>UESW01002384.1:42825-160003 GCA_900491605.1 Calamus simplicifolius
CTCAAGCTACCGAGCTCGGCGGTAGGGGTAGCAACTCTTCCCTTATTTAAGCACAACAATGTTTTGTAAATGCTCGATGTGGGACTAAAAAGACGCCGACGAAGCTTTGAATAGCATGAACGATCGCTAGGGGACCGACACGTTAATAGGAAAGTCAGTTAGTATTGCTAAGCTATTCAGCTCATGAGCACGAGTATATAAAAAAAAATCAACATTCGGCACCACCTTAATTTTATTTATTTATTTATTTGTCAACAAACATGCATTATCTAATTTAAATTATGTAAAATTTTCTTAAACTAATCAGCATACGATAAAGCTTATTGATTTCATTAATGGATGGCATAATTAATGAATACCTTAACTAAATTATCTCTATTTGCCAAATTATGAGCATATTTTGTTGCACAAATTAGGGATGGTAATGCGTTTTTTATTTTTTTTTAAGCTATTTACCTGATTGGTATTGAGTGATGGGTCGAGGAATCTCGATCTAAACGGCTAATAGATACGAAAATTATCTGTTTAATGACTAAATAGATAAATAACTCCAGACGATATTCTTCATCCCATCTTTATTTTTCTATCTTTATTAATTTTAATATAATATATTTAAATTATATATATATATATATATATATATATTAAAATTAAAATAAATAAATATATATTAAAAAAATTAGTAAAATACGTTTGAATCTTTGCAACCGTCCTGAATATCAAAACCCATCAAATCGATCTTTCTTTCATTAGTATTTTTTTAAAATTTTAATAAATTATAAATTTAATAAAATAATTTTATTTTTTTTATATAATAATTAAGTGATGGTTCGAGAAACCTCGATCTAAACGGCTAATAGATACAAAAATTATTGTTTAATGACTAAATAGATAAATAACTCGAGACGATATTCTTCATCCCATCTTTATTTTTTTATCTTTATTAATTTTAATATAATATATTTAAATTATATATATATTAAATATTAAAAAAATTAAAATAAATAAAATATATATATTAAAAAATTAGTAAAATACGTTTGAATCTTTCAGTCTCTTGCAACCGTCCTGAATATCAAAACCCATCAAATCGATCTTTCTTTTATTAGTATTATTTTAAATTTTAATAAATTATAAATTTAATAAAATAATTTTATTTTTTATATAATAATTAAATAGATATCTACTGGGTATCTGTTTATCCGATTGAGTATTCTCGTTTTCATCTTGTTAACTATGACGGCTTAATGGAGGCAGAAAATTGAAAAGTTTTTCTCAACGAAGATGGAAACGATAGAGCCTGCCCAATTTAATCGGGCCAATTCAGCTGAGATTCAAAAATCAGCTTGTGGGTGTGCTATTCGACGCACACATGGCTTACCATGTGCTCATGAGATTTTGCGGTATAGGATGAAAGGTCAGCCTATTCCCCTCGACTGCATAGATCCTCATTGGATGAAACTTGATATGCAGCCTGCTAAAAATGTGCAAAGTTTGAAGTTGACCTGTAAACCAGAGTTGAATATAATTGCCGAGAAATTCGAGCAGTTAGATGGGGCATCTCAATTGCAAATGTTAAAGAAATTAAGAGAGATTGCAAGTCCTGATAGTACATCTCTTGAAGAACCTGCGAAAAGGAAGATCGGTATACGTGGGCGTGCTTCATTGGAGGTTGATACTTCTACTCGCCGTGACCCTTCCGCATTTGAGTTGGTTCTATCTGGACAGGATAGTTATTCACCTGGTTCGCAGCAAAATATTTTAGGGATCCCAAGGATGCAGATGCAGAAGGGGCAGCCAAAGAAGAAGGTACGAAGCTTTTCTTTAATATAGCTTATCGTTATATTTTATATAATTCATAGCATTCAATACAATTTGTAGGTTATTCGTCCTCGAATCCGGTCACATAAGCCAATTATCTATATTAATCAACTTCCAGACGGGTTGAGGGCATTCATCCAGCACATCAAGGATGTCAAAGCTGATGGCAACTGTGGATTCCGAGCAATTGCTGACTTACTTGGCTTCGAAGAGGAAGATTGGCCACGTGTCAGGAGGGATTTATTACATGAGTTGCACTGTCATATAGAGCACTATCGCGCATTATATGCTGTCGAGGGGAGGGTTGACGAGATCGCTCATGCATTATCATATTTTGAGGATTGTCCGCCATATGACCGGTGGATGACCATGCCAGATATGGGGCATCTTATAGCATCATGCTACAATGTTGTCCTGTACCACCTCTCCTTGCAACAATGTCTGACATTCTTACCGCTCAGATCGGTGCCTCTTCCTCTTGTATCCCGTAAAGACATTGAAGTGGCCTTCGTTAATCGCAACCATTTTGTTGAGGTATTAAATATATTACTCTTTGTCAATTTAAGACATTGCTGTTATTCTTGACGATTTTTTAAACTTGATTACTCTTTGTAGGTTTTCTTGTTGCCGGGTCATCCAGTACCGCCAATAGCAACCAACTGGCAAAAATACCATTTACCTTGTGCTTCCGGATGGGCCAATTCATATGAATCTAGGATTCAACAGTTCAGAGAAAATATATCGTCCGATGTTATACTTAGCGAGACTGTTGAGTTGCAGAGTGCATTGGTTGTTACAAAGTCAACATTTTGTTTATGTAACATTCAATGCAATTGAAATGAAATGAAAGTTTCAATATCATTTTTTTTATCTTCTTATGTGTGCAAATTATTTGTATACAATTCGATTAATGTCAAACATTCCATCCCGTGCCATCCCGTTCCATTCGTGCCATCCCGTGCCGGTGTGTGCCGGACCAACAATACGCGAAGAAGATCCAATAATACTATACTTGTTGGGCCAATAATACGCGTGCCGGGCCATCAATTAGTGCCCCGTGCCGGCCCGTGCCGGTGGCGTGCCGGATTTTATTAAAGATTTTGAAATAACTCAATAAATCACTCAATTTTATAAATATTAAAAAAATAATTTAAGTACCCTCTTGTCTGCGCACCCGACGGCCCAGACCCCATATCCTCCTCCCCATTCCACACAACCACAAAGCCCCGCGCCGAGTTCAACATCTGTTCGGTCTGACAGGGCGAAACAGAGGGAAAATGTTCGGCTCTGTGTCACCAAACTTATGGCCTCTGTTCGGCCCTGTGTGGCCGAACAGAGGACATATGTTCGGCGACACAGGACCGAACATAGGTTTCTCGGGTAACATATGTTCGGCCCTGTGTCGCCGAACATATATCCTCTGTTCGGCCACACTGGGCCGAACAAAGGCCATATGTTCGGCGACACAGGGCCGAACATTTTGCCTCTGTTCAGCTCTGTCAGACCGAACAGTTGTTGAACTCGGCACGGGGCTTTGTGGTTGTGTGGAATGGGGAGGAGGATATGGGTCCCGGGCCGTCGGGTGCGCAGACAAGAGGGTACTCAAATTATTTTTCAATATTTATAAAATTGAGTGATTTATTGAGTTATTTCAAAATCTTTAATAAAGGGGCCGGCACGGGGCTTTGTGGTTGTGTGGAATGGGGAGGAGGATATGGGTCCCAGGCCATCTGGTGCGCAGATCGGCACGGGGCACCAATTGATGGCCCACGCGTAATATTGGCCCGGCACGCGTTTTATTGGCACGGCACGCCTTTGATTGGCCTTTGATATTTTTCAATAACCCATGTCATTATATTTTAGATATAATCAATGCGATTTGCGCATCAGCTTGTGCGGTGTTAATACAAGCGGCCCGGCACGCACCGGCACGGGATGGCACGGATGAAACGGGATGGCACAGGATGGAATGTTTGACAATAAGATAAAAAAATGTAATTGAAACTTTCATTTCATTTCATTTGCTTTGAATGTTACATATAACAAAATGTTGACTTTGTAACAAGCAAAAGTAATACAAATCCCAATCAATCCCCAGCCCGTCGTCGTCGACGCCTATACTGCTGTGGGGGTGCCCGACTAGATCCAGGAACATCAGGTCGTGCATGACTAGGTCCAGGCACATCAGGTGTCGCATGACTAGGTCCAGGCACATTAGGCTCAACAGTCGAGATGTGCTGACCCTGCAAAACATCAACCATATGCGACACAACATCGTACATGTAGTCGGTCCCAAATGATGCAATCTCCACCCGACCCATATGTAGAGTGTTGGTACCAATGCTGATGGCATCCTCACAGCGCCGCCGGTAAACGTCAAGATCAACATCGACATCTTCAGGTCGTGCACGATCATATATGCTGGATCGGCTCTCTGGGGGGTGGACAACCAAGTGCGTGATACGAGAATACCAAGCCATATATCCTGGCACACAATCCGATGGTCGGACAACCGGATGGCTCCTACGACGTTGGCTCAGTACGTGATCCTCCCACTCCTCCCATAACTGATCCAAGAAGACATACGCAATACGGTACGATCCTGCTGTCGGTCCTCTACTGGCTCGCGCAGGGGCTAGTGGCGCGCGAGGGATCGTCTGTATCCGACCAAACTGTCGTAGAACCCTTTCAGGATGATAGGGTTCTACGACATCCATACACTTCAGGCATCCACTGAAGAATGCAATGTCTAGGAACGGACGATCAGCTCGCTGATGACGATGGGGATCCCAAATGACCTGCAACATATAAACAATACCCAGCTAGCTCATATATAGCAAATTAAAAAAACTTAAAATACAAGCGATACATCATGGTACATACCTGATCGGCCCTCAAAACGTCCAATGACTCACGAAGAACCACTAAATGGTCCATCGTGGTACGTGATGGAATGCCAGGATGCCAACGGTGCACGCGGGCCTCGCATCAGTATAATCAAGGGATGGATGATGAGTGAGATCTGGAAAATGCTCATAAATCCAAGCCTGGAGCAGCGTCATGTATCCACTGATCTGTCTAACTGATGCCCTAGACGCAATCCCCAGCTGACGGTACAAGAAAGTCAAGGCAGCGGCACCCCAGAAATATGAGCTCACTCTATCCAAATCCCTAAATAGAGCAAGATAAGCTATAGGCACCCTCGTTCCACTTTTATCAACAAAGAGTGTGCACCCTATCAAAAATAGCAAATACCCCTGCACTGCACACTCTATCCTGTGATGGCTATCTCTATCAGATACAGTG
Source organism: Calamus simplicifolius (assembly GCA_900491605.1). Classification (NCBI taxonomy): domain Eukaryota; kingdom Viridiplantae; phylum Streptophyta; class Magnoliopsida; order Arecales; family Arecaceae; genus Calamus; species Calamus simplicifolius. Next base: position 47,953 of record UESW01002384.1, read on the forward strand.
TGAAAATGACTCTTCAGCCACTCTAACCTAACAGACTGACCGCGTACAGATAGAACCTCCTGACGCGCATCTGTATCTGACACACCCAATAGCTCAATAAGTATGTCCTCAGCATCCCAATCGCTCATCTCTCACATGACACTGAGGAACCCGTGACAGTAATCCCTAAGATGGCGGCTACGTCGTCCAATGTAATAGTCATCTCGCCGTAGGGTAGATGGAAGGTGTTCGTCTCGGGCTGCCATCTCTCTACGAAGCCCGAGACAAGAATCTTATCGGTGAACCGATAAGAGGAGTGCACTAGATCTATAAGGCCCGACTGCTCTACGATTGCCCTGAACTTCCTATTCAATTGCCCTGATGCCCACCACTGCCATTCAGCTACCTTGGCAGCATGGTTCATGCACTTCAGTGGAGCCCATTCCTATAATATAAATGCCATTAATAATTTATATCACAGCATCGTAACGATACATTAAAGAAAGTAAAATGCAATAGCAATTAAACAATACTTGTTGCCTCCAGATCGAGGCTGCTATATGTGTCCTGAAACTACTCAGGACAGACTCATCCTCTGGACCTCCTGGACATGGCCCGACAGCTTCACCTTCAACGTCCATAGCGGGCATGTCCTCGTCTACTGTCTCAGCTGGGGGCGATGGTGCAGCAGGAACCTCGGCCTCAGCATGACCGGCACGACGTCTTCTGGCTGACGCCGTGGGTCTAAATCGCGAGGAACCAGCATCCATATCTGAAACTGAGTATCACCATATACGTCAATTAAAATATGTATCATCCGTTTATACTTCACACAAATGCTCAATAAAAGTTAGAAATAAAAATGTAGCACATAAAAATCTCAGATCAATAAACAGAAGTTATAAAAGATGTGATTAAAGATCAATAAGCATTTGCTAGCCATCAATTCAAGAAAAATTAATAAATAATTCTAAACTCAAATAAATCTGAATAGAGCTGCAACAAACAGGCAACCGAATCGTGAATCGTACACACAGTCCATCAAAAAAAAAAAAAAATAGATCCAACTCCCAAAAGAATCGACGTAAGAAAAATCAAGAGCCTACATGAGTTCGCATCCAAACGAACAACACTTATCAAACCTCATCTCCCCCAACCTATCCTGTGATCTGAATCAAAAACAATGAAGCTGGAACGAACAACACTCATCAAGCCTTATCTCCCCCAACCTATCTTGTGATCCGAATCAGAAACAATGAAGAAATCCTACATCGATGAAGTACACCAACGAAAGGATACAAACACAATCAGATCGACCACCAGATCCGAGAGGAAGGATCTCATGATCAAGCGAAAAGAAAACAAAACACAGCAATACACTAATCTAATGGAGAACAAAACAGAATATAGAGGAAGATCGAATCTGACCGTCTCCGTCCTTATCGAACAAGCTAAAGGCCTCCTTGAACTCAGAGATCTGATCGTCTGTGAGCTGATCCGCAATTGGAGACCCGAGAGAACCTAGAACCAAGAACAGAGGAGATCTGAGGCCGCGGGCGAAGGAAAAGAGAGGGACACGAGTGTTTCCTGCGTTCGTCCTCGGAAAATTTTGAGCCGGGAGGGGAGGAGGAGCTCGGTGGAGGGCGGGGGGGGGGGGGGGGGGGGGCGGCGCGGACGAAAACGGGGGGAGGCTGAGAAATCGTGAGGGTGAAATAGGGTGGGGGGTAATTTAGGGATTTATAAAAAAAGGGTGGGTGTAGTGAGTTAAGTTGTGGGTGTAGTTAGCAATTTTTTTTTTTTTAAATATGCGGGTGATGAGAGGATTTATGTGGGCGCCAATAGAAGCTCCAACGATAGAGCCTGCCTTCGGACCGTTCCTGAGCCATAAATGCTATCCGTATTAACGTTCGACACAGTGCTGTGGCCGCTGCTTTATTCTTTCATCCTTCTCTTATCTTACTTCGTCTCTCCAAATCAAACCTCGTCTTCCTTTTGACCCCCTCTCAAGATATCTCTCATGTGACATGTTTTAATCCTCCGAACATTCGTCTAGTTGCAATCCAAAGTCTCTCAGCCTTGGTTGGTGTAGACTTCCAACCAGAGACCTCCAAACGTTTAGTTCAGTAAATCGTGAGCCTATTACCCCTTTACTTTATGCTTGCATTCATCTGATTTTTTTTTTTTAAATAATGTCCAAAAAAGAAAACTAAATTTGAGAATAATGTCAAAAAAAATTATTTCTTCAAGTGATTTGGAATACTCGTCAGACTACTCAGAGATTAGTCTATTGTGATTATGGCGTTGCTAATGGCGTGTGTGTACAAAAGATTAGGTGCGGTTCATTGGTTGAGCCATTCGGTTCTTTTCGATCTCTATTCCTTTTTAGATTTAGATGATTGTGAAAAAAAGAAAGAAAGAAAAAAAATAATTCGTATCTAATGAACCGCACCTCAGTGCGACCTAATACAAAATTAAGCCATGTCTTTCTGTCAAAGTGGTGCAATAAGTTAGGTAAAGTTATTAGCTTTTCATTAATTCAAACAAAATTTGCCATTGTTTTTAAATGAAGAAAATGAAGGGGCTTCTTCTCTAATATGATATTTTTTAAGCGGCAACTAAAATTAAACTATTGATCGAGCTTAAGTTGACTAGACCAACCTAACGTGCTAATTAAGTGAGGTAAGTATTTAGAATGCGTGAACTCAAGCTGGGCATGACTCCAGGTTAGGTTTCATCCAGGTTCATCTTAAACCAAATAGAATTCAATCAAAAGCAACTCAACTTGATCCAATAATAAATAAATAGCTTAATTCTTCTTAACTATATTTTCACATTTCCTCCCAAGCTAAAAAAAATTTATAATTAACCTTCAATTTCGATTTCAGTTTCAATTAGTTCTTACTATTTAAATTTGAAGTTAAAAGTAATAAAGAAGTAGATACATGCATATTTTGGCATATTTAAAAAATAAAAAAATTATATCCTTGATTAAGATAATTTTCTTTAAATGACAAATATTGTAAAAATCTAATATCTTTAGTGGATACGTGACATTCGCATGATCACTTTTTTACTTATTTTAATGTCCAATTTAAATGGTAGGATCAATTGCAACTTAAATCAAAATTGAAGGGTTGATTGTAATTTTTTTAGTTTAGAAAGGAATAAGAAAATATTTCATAATTAAGAGGAGCTAAGTAGAATTAACTCATAAAAAAATAATTATGATTCATGTAGAATACTTCATATATTTTATTTCTATCTCTAGTCTTACGTAATATGATAAATAAATAAATAAAGTTTTAGATGCATGTGAATAAAATATGGACTAATTAATCTAATAAAAATTTTCAAAATATTTCTTCACTCATGTTTATCTATATAACTTGATATAATATAACTAATCTAAGATATTGACTAACTAATCTAACAAAAATGTTCAAAATATTTCTTCACTCACGTTTATCTCAACTCAACTAAACTCATCTAAGCCTTTTCCCAACTATATGGGGTCAGCTATATGAATATGCTTCCTTCATTCTGCTCTATTCAGAACTAAGTTGATCTCAAATTACAAATAGTTATATCTTTTTTAATTATTTAATTTTGTCTATATTAGTTTAGGTCTATCTCTACCTTTATCATTATCATGAACTGTTAAAAGATCACTCTTTCTAACTGAAGTATCTAAAGGTCTTCATTGTATATGTCCAAACCACTATAATCAGATTTCTCTTATTTTATCTTTAATTGGGGCTACTCCTATCATTTTCTGTATGTGTTATTTTTAATTCTATCTTTTAAAGTTTTATCACATATCCATCTTAACATGTGCATTTTTGTTACACTTTTTATTCACATATTGTTTTAGTATTGTGCAACACATTTTTTCATATAGCATAACTGGTCTAATAGTGATTTTATAATTTTTTTTAATTTGATGGGATAAGTCGATCATACAATACTCTCAAAGTACTTCTCCACTTAATCCATCATGCTTTAACTCTATGATTCACATCTTCACCAACTTTACTTTTTGTTGGATAATTAATCATAAATACCTAAATTTTAATTCTTTATTATCTCTTGGCTTGCAATCTTCACTGTCTCTTATTTGAATTTCTAATTCTATTAGAATTACATTTCATGTATTCAATTTTAGTTCTACTAATCTTGAAACCTTTAAATTATAAAGCATCTCTCCAGATCTCTAGCTTAGCATTTACTCTAGATTTAGTTTCATCATTAACATATATCGTCTGCAAATACACACCATGGAATATCATCTTAATATATTGGTTAATTCATTATAACTAGTGTAAAAAATACTAACTTAAGGCACATCGTTGATGTAAACCTACAGTAATTAAAACTCATTAATTTCTCCTATTATTTTTTAACAATAGTTATTACTATTATATATCTTTATCGATTTGTGTATTTTCTGGTAACTCCTTTTTTTTTTTCTAAAGCCTACCCTAATAAAAATACATATCTTTTATCACTAGTAATAGTTATTACTAATTTCTACATTTTTTATTTATGTTTATCTATAGGACTTAATATAATATAATTAATCCAATTCAGTTAGCCTAACTTGACATTAACTCAACTTGTTGAGGGTTAGGTTAAAAAAAAAAAAAAATCCCAACCTGATATCAAATGGGGTTGTAGTAGAATTGGCTTAATTTTGACCCATCAACTTAACCCGAGTGAAAAAGATTGTGGCCTCTTTTTCTATAAGTTTTTTTTATGTATTTACTAAAATAAATAATTAATTAAAATACTATTATTTGGTTTGAGGCATGGACAATGCTCCTTTTAGAGAGTAGAATTTGTACCATGTAGTGCAAATAGTTCCAAAATATCATGAACTGTTGCGCATTCTTCTTAAAGTGCATGAAGAAAAAATTAGGTGATTCCAAACCAATCAAATTCAGATGCAAATAAAATCAGCAAACTAGAAAAAAAAAAAAAAACTTTCTTTATATGGATCATCCTCTCTTCTTGAATGCTTCAAGGATACATCTAAGTTGATTCAATCTTAAAAGGTAAATGGCTCTCAATTGTGCATTGATATAATCCCTATTTATAGATACAAAGAAGCATACGCGAAAATAGAGGATGCGTTACTTTTTTTCACATGTACCCTTTATTTTTATAATATATAATATAGGGATGCATTGCATCTTTTCATAAGAGATACTATATCTTATATCTTTTGAAATATTGATAATGAGATACCGTGCCTTTTTACCATCAGTAGCACATCCCTATTCAACAATAGGGAAGAGAGATATAAAAAAGATAAAAATCAAACTTTATCCATTAAAAATCTTATAATTTTATGCTACTTAAAATAATAGTGTTTATATTTAATTAGAGTTTAAACTTTTTAATTACTTAAATATTCTCAACAGAACCATCCTAAACAAAATGAGAGCTAGTAAGCATCAAAGGGCATTCTATTGCATCATAAGTATTGGATGAGAAATGGGTTGGGATTAATCATGTTTGTTTTGAGTCCACAAGTAGAAAAAAACCTTATTTTGAGTGAAATGCCACTGATTACAATGTTTCAAATTCATACAAGCAATGATGCAATTAAGGTTGTGGGTATGCTCATATCGAAGTGATCTTTTGCCTTGCATGAACTTGATGGTCAACTGCAAGTGGCATCTACCTTCAAAGAAAACTTTGTTTTGGGCATGCTTTAAACCTAAATCATTTCTTGAATCTTAGGCTATATTTGGTACGTAAAATAAGATTGGATAAAAGGAAGAATAGGATTGCATAAAATACAATAGGATAAAATACAGATATGACAATATATTGATAGAGGAATAAATAAAAATAAGATAAGATAATTATACTTTTAGAAAAAAATAGTAGCAAATATTAAAGATAAAAATTTAAAAAAGAAAAAAGAAGCTAAATGGTTTTGACTTTTGAGAGTAATTGGTGATAAATATTCTAATGCAAGACTAAGGCTCCATCAAAAGCTATGTCAATGAGGGGATATAAAGTTAAAAGTTTAAGAGGAAGGAAAGTTTACAGGTCTTTCTAATTAACTCATTATCCATATCAGCCATCATCACCCCATCTGATGCCCCATTTTATTTTATCACTTTTACTTGCAGTATCTAATATTTTATCTTATTTTTATCCATTCATTACTTTGCGAATTACTCTTGATGAATTATACGAACCTCCCATGATTCTCTTCTCCTTTTATGGTCTAGATTATTTTACCAAGAGAATAATCTTTGTTCAGTTGGAACAAATGCACAAATGTTGTCATGTCCATGATAAGAAATATTTATTACCAAGCATTCATAAATATATTTCTACCGATCGAGCTTATCTTTCAGTTATCATCCTTCATTAATAAGCATTAGCTTTATCCTTCCATCCTCCTTGAACTGAAGCGTTGACTACCAATGATTAGCATCCAGTGAGTAGTTGTGGCTCATGGTAATGGATTGATGACCGACTCAGGCAATCCGTGAAGCTGAAATCCTTATGAGTTGTTTCAATAGCTTATTTATCGATTTGGCTTTCTTTTAGGTAGTGTTTGAAATAGGAAATAAAAGGGGATATCCAAGGATATCCCCTCTTATTCTCAAAAGCCATAACTATAAGGGATAGCTGGGAATAAAGTTAACCAAAGGGATAATCCACGGTTAACCATGGTTAACCATGGGATATCCCTTCAATTAATTCCCTAGAAAATATAGGAATAGCTTATTATCCCTTCAAATAAGAGTAAAAAAAAGTTATCCTATGGATTTACCTTTTTGCATTTGATATGATCAATGGGGTAGCCAATGGATATCCTAAGAATAGCCAGGGAACAAACTCTATCCCATACACTTATCCATGGATAATATTATTTCTTTCAAACACTACCTTACTTTCCTCCGAGTAATCATTAAATATTATTAAAAAATAAAATAAAAAATAAATACTATGTCTCATAATATTTATTTTTTGATTAAAAACAAAAAAATATGTATAATTTTTACATACAATTTTTTTCTATTTTAACCAATCAAATGTCAGAACGTGAAGAGAATTTTCTCCCAACCACTTTCCTCCGACCAATCATGGGCTATGGGCTTAAGTGTTAGAAAAAGTTTATATATATTAAAGAGGGGAATGGGAACGCCCGCGAGCGTTATATATATTAAAAAAGTTTATATATATATATATATATATATATGACGCAATGAAAATGTTGCGGAACGCAACGTTCAAAAATGATTCAAACAATTCATTTTGTGAGTCGTTTCTGATCGAGTTAACGGCTATCAGGCCTTTAAAGTGGGCCAAGCCGTTGAGATTCGAGATGATATAGAATGATTTTATGGTCTTATTTGTTTCTAATTTTCATTAATCTTTTTTTAGGCATCTGAAGGTAATCATTTGGGTTTGCATCTTCACATAGTAGGATGCATCTCCACATAGTAGGAGGATTGGATCGAGCCGGATCGTTGTACCTTGGGGATAGATCACCAATAACCTTCACATAGGGACGAAAATCTGATCCTTAGGGCAGTATCTAACACGCCTCGATCCTGGTTTGATTGATATGTCTTTTATTTTTTACTTGATTTATGCATTTAAATTTTTATATTATATTTCTAGTAATTTCTAGGAAATGATTTTTGCAAGATCAAAAGTATTTTCCAACAGCTAAGGATCAGATTTCCTTCTTTTCTAGAAATTGCTAGATTTTCATTGTAAGTACCATTTAAGTTATTTAATTAATTATAAAATCTTTACAATGTTTACTTTATCTCTGATGAAGTAAATTAAGCAAATTATTTGGCATATATTTTATCTAATATTTTATCTAATATTTAACTTTTTCAGCCATCTTCTTATTCTGCTTTTGCATGAGCTTGCTCAACATATAAAGTTTTTATGCCACCATGAAATGCATGTGCATTAATGGTGCAAATGTTGCTTTGCTAAATTGTGATCATCCATAATTATCTCTCGAAGTACTGCTTAATAATATAATGTTGACAGCAAATTTTGTTTACGTCTTGATTCTAAATAATTTTATCTAATTTTTATTGACTTAATATTTATTCCATTTCTTTCCTGATGTTATACATGCTGCTTGACTAGGAGGGTCACTCCACAAATATATTACCAAGACTGATGATAGTAAATTACTTGGAATGTTATTAGTTTTTTGCTTATATCATATTTTCTCTAATATGAACATTTAGAAGCATCTTATAGTAATAATGGGGAACACAGAGTATTGGTATGTTGTCCATTCAATGTATCACATCCAGAACTCCGAGAAAGGGTACATCAGACATTGTTTGCATGCCAGGCTATCCAAAATGAAGCAAATTGTTCACCTTCATGAGGAAGGAAACAAACTCTTGGGAACTAATCAGTTGTCCACCTTAAACCTCTACTTCCAGGCTTTTTGTTAGGATTTCCATATCAATCAAACCGTAACACAGTGTTTTTTTTTTCAGTGCAACAGTGTGAAGATGCACAACTAATTCCTTCCGTCTTTAGTTTGTGCCTTTCTTAAAACATTTCTTGTTAATAATGGTATATTTGTATTATATTAACTCCATAAGTAGCTATATTTTAATTACTAATTACCATTTTGGTGATAGTTTTCTGAGCTTCAGTTGAACTTTAAACCATGGTTATCATGCTACACTACCGCTGATCAACACATTATGTAGGTATATGTACACTATAATCAATTGTCCTTTGTATGCTGTAGGGTATTCATATAGATGCATCAAACCTACCAAGAAACTAAGTCAGACTACAATACGGTAATGTGCATATAACATCCCTAGCTAAGCTGTATTCTAGGTCCAAATGATATACACGTATATATATATATATATTACATGTGTGTACACATATGCTTGCACTTGTGCACATAATATATGTGTGCTTGTATATAGATGTATTTTCATATCATTTTATTATTTTACTTGCAGCTACTAGCATATATTTGTATTCTTACATAAATGCAAAAGTTTTCTATTCCAAATAAGTGTTTTATGATATAGTGGTCAATATTTAATATCTTCTTGTTATGTTGTTCGTTGCTAGACAAAAGTGACAGCATTGGGTAAATACTTATTGCTTACCTACTTTTGTGAATCTTTTATGTTACTAAATGGTAAAGAATGGATGAACTTGGATGTTGTGACAAGGTATGTTATATAAATGCTCTGTTTTGAATCTCTTGAAGTCTATTGTCACGAGATTTAATAAAAGTTTCTATAATTTACTAAATAATCTCATGACAGTTAGAATATCCAACTTATTGTTTATCTTGTATTTCGATATTCAATTCTAATATATCTTTGTTTGATTCTCTTATTTGAGGTCTAGTCTAAAAAAAAATGTTATTTCCTTGGAATTTGTCAAATCCAAGAAGAATTTGGCAAATCAATTAACCAAGGATTATCTAAGAGTGGAGTCCTACATTTATCGAGGGAGATGTTGCTTAAGCCCATTATTTGGTCACCAGCAGTGGATACCCAACCTCTGTGATTGAAGATCTCATGAATGAGGTTCAATGTGGTAGAAACGAAACTGATTGAGTGATCGTGTTAGAGGACAAATTTTTAAAAAAATTTCATCCCATCCCTATGATGAGTGCTCTTATAAAGTGACAAAATAAATTTATGTAAGGTTGAGTCATACTCTTAATGGATCCAAGGCAGGTTATCTGCAGGGTATTGTCACAAATACCCTTGGATGATTCACCTATGTGAGAACCGTCATATTAGGCCGTGACTAAAGGTTTGGGCTAACCTTAAAGAATTCTCATAAAAAATCAAGGTATTAAGCACAAGGCCTTTAATATGCACTGACCGCTTAAACCCAATTGATCCATACTGTGTGTGTGATTAGTAGAAGTCTGAGTCAAAGGACCTAGTTCAAGGTCTAATCCACTATGATTCTTTCAGGTATATACAATCAATACTAAGGAGGTTCAAGTTCATAGGACACCTTACCTATTGCGCAGTATAAGATGTCCTAAGATTTTTGTTATATTTATTTTATTTTTTATTTAAAACTTTTATGGGGTATTGTTGAAAAAGTTTATATATATAAAAAAGGAGGAACGCTCGAAATGCTCGCGGATGTTCATGACGCAACGGACAACGTTCATCAACATCCAGAAATGGCCAAAACAATTCATTTTGTGAGCCATTTCTGACGTGATTTAGGGCTAACGGCTATTAGGCTTTTAAGACCATTATGGGCCGAGCCGTTGGAGCTTTTATTGGCTAAGCCTATATAAAAAGGGACTAAAAGATTCAAGATGATATAGAATGATTTTGTGGTCTTATTTTATTTCTAATTTTATTAATCTTTTCTTGGGCATCTGAAGGTAATCATTGGGTTTACACCACGTAATAGGAGGATCGGATCGAGCCGGGTCATTGTACCTTGAGGATAGATCGCCAATAACCTGCACGAAGGGATGAAAATCTAATCCTTAGGGCAGTGTCTAACACGCCTCGGTCATGCTTTGATTCATATTATCTTTTATTTTTTACTTGATTTATGCATTTAGATTTTTATATTATATTTTAGTAATTTCTAGGAAAGAATTTTTTGCAAGATCAAAAGTATTTTCCAACATTAAGGGCTATTGAATTGATAGGCTTTTCTAAGGATTAGGATGCTTAACGATTTTCAAAGGCATAGTTGTTGACTAACTTTTGTTGAAAAATATTTTGCACATCGCATTCAGTGTAGCAAATTCTATGTGGGCCGCACTATCTCTTTTATTGATTCATGTATATCCTATATGGCTTAATGCGATGGGACGAGATAATAGAAATCATGATTATGAATTCATCAGTGATAGGTCCTATGGGACGGGACGGGACGGCTTGGCTTCTGAAAAAATATTAAGACATCATAGTTGTCAAATTATGACACCATAATTATAAAATTACGATACCCATTCAAAAACATTAAGATAGCTTTACGACATCCCACATTCCAGCCGAAAAAATTGCAACACTCCAATTGTAAAATTATGATATCGTATTTATAAAATTATGACACACATTCAGAAAGTTGAAAAAAATTACAATACCCCAATTGTAAATTTATGATATCGTAGTTATAAAATTATGATACATATTTACAAAATGTTAAGGCAAAACTTTACGACATCCTGATCAAAAAAAATTACGATACCCTAGTTGTAAAATTACGATACCATAGTTATAAAATTACGATACCTATTCAGAAAATATATAAAAATTATGATACTCGAGTTGTAAATTTATGACACCATAGTTATAAAATTATGATACCCATTCAGAAAACGTTAAGGCAAAGCTTTACGACATCCGGCCAAAAAAATATATAACATCCCAGTTGTAAAATTACGACATTGTAGTTATAAAATTAGAACATTCATTCAAAAAGCTAAAAAAATTACGACACCTAATTGTAAATTTACGATACAGTAGTTATAAAATTATGATACCCATTCAGCAAATATGTGCTACGCTATCTTTAATTTATATATAAATTTTTTTAAAAAAGTTGAACAATAATAATCATGTCATACTTAAAATTTAAGATCATATCCTGCTATCCTATTTTGTCCTATCACATTAGGTTAGTAAGATTTATGTAAATCAATAAAAAGAACAGCTCATATAAAATTTGTTGCACTAAAAGCGTTGTACAAGGACTTTTCCAACTGTTGTTAGGCAGAACAATCACTGGCCTTTAAATGTACCGTGCACGGGGGAGTGGAAAGCATTGATCGCTATAATAAACCCATCTAGATTTTTAAAAATTTAGAGTCTCAATTTAGATTTTCTAAATAAAAATATGAGTGGAAGCGTGAAAGGCTGAGATTTACGAATTCATTTATAACTCACTTCTTCTTTTTTTCTTTCTTTTCTTTTTTTTTTTGTTTTCCTGTTATTTATGCTTTTGGAATATTAACAATCAAATTTGTTCTATTCCTCTCGACCCGTCGATTTTCTTGCTTTGAATTGTTGGTGAAGGCAAATCGATGGTAATGAAGGCTATCAGAGTGTTCACAGCGGTCTATATCTCTGGGCGCTCGAAGAGAAAGGAAGGTTAAAGGCTCAGAGGGGGAGAGCTGGAGCCGAAAGCGAAAGAGAAACCGTGGGTCTTTTCGGCTCATGTTCTTTTAGAGACGTGGGATAACAAAAGTTGTTCTCTCAATTGAATAGAGCCTTCAACGCATGAAGCTTTCTACGGGCACTTTGATCTGGCACTAAGCCTATTTGGATTCTCTAGAATCCAGTTTACTGGAACTGTTTTGAGTGGATATAATAGAGTTCGACGCTTGCAATCCACTGCATCCTCCAAATTGGAGGACGTCAGCAAGGCTTATTGTCGAACTCTAAATGCCAAATGGAGGCGGAAAGAGAGAGACTTCCTACCGCCGGACAAGTCTACGGCCAGAGAGGAAGAGAGAGACCCTTTCCACTAACGAGTGGAAGGCGAGACTTCGATGGGAACCAGAAAGCCGTGTTTTTTTGTCAGGATATATAACTCTCGAGCGGATCCAATGGCCACCAAGGACGACCCGTTCTTCTTATATATTTTATTGTGCAGTTTCTTCAAACTCTCGTGCCTACCAATGCGGACCCTTCAAAATGTCGCCGTCCAACCATCAAAGCTGGATTTGTTGAAAGGGAAAAGACTTGCGTTACGATCTTTCGATAAAGTAAGCGTACATTGATCGAACGATCGTATAAATTGATATATATATATATATATATATATATAATAGATTAGATCATCATATATGCATCAACACATAAGAATGATCAATTCAAACAATTAATACATAATTACCGTATCAAAAATAATGCAATAGAACTTTTCCTTTTTTCGAAATTCGTTCTGGATCTTCCCTGCTCTATCTCATACCCGTAATTGGGGTCAAGACAATCTCTATGGAAAGCAATGCTTGTTATACGAACGTTTTTCGCTCAGATGATGCCTAGTAGAGCTTTCAGCAACACTCATACAAACCAAACAATAACAACAACACAACTGAACTCATCAACTCATCTAAGCTTTTTCCAACTACATGGCATGGGCTTTTTACTTTAGAATCAAGTTGACATTCAAATTATAAATAGTTATATTTTTTAATTATTTTTATTGTTGCTATCAAATCACTTTTGAGGAGCATCAGGCAACAAAATGCTTCATAGACCTTCAAAGGAATGACACGGACCGGCTCCTTCAGCCAGAAACCTGCAAGAAAAGTCCGGACCGGTGGTTCCGATGGAGACCCTCCGACGCTCAAGTCAGCGATTTAGAGAACAGGATCTGAATGAGAGAGTAGAGATTCCGCCCCTCCTCGTTGTGAGTCGGGGTCTTAATTATATACATGTTCGGGGGTCCCTCTTACCTTTCATCGATAACAGTCGAATCCTTCCGTTAGAATCGGCTCAACAGACGGCGGGTGGTGCGCAGTTGCTAAGCATGCGCCGTAGATATCGGCAACTGCCCATTGTATATCGGTAACCGCCCGTGATATTGGCAGAAAGCGGATTAACGGGTCTACGTGGCAGTCTTAGGCGCTGTGGAGCTTACTCCTATGCAACTTGTCAGGCTGCAGGCTATGTCCCATCAAAGCATGTGGCTATAGTTGGATGGCAGGTGCTGCTTGGCTTCAACGGTTGTTGCAGGCTGCTGCAAGGCGTGACCGACCGAGACCGAGGCCGATTGGGGCCGAGGCCGACTGGAGACCGAGGCCGTCTGGAGCCGAGGCCGACTGGGGCCGAGGCCGACTGGAGACCGAGGCCGATTGGGGCCGAGGCCGATTGAAGACCGAGGCCGAGGGGGCAGCCGAGTGCCGACTGGGCTGAGGCTGATTGGGAGCCGAGGCCGACTGGGGCCGAGACCGACTGGAGAACGAGGCCAAGAGGGCAGCCGAGTGCCGACTGGGGCCGAGGCCGACTGGGGCCGAGGCCGTCTGGAGCCGAGGCCGACTGGGGTCGAGGCCGACTGGAGACCGAGGCCGACTGGGGCCGAGGCCGACTGAAGACCGAGCCGACTGGGGCCGAGGTCGACTGGAGTCCAGGCCGACTGGACCAAGGCCGACTGGAGACAGAGGTCGATTGGGCCAAGGCCGACTGGAGACCGAGGCCGAGGGGGCAGCTAATTGCCGATGGGGGGCCGAGGCGATTGGGAGCCGAGGCCGATTGGAGACCAAGGCCGACTGGGAGCTGAGGCTGACTGGGGCCGAGGCCGACTGGAGACCCAGGCCGAGGGGCCCGAGGCCGAGGGTCCGAGGCCGACTAGGACCGAGGCCGTCTGGAGCCGAGGCCGACTGGAGACCGAGGCCGACTGGGACCGAGGCCGACTGAGGCCGAGGCCAACTGGGAGCCGAGGCCGAGGGGGAAGCCGAGTGCCGACGGGACCGAGGTGGACTGAGAGCTGAGGCCGACCGGAGACCGAGGCCGACTGGACTGGGGCCGAGGCCGATGGGGCCGAGGCCAACTGGAGGCCGAGGCCGACATGGGATGATGCCGGGCGGGGCTAACTTGGAAGAAGGCTAGTAGACCAGTGATGCCGCCTAGGAATTAAGCCGCTCAGGAAGGCCGCCGAGGATTGCCGCCGCCGAGGCCGACTTGGATGAGGCCGGGGCGAGGCCGAATAGAAGCTGGCTCCATGCAGGGGAGAGAGAAAAGATGGTGCGGCTGAGTGGGAGCTCGGGAGCTTCCAGAGGTGCTTGGAAGCAGCCGATGCGGGGAGAATCCTGAAGCCGAGGCTGAGTGGAAGACTGAGGCCGGCTTGAGAGAAGAGAAAAGGTGGCGGATTCTGGGAGGCTGCCCTGTCCCTATCGGGACCGAAGGAAAGGCCATTTGTTGAGGCCAAGCCCATACGCTGTCATTGTAGCCCATGGGACCCACTGGGTGTATCACTATCCATGTTAGTTTAGATCTACCTTTATTCCTATCCTTACCATAATTGTTAAAAAATCACTTTTTCTAACTCATATAAAGACCTACGTTGTATATGTCTAAACCATCATAATCAATTTTCTCTCATAAACAAACAATAATAAAAAAAATTAACATTTTTTTAAAATAAACAATAATAAAAAAATTTAATAATAATAAATTAAATTATTATTATTATTATTATTTCTCTTTCTTTGTTCTTTAACAGACAGCTACAAAAGTATAGAAGAACTACCATTTATTTTATACATATTTAAAAATATATTTATATTAAGTTTATTATTTTATTTCTAATTAAATTCATAAAAGCCTTTTATTTATTTATCATAAAAATTATTAGAATAAAAAGTTAATTTTTGCTATAAAACTACTCAATTTAATTTCAAGAAAGCCGGTAATAACTTCTTACACTCTTCTTTGAAGCCAGCAATGCTAAGCTTTATCACACAAAGCTACAAACCATTTATTCGTCAATGCTTTGCTAAAAAAATTCCTTTGAAAACTAGATGTAAATTAGCCTTTTCATTATATTAATTTGAAAAATATGTATAACCCTTTTAAATTTAATTTCTATTTTTTCCTCACTTCTGCATTGTCAAGAGTTTTCAATCGTGTTACCATATATATTTCATTCATAATCTCGTATAAAACTTACCTAATCAAATATGACTTAACGCAAGACTTTTTAAAAAGTATAATTAGTATTTTAATTTTTTAATCTCAACAAAAGAGATGGTACTGATACCTATCATGGTGATTCACCTATTGATTCATCCAAAAAAAAAAAAAATTCAAATGTTTGCATTGGAGTACCGTAAATTACTAAGATTTTTTTTTAATTATACTGAGTTATGAATGCATGGATGCATGGACAATCAAGTAAAATATCATGTTTTTATGCATATCAAATATCGACACATCAATCCAGATCCAAGCAACATCAATGCAAAATAAGACCTAATAGTGAAGAATATATATATATATATATAACATAATAATAAGACAAGACTCTATTCTTGTGCTTTATCTTTTTATTTTTCAAAACTCTCACACATATTAAACCATATACATCAAACAAATTATAATTTTAACAAAATTCATAATAACTTCAAACAGCTTCCTCTCATCTAAGTCATCGTTGGAGGTTGTAACCGGAGGAGGTCGTGGGGGAGGATGACGGTGTCATCGAGAATCTGGAGACAAAGTGGGACGAGAAGAGGTGGCTGGCACGCGGAAGGTCGCCGGAGATCCGAGCAATGGCATGTGACTTGAACTAAAGCTATTGCAAGGAGGCGAGGCAGCAAAACAACCCTTTTTATTGGTGTTTACTTTCTTAGTTTTTTTCGAGGATGCGCCTCACGGCTTAACAATCTACAAATTCAATAATCTATATTTCCATAACAATTAAAAAATAATATTAAATAAATTATTTATATTTCAAAAAATATATCCTTGAATTTATTTATTGCTAAATTATACATAATCTATAAAAAATAAAAAAAAATCATCCTAAACCGAATTGACGTGCTTAGTTCACTAAAACTCTATGTTTTTGGAGTATGGCGTGGAACTCTATTAATTCTCTTACACGTAGTGAAATTATTTAGCTTTGGCATTATTTTTATTTTTGTTTTATTTTCAATTTTCAATTATTTTTTTTAAAAAAATAAAATTAAAAAATTCTTATTTTCACTACTTGTAAAATAAATAAAAAAACTCATTTTGTATACTACTTTTATTGTTACCATTATTACTATTACTATCATAATTATCATTATTAAAGATTTTAGAGTCAATATTATTGTTATCTTCCACATATGGAACATGAAGATTTAGCTTGTGCAAAATATTTGCATAAAAATATTCTATATTAGAACCCTAGTATTGCATAATAAATTGTTTTGAAAAAGAGTGCCTGCTGAATAATGGATAAGATTTGTGTATCCTAAAAGCTAGCCATTTGATATGCAATAAAATTTAGTTGTCAAAGCCTTGTTACATCACATTTCAAACAGCTAGCATAAATTGATAGTCCGATGCGAGGTGGTATTAATGATTTAGTATTGATACTAAATTCCATCACTAAACTTTCATTATGCAGCAAAAAAAAAAAAAAAAAACAGGCCTTTTATTATTATAATCTAGTTTAATATTGTATCATAAGAGAAGAAAAAAAAATCATATCTTACACGTCACAATGGATATATACTGATATTTATATTTTTACATTATTGCGTGCGAATTTGGGCGAAAGATCGTTGGCTTTTTTTTTTTTTTTAATCAGTAATAAAGGTCTCGCTTCTAGATGAGATTCAAAAGTCTAGGTAGATGCAATGTACCACCCAACTATAGATTTTAAAACGAACGGCTGACATTGACGTACACCTCCTCCGGAGCCGAGAGGGTCGTCCAGATTTTCGCGGAAGGAAGAGTCTTACTGCACCGTGGCCGCCGATTGGTGCGCGACGCCTGCGCGCGCTGACGAAGAAAAAATCTCCATCGGGCCCACGTTTGGCAGGCCTTCCACCCAAGGGACCTACCACAACGGGACAAAATCTCTTCTTTGTTTGAAATCCCTATCACGCCACGTTGCAAAGCCTACCTTTGATCCCAGTGCTGCATCCTTGGCACCGTTCTTCGATACTCCGTCCGATCATTACGAAGCCAGTTCTTCGCTCCTCCCTCCCTCTCCTCTTCCTCTGATGGCGGCGGCATCCAGCTACAGCGCCGACGGCGTCTACCGCTCCATTCGGCCCCCGATCGCCTTCCCCTCCGACCCCGACCTCTCCGCGCCCGCATTCCTCTTCCGCCGCACTGCAGCTTTCCAAGACCGCCTCGCCCTCGCCGACGCCGACGGCGGCGCCTCCCTCACCTTCCTCCAGCTCCGCTCCGCCGTCTCCTCCACCGCCGCCGGTCTCGCCTCCCTCGGCATTGCTAAGGGAGACGTCGTCCTCATCTTCTCCCCCAACTCCCTCCACTTCCCCGTCTGCTTCCTCGCCGTCCTCTCCGTCGGCGCCATCGCCACCACCGCCAACCCCCTCTACACCGTCGCCGAGCTCTCCAAGCAGGCCAAAGACTGCCGTCCCAAGCTCGTCATCACCGTCCCCCAGCTCTGGCCCAAGGTCGCCCCCTTGGGCCTCCCCGCCGTCATCCTTGGCCCCAAAGACTCGCCTTTATCCCCCTCCACCCACCTCCCCATCACCTACTTCTCCGAATTGATCGCCGCGCATGCGAGTTCGGACTTCACACCGCCTCCCATCCGGCAGACCGATGTGGCGGGGCTCCTCTACTCTTCCGGCACCACCGGCGTGAGCAAGGGGGTCATCCTGACGCACAGGAACTTCATCTACGCTGCTCTCATGGTGACCGCCGATCAGGAGCTGCGTAACGAGCCGCTGAACACGTTCCTTTGCTTCCTGCCGATGTTTCATATCTTTGGGCTGGCGCTGATCTCCTATGGTCAGCTGACGCGAGGGAATAGCGTGGTGTCCATGGGGAAGTTCGATTTCGAGATGGTGCTGAGGTCGATCGAGAAGTACAGGGTGAGCCATCTGTTCTGCGTGCCGCCGGTTATGATTGCGCTGGCGAAGCACGGGAAGAAGGGGAAAAATGATCTTAGCTCGTTGAAATTTATTGGTTCGGGTGCGGCGCCTTTGGGGAAGGATGTGATGGTCGAGGTCTCGAAGAAATTCCCTGATACGGAAATCGTACAGGTATTTTTTGATCGGTTTCAATCCTAGATTGATATTTTCTGTCGTGAAACTAGATTACTGTTTATAATGTATTCATAACTGTGTTGGATTACTGTTTATTGTTCTCTTGGTATGAAATGTTGGCTCAATATCTGTGCATCAGTTTGGTTTGATAGCTTATAGCCTTCTGTTATTCAGTTCCACAAGTTCATCCTCTCTAGCTGATATTAACCGCTCTGTTTGTGTTGCTTTAATATTCACGTTTATCAGGGAGACTGAAGAAATGAAGCAAATATAAACCTTCTTTAGAACATTCTAGAGCTAAATGTTCTTTTCTCTTCAATCTTTTGATTTGTTCTTTCTGTGTGTGTGGATCCCCTTGTAGTTCTATGGTGTGGTTGCAGCAATGAGTATTCCATTTACTTCCTAAATAGGTGGATAGTTTCTGGCTTATTTTTTCATACCAGAGAAAGAGAGGATTTAAATGCTTGACATTAAATAAGCCAGCTACTAAAATGACTAGATACTCAAAAAATGATAATACCAAAATGGATCGGGTTTGATGTCTAACAATGAACTCCATGGACAAACTAAATATTTGTTTCATTTGAGTGGGAAAACAATGCATAATGCCCTTTTTAGACAAACTCTTCGATAAAGCATGTTACTGTCCACTAAGATTGGAGAAGCCCTGAATTCAGAATTAAAACAAAATTGACTTGTTATTAGGAGACTGAAGCAGGAGTCTAGTCTTCTCTCTTTTTCCATCACTAATTTAATACCTTTTAAATCAATTGCTATCCATGAACAACATTTTTAAAAATTAATTGACTTTAAAATTGTTGGCAAGTTTTGGAAACAAATTATTAGCAAACAAAATCTATGACCAAGAAGGAGTGCTTTATACCAAGATGGTGCAAGGATCAAGATAAGAAAAAATAACAGAGAACAAATAATGGAAAAAAATACTGCAACAATATAGAATCCAATAGTTCCCACCTTTTACATATTATTTTTAGAGAAAAATGAGAGTATTGCAACACATAGCTGGAAAAGATGCCACAACAATAAAGCACTAGGTGTTGCATGGAGATGTTCAAGAGTAAGCTTCACCATGATCTTGTCTGCGATGTACTGGGTAGTAATTATATGTCATGCAGAAAAAATTTCATTGTTGTTTGATTGCCTGAAAGGTCATTTGAAAATGAATCCTTTTCCGGAAATTTTTCCTCATGAAACCAATTGGACCTGAAATATTTAGTTACCCATGTTAGCCTATGTTGGTTTAACTGCTAGATCTTTACATGTGTACCTTGTTTATTTTTACTTTTAATATTCACATGGAGTTATATGTTTATATATGTTTTCTTTCACAAAATCTAAAATTTAGCAATTTAAAGTTTACTAAGTAGTTGCAATTAAGGTTTTGAGTCCCTAGGGGATGGAGGTCTTCTAGTTGTCCTACCTTATTCCTATGAGAAATTGAGATTAGGATAAGGGCTGGACTCAGAAATCTATCCATATAGTGAAAGAACAAGATGAAGAAAAGAAAGGAAAGAAGAAAATAAAAGAAAGAAGAACTGGAGGAGAGAAAGAAAGAAAAGCAAGAAGGTGAAAAGGAAGAGAGAATAAAAAGTAAGACAAGGAAGAAAGGTAAGAAAAATAAGAATAAAGAAAGGAAGAAGAAGATAAAGGAAAGAAGGAAGAAGGGAAGGAAAGAAGGGAAAAAAAGGAAAAAGAAAGGAAAAAGAAAAGAAAGAAAGAAAAGAATGAAGAAAAAGGAAAGTAAGATGAAAAAACAAATAAAACAGAAAATAAGAAAAGAAGAAGAGATAGATAAAGGGTACCTCCTAAAGCACTCAACTGAGATTGTTGTTAGGATGGGACACTATAGTAAGTCATTTCATTTTATAGAGAAACTGGGACACCCATCTCGTAGAATTTAAAACTTTAATTGTAATATGTTAAATATACAACTAATAAATTTGTTACTAATATTAACATAATATCTTATATTTTACATGTTATCCGCATTATCATTTTGCTTAGAACTCTAATTTTGATCATATTTATCATATCTAAATTTAGTAAATTCTAAACAAGACTTATTTTGATTAATCCAAAATAATCCAAGGCCAACTCTTAATTCTAGGCTTCTTATAACTTAATATATTTCTTATAATTTATAACTTAATATTTAGATATATATTAATAATTAGATTTATATACAATATATATTATTTATATATAATAAATTATAAGCTAAACTACATTTTTGACCCTTGAATGAACTTAGGGAAGTATCACTTTAATTCCTAAACTTAAAAAAGTTGCAAAATTGATCCTGATCTTCATTTTTTGTTTCTCTTCGGTTCCTATCGGTAAAATAGGTAACACCGTGAGAAACTCTCCTATGTGGCATGACGTGTTATCTACCTCATCGCCGGATCAATGGCAAGAAAACGAGAGAGAGAGAGAAGATAAAGGGAGAGGAAGAGGAAAGCCGAGGGATGTGAAAAGGATCATCGTGGAAGCCCCCCTGCACCCAGGAGGCCCTTCCCCCTGTGGCGCGCAATAGGGGAGATGGGGTGGGGGTTGGGGCGAAGGGGGGGCTTTCGCGACCCATGGAGAAGGGGGGAAGCCCCCTGTGGGGCGGCGCATGATGGGAGGAGTAAGGGGGCCTTCCGCGCTGGCCACCCTACCGTGATAGCCCTTTCTGCACTCCCTTGGCTTTTCTCTTCATCTCCCTCTTTCTTTATCTCTCTCTCGTTTTTCTTGCCGTTAACATGGTGATGCAGTGGAGGACAAGTCAAATGCCACGTAAGCGAGTTCCTCACGACGTTACCTTGTTTTAACGGTAGGAACCAAAGAAAAACAAAAAATGAAGTTTATAATCAATTTTGCAACTTTTTAAAGTTTAGGGACTAAAGTGGCATACTCTTCTAAGTTCAAGAGTTAAAAATATAGTTTAGCCTAGATTATATATACTATCCTTGGGACACGGTCTATGTTGAACCCACTTAGCATGGGGATTATATATACTATCTTTGGGACGCGGTCTATGTTGAACCCACTTAGCATGGGATTGCATGCAGTGGAGGTGTGTGGCATTGGTTGTCGTCGTAGTGGTGTATTAAGTATCTGTCAAATGAATATGGTGATGCATTTTGGTGTCCTGGTCATAAACTTTTTGATATATAGAATGATATATAAAAGTTACTTTTGTGCCAATATATGTGAAATTTTGAGATGCTACGTTCCAATATGTGGAACCATCGGCCCTTGGATGCCACAAACACAATTTATCATACTTTTCCCTTGTTATATGTTAATTTATTTGACTCTTTTTGTTGATTCACCTTCCGTATCTACAAAGAGATCGCTATGAAACAAGGAAAAGATTGAATTCTGGTTTAACCTATGCTTTTGGCTCTAAAATCAGGGATATGGTATGACAGAGACTTGTGGAATTATATCACTAGAGTATCCTACCAAGGGAGAGGCTCGCGAGTTTGGTTCGACAGGAACTCTTGTCCCAGGAGTTGAAGGTAAAGTTATAAGCATAGATACACAAAAGTCTCTTCCACCTAATCAGCTAGGGGAGCTCTGTTTCCGGGGACCAAACATAATGCAAGGTAAAACTTTGCTCGATCGCTTTGATAGATGCTTACTTTTATGTTTGCTATTTTGTATGCTAACCAAACAAAGTACTCTAATCAGAGTAGCAAAAATTACTACTGCTTGAAATTAATTGTTATATAAATGATATAGCTTTTATTCTACATGTGCAAGTCTGATATGCTATCATTTAATATATTTTTCCATTCTTTGCAGAGTCTGTATGTAGATTGTTTGTGAGTTCATTTACAAATTCAAACCTAACAAGTCATTTCCACAGAACAGGCACAGGTCCTCATAATAGTATTTGTTAGCTTTAGTTGGCAAATAGCACTTGCACTTGAAACTTGCTCCTTCAGTTTCATGATATTAGATCTTGGAAACTATCTTGTGACCCTCACTAAAGCCCTTTGGTCATGCAATTCAAGGTCAGAAATATGTAGGCCACCTGGGAGATCTCCATCTTGGGTTCTGATCAATATGACATATTACTTCTTGGGTTCTGATCAATATGACATATTACCTTTCTTCATCACTTTGTCAATGCCAAAGTCCAGTGACCTGCCATCATCTGATTACAGAAAATTCTACTGGAATCAGGGATGATGTTTGTTTGTCCATAATTTTGATCATCATTTTAACTTCGCTTCCAAATGACAAACAACCTCCCTTAGTTGGGATTTTTTAGTGAATGGTGAATAACATCCGGAAATCTTTCTTTACAATCGCCATTTCAATGTGTAGTTTGGTCCCTCACCCTTTTTTCAGGATGCATTTGTTTAATTCGTTGATGACTTGTTTCTACTACCAAATCATTCTTGAATCTTAAAAATTCTGGATACACCAAATGTTGTTTAGTAGGATTCTAATTAGTTGCCTGCAACTTATAACTTATTTGACATTTTCCATAATGTGACTTCATTTGTGATGTTTCATGATCAGTTATTTTTAGCTTGTTCTGTGCTATCTTTTTCAAGCAAGCTAATCCTAGTCCCAACTTTGCAGTCTCTTTTTCCTCTAAATTTCAAGCTTTGAATCTGTTTTGTTGTTTACAACATTGTAAATGTGATTCATTGCACTTTCCAAATCTTGTTCTTAAATATTCTTGCTTTTTTCCCCTCCAGACCATTCCCTTGACATTTCATTGGATTCTTTTTGTTATTATAAAGATAGTTTACCTTTTGGTCTATTTGATCTTCCTTTATTTGTTTGCTCATCCAATGCCTTCCATCGAGACCTGTATTTCTGTGCCAACTTTTATTGTTGATGACTTTTTCATGGGTTCCAATCCCCTTTAGATGTGCATTTTGTGATACAAGTTCTTGCGGCTTCTAGACAGCCTCCTGCTTCTGCATGTGCTTAGTCTTCTCATGCCATGATTCTCTTATACTTTTTCTCAGTGATGAGATGCCTGCTTTGATAACTGACTATTTTCTTCAGCAGTGCCTGGTTTTCATTAGAAGCTCATGTCATGCCTGCATTGCTTGCCTATGCTTGGCCAGTAGTGGCATGGGCTTGCCATTTTATAGTAGTCTGTATGATTCATGTAATTGCTAAACTAATTTTCAATGAATTTGGTGAGTATTTGAAGGTTATAATTTTATCATTTATCTGGTGTTTAAATATTCATAAATATATACAAAGCATAACCTTTTCTTTTGATAGCATAACTAAACAGTAACAGTTATTCTGTGACCACAATGAAATGTAATCAAAGAATTTTACTTTTTTTTGATAAATATTTGATATTTTTCTTATATTTTTGTGTTATTTCTATATTGTAATCACTGTTTCCAATTTGACTGTTAGATTCAAAAATATTTATTGCATCCTGCTGATACATACACTTGCTAATGACATGATTCACCTCAGGGGACCAATACATCAGCTGATGCTGAGATGCAAAGGACTGCTAATGCTTACAGCCAAAAGTCCAATGCAGGCAATTTGGCTCCATTCCTCATGGCATCTACATTTATAACAAAATAAGTTATGGTAACTTGCAAATGCAAGATGCTATTATTGATGCGTATGACTTCTTAGGGTAGATTATCATTTTACTAATGCACATTATAAAACTTTGTAATACCCTTATCAGGAGGTGATAATGCAACAAAAAGTTCTCCCATTAATGCACCTTGACTTTAGATCCTAGTTAGCTTACCATTAAATACCATTGATGTGGAACAACTAAGAGAATATAAATTATGTGCAGAAGATGGAAAGACATGATCTATGCTTCATAACTATTTCAAGTAACAATCTTAAAAAATATCATAAGATAATCATGACTTTGAAAATAATGAATTACCGATTGTTTATCATGACACTATGTCACAATGTCTCAATGTCTCTTTTTCTCCTATCAGTTTCCCCTTGTAAATGATTAAATGCAAATTAATGTATATGGGAGGAATATCATTGATATTGTTCATGTTCTGATTCTCTTTTAAGAAAGTAAGTTTTTGCTGGATGGATATGTTTGCATGCACTTGTCATGGAGTAGGCTGATATGTTGCTTTTATTATGCAAAACATATGTACAGGGCTTGTATATGCACCTAAATTCTTATATTTATTTATATGTTTATGCTTTTGTACTTGTAGTGTTGTGTGTGAGCATGAATATATATTATTTATTTATTTTATCTGTGTATACTTTGCTTAAGCTCCACATGCTAACTTTAAAAATAATTCAGGTTATTTGAACAATCCTCAAGCTACTAAATTGACTTTGGATGAGCAAGGGTGGTTGCATACAGGTGATCTTGGGTACTTTGATGAAAAAGGACAATTATATGTTGTTGATCGAATAAAAGAGCTTATTAAATACAAAGGATTTCAGGTAAATGATTGAACTCTGATGGTTTTTTCAATAGTTTTGCATCAACATGACTTTGTGAGTTCCTCAACTTGTTAAGAAAATTAGGCATGTAGAGAATTCCTATAGATAATGAGCAAAAATCATTCAACAATATTACTGAAAACAAAGAAGCACAATATACTTCAGCTTGCTGAAAGTTAGAGAAGATACTGCTGCTGAAATAAAAAGGCACAATTTGGATAACAGGATTCTCAACATGAATTGCTAAGTCATATTTCTTGCAAGTGTTAGTATCTATAAATTTCTAACTTAACCAATTCATGGTAGATATGTTCTTAAATTATTGTTCTTGTTTATTATATGTCTGGCCTACAGTAAATGCATTATATGCAGTAAAGCTGCATTTATATATGACATTGTCATATCCAATTTTTTCTCCTTAATAGAATATGTGATATTTTACTTTTATTTTTTTCAAATATGCTGGACACTCTGGCATAATTTCTAATTTCTGTTTCTTTTCTAGGTTGCACCTGCTGAGCTTGAAGGGTTGCTTCTTTCTCACCCAGAGATACTTGATTCGGTTGTCATCCCGTAAGTTCGAAAAATGACTGCATACGCATGTGTATATTATGCATTCATTCAGTTTTAGATTGTGGAGATTAACAGCTATCGCTTTTGCTTATGATTGAGTCTATACATTTCCTAAGTGCAATCCACAGATAAGCTGACATATGGGATCATGTTTACCAGATTTCCTGATGCTGAAGCTGGGGAGGTTCCTATTGCTTTTGTGGTTCGATCTCCTAACAGCTCGCTGACTGAAGAGGATGTCCAGAAATTTATTGCGGAGCAGGTACATTTAACGATGAATATTTCTTTACCAGATTCCTACATGTTTTATATAGACAACTGCATCCCTCAAAATCTTAATTTAGTTGTTGAGAAGCTAGAATTTTTTGTTTTCCCCTCTATAAAATATCATTGTCATGCCTAGGCTCCACAGGCTGGCTCGCCTCACAACACAGCATATACACTGGGGATAGGTTATGAGTTGTTCCAGCTAGGAAGGTGTCATGCCCACTGATTTCTATGTTTTTTCATAAAAAAAAAGAAAATAGATCATCTTATAAATAAGATTGTGTGCTTTGTCTTCCTGCTTGCTTCATAACCACCATTATCTGGTAGAGCCCAATATGCATGTTGTGGAATCTGTTGACTGAGACAAACTAGATATGGCAACCAGGGATCCAACATGTTCCTGAACTGGGAGCTAGTTCATGTAGGGAATTAAATTCAGCCCTTGTCTTTTAAACACAAACTTTTATTTGCGCCAATAAGCTTGGGTACATCAACTCAGTCTACTGTAATGCTTACTTGTTTCTCTTTCCTTTCTTCCATGTATTTCCTGAATGATGTAGGTATTCCTAGTGTATAACTAATTGATATATTCAAAATTTTTGCTTCTGTCTTTCCTTCCTTCTCTGCATTTTCTGAATAATGGGGGATCCCTAGTTATTAACTAACAAATTGATATATTTATGCACCACGCATTTGCTAAAATGTATAAACCATTTAACTCATTCTGTACTTTTTAGAATCCAATCCAATCCTCCCATTGCCAGAGTAAATTTGAAAGCATAGCTCATCTGTCCCCTATCACCAACAATCAGAGTAATAATTGTGAAGAAGGAAAATAAGCACATTGTTGTTAACAAGATTTAAAATTTGTGTGTTAGGGCATGTTTCGTGCAGCCTTGGGATGAAATATTTGTGTTTGTTCTGTCAACGAGTCAAAACAGAAACAACAACAATTTTGGTCTGGAAGAAGAAGTAACAGGTTTAGAGGGTTGAAAAGTAAACAGGAAAAAAAAAAGAGGAAAGAAAGAATAGTGAAGGATTTTAAAAACTTAACATATGACCATTTTAAATTTTAAGAGGAATCTTTCATGCACATGTCATGGCACAATGCACTTGCACCCTCATGCTTCTACGTCTCTATGATGTAATGCGAAAGTAACGGGACCTCAGTATGTTCCACATACCAAACTTGATGGCCTAATATTCTTCAATGGAAACTAATATATGTTGAGAGTCAAGGGTAAATTGCTAAGCATTTATCATCAGGAGGATACTGAACTACTAACAGTAAATTTTGGGTAGAATCCTCGCTCAATAGACAGAACCTAATTAGTTTTGTTTAAGAAAATCAGACTAGAGTCAATTGACTTTGGTAGGCCAGAAATCAAAAGGTTCCTCTTGGTCAAGTTTAAAAATGTCATCCGCCTGTTTTTAGATGTATAATGCTTGTATACTATACCATCTTTGATGAGGTTTTTGTGCCTGATTGCCTACTTTGCTAAGTCCTTTTGGCATTTGTTTGTATATTGACAGGTTGCACCTTTCAAGAAATTGAGAAGGGTTACTTTTGTGAACAGTGTGCCGAAATCTGCTTCTGGAAAAATTCTAAGAAGAGAGCTTATCCAGAAAGTAAGATCAAACTTATAGAAAGTCCAACATCCCTTCCAAACATCTCTTGGATGGTCCTATACTGAAATTGCATTAAGGCAGTCAAGATATCTCAGCAATCATTTTACATTATCCATTTTACAAAGGTGTGGATGACGGAAACCTTGCAGCGTTGCTCTGGAATCAAACTTACATGATATTGTACTATTAATTGACTATACTTGCATTCCTTAATACAGTGAGAATTCTAGAGGTAGTTGATATATGTTAAGGATTGAGATCCACACCTTCTTTCATGTGTCTGCTCGTAGGACTTTTTTAAGTGGTTGAATCCTGAACCTAGAGCTGGTTACTTGCTGGTTTTAGCAGAAATTTCTCTATTCGAAGTATTTCTCTATTAGAAGGCCAGGGGCAATACCACCAGGCACCAGGACAAGCCTCAGTTCAGGAATGTCCATGCAATTTAAAACATTTCAATCCAAGGAAAAGGGAAAAAAAAGGAGAGGATTGGACTGGTGATCCAATGCATAAGGTTTTTGGTGGAGGATCAGATTCATGTGACTCCTGGTAGGAAGAAGAGGAATCTAATAAAAGTTCTCCTAGTAGCTTTGTTTTTGGGTGTACTGGATTCAGTCATATTTTCTTATTTCATTTCCTGTTGACTGGGTTTGCACAACCGTTCTTTTGGGGGAGGGGAAAGAAGAAGAAGATTATTTAATAGTTTTGTTGAGTAAAAAGTTATTTAAATAAATCAGATAAAAATTCAGCCCATATTGTTCTTACAAATAATACGGTAACTCTCTTCTGTTTCTTACCACTCAAAAGTGTACTCCAATCGATATAGCATCACCTTCTTAAGATCAAATTAAACATTCAAGTTCTGCTGAAACTCTCCTTGACTCGGCTCTTTCTAGACGTATTATTTCATATACAAAGAGATAAAAACCAATCAAATGGATATATTAACGAAGAACATAAAGAATCAAAATCTATTAAAATATTTGAAACTAGCATTCTTAAGAAAATCTTTTAAGGGGAAAAAGAACAAAACAAAACCTTAATTGTATGCAAGTTTCAGCTCAGGGATCTATCTTGAAACAAAGCTCCCATATTTCTGTCAAAAAAAAAAGAGATTTTGCAGCCCTAATCAAGCCCTAGGTTAAAAGGCAATATATAAAAATAATCTCTCATATGTGCATGAATCTACAGTTATGACCAGCATCCACTTCCAAAAATAAGAAAATGAAGTTAACAACTACCACCAAGCCCTAAAAATAAGCAAATAAAGTTAACAATGACTACAAAGTCTTAATTTTAAATTAGTAGTGGTTGGTTATATGAATCTTTTTTTCCCCTCCACTTAGCTTACGACCGTACCTTTTTTATAATATATAAAGATATCAAGTATTTTTTATTACTTTTTTTTCATATGATTTTCAGTCTATCTCTAATATTTTTTTCCTCTGTATCAAATTTAAGGGCAGACATGGATCGAGTAGCCTATGTGCTAGCCCAAACTTAATCCAAAAAGTTTAAAAAACTAAGGACTTTAGGCCCGCTACAATTTTTTAAGCCCATTTAAATATCGATCTAAGCTTGGACTTAGGAAAATAGGGCTAACTCAGTCAAGAATTCATATATATATATATATATTATTGTAAAATATTTATAATAATTATAATATAAGTTTGGGTTGGGCTAAGCCTAAGCTTCAAGAAATTCTTATTAGGTCAAGCTTGGACTAGCCATACTTAGCCTAAGTTAGGGTTTGACTCGACCTACTGCCTTGCATTACCCTTTTCACCTTTAGCTTAGATCATTCCTATATTTAATCAAAACTTTTCATCGTATTAATACATCCTTTAGTCTACATTAAAAAGGTCCAAACTATGTCTTTTTTTAAAAAAAATTAGTACTATTTTTACTTTTCTATGAATGACTTCATTTCTATTCGACCTTTCTTATATTACAACAAATCCATTTCAACATGAATCTTTTAGGAAAAATGGATTTTAGTTTAAAAAAGAACAAATAATTTGAAAAATTCAAATAGAAGATAAAAAATCAATAGGTATATTAATCTAGAAAACTCTAAAAAGAAGATAAAGAAACCAATAGACATATCATTCACTTAGCATATATTAAATCACTCTTTAGTTTCGATACACCCATAGAATTGCATTTTAAATGCTTAAACCATTTAAATCATATTTTTTATTTTTCAATTTATTCTTAATTAATATCATCTTCATCTTTTTATAAATAATTTTCTTTCATGTGCTAATTTTTCTTATATCATCACCCATCAATCTCAACATGAATCCATTAGAAAAAATAAATTTCAATTAAAAAAATTAAATAATTCAAAAAAAATCTAAATTAGAAGATAGAGGAACCAATAGGCATAACAATCTGAACAACATATAAAAGAGAAGGAGACAAAAGAATAATAGGCATACCGTTTGTTTGAAGGATGACTGATCGACTTAAAAGTGTAGCACAAAATAAAATCAGTGCTTTCTTTGTATTGGAGATGCATGATCATCCAAGATGTTAAGAAACATGTATTTTATCAGAACCATCCTGTGTCCCTGTCTACCTGCAGAACATTCTATGACCTGGTTGGCCTTTTGTTTCTTTTAATAAAATATTTCATTTGTTTCAAATTTTGGTTTTGATCTTCAAGCAGTACGATGACGCTAAATCACCTTCTTCAAGCGTCGGGGAAGACAAATGTCCTTCTCTCCGGACCCTGCAAGAAAAGTCCCCGGAGACCGGATGCTCCGGTGGGGACCCTTCGACGCTCAAGTTAGTCACTTGGGATCAGATGAGAACTGCTCAGCAGAAGGGAGCTGAAACAGTTAGGGTTTTAGCTAGTAGGAAGAAAACTAGAAAACCAGAGTTCAAGGATCCTCACTCATAGCGCGGGCGCGTGCTTTTATACCTATTCAAATATCCCCCTTCTATTCCCAAGATTACTAATTTTTAGGAGCCCAGTTCAATAACGGACAAAATATGGGGCCGACGATGACAGGTCGTACTGTCATCGTACACACCGGATGCGTCATGAGTTACCTATCAGTACGACCTCACAGATGTCTCGCATCTGGGGTCGTGTCTGGTGCGCGCCACCACTGGACATGATCGTGCACAGCAACGGACAGGTGGTGATCCGCATACCGTAATGGGGTATGGCCATGCACAGTGATAGGGATACAACGGATCATACATCATTATGAGGTATGGCCACCTTCTGCCACGGATGTGCGGTGGATTATGTGGGCACGCCAGGTGGCCCAGAGCGACCTGACCATGCGTCGGGGATTGAGATACTGTTCATGTGCCCCGAGACCGAGAGGGAGGTCTCGGGGGTTGATATACTGTTCATGTGCCCCGAGACCGAAAGGGAGGTCTCGGGGGTTGATATACTGTTCATATGCCCCGAGACCGAGAGGGAGGTCTCGGGGGTTGATATACTGTTCATGCGCCCCGAGACCGAGAGGGAGGTCCCGGGGGTTGATATACTGTTCATGCACTCTGAGACCGAGAGGGAGGTCTCGGGGTTTGATATGGCTCCCGTCAGCTGCCGCTATCTTTGCCGTTCATTCTAACGGCGTAGGATCAGCCATATCAGATGCCCCCTCACCCCTAAGATGGAGTAGGCCCGCCCCAGTAAACTGAAAGGGGTATCACCTCCCAAATGGCTGATTCCCACCATTTGCGAATCGCCTCCAGACACGTGTCTATAGGCGCTGCGATGATTTTATGCAGGCAGTACAGGGATGTGATAGGGCGGCCAATGTTGTCCATCCGATTTGCGGTGATCATCCTCGAAGCAGGGTTTATCTGTCGAAGTCCGTGAGAAAAGTCGCGCCATCATTATCCATCATAACGGCGACGTCATCGGTGTCCTACCATTAGCCGGAAGCGAATCGTATCTCGCGCTCAACGATTACCTAGGCAATCCAGTTTGCTGTGGGAGCCCGCGTGGCGGTCAAGGCGCGGCGGGACAGTTTGAAACTAAATAAAACCTGAGTAGAGGGTCGAAAGCGGCCATTCTATTCCTGTTATCGTCGTCTTCTCCCTCTACTTTCTGGTTTTCTGCTTCCTGGTTCCCTCTGCAACTCGAGAGCTCGCGTTCGTCACCTTTCTTCCTAGGTTAGCTCTTTGTTCCTCCTAGGCTTCTTCAATCTTTCGTCTTGCAATGAGTTCCCAGTCTTGGTCTACGGAGGATGATTCGGAGAATCGTTCCTCGCCCGAGAGGCCTCAAGCTTCTCCTTCTCCTCCTCCTTCTCCCCTTGAGTGGTCCTCCGATCCGAAGGATCACGTCCCTCTAGCCCAGCGGCGGGTCGCCGGGGAGGCTCCCGCAGGGAGCCGCTCGGCGGCAGCTGGCCGGAATCCACCGAGAGGTCGCCAGGCGAGGGCCGGCACCTCCTCAAGTGTGGGGGCGGAATCCCCAGAAGGGGCCGTCTCCACGGTAACGGGCAACGATTTGGCAAACATCCGGGCCTGCTACCAAATTCCTCAGGATATTGAGCTCTATCTCCTGACCCCTGACGACTGGGTGATCTCATCCCGACCGGGCCGGATGGCCATCTATGAGATTTCTCTGAGGGTGGGCCTCCGCTTACCCTTTCATCCTTTCTTCGTTAACCTCCTTGACTATTATTCCTTAACTCCTTCCCAGTTGGTCCCAAATTCCTTATGTGTCATTTGTGTCTTCGTTATCCTTTGCCATCCCCTCCACATCACCCCGTGAGTCTCTTTCTTCCGTTCCTTTTATATCCTCCGGTCTCAGAAAGGTTGGTGGCTATTCCAGCCTAGGCCCAACCGCGTCCTTAAACTCCTTCTCCCTTCTTCCATCAAAGGCTGAAAATCCCAATTTTTCTTCGCCAACATTGGCCAAGTAAAGTCCCGGTGGGGAGACCCTGACCCCCGAGGCAATGCAAATTCCACTGTCCACCCCAGAGATAGAGAGGCGCTAGGGCAGCTATTGTCCACCGAAATTCCTCGGTACAGCCTGCTCCTAACGGAGGAAAACCTTCGGTCGGCGGGTCTTATCTCCCAGTTTGGTAAGTCTTCCTGTACTTAACCAAAGTCTTGCCTTTGCTCTCGCTCATCGTTTTTTTTTTGACCCCGGTCGATACTGCGCAACCATGAAAATCCCAGCACGCCGACTTATGAAGGCCGCCGCCAAAAGGAAGGCCCAAGAGGGACCGAGTGAGGGGCGGTGAGCACCAGACCCAAAACGCTCAACAGTGCGGGCACTCGAGCCATCCGCACCGCAAGAGCCTCCGGTCACCCCGGAGATCGACTTGATGGCCGACACCCCACCTGAAAGGACTGCAAGTGGGGGAGCGGCAACAGAGACGCCGACCGCGGGGAGTCGGCGATAACGGGGGAGTCGGCTATGGAGGCGGAGCCAACCATGGAGGAGCTGGCCGTAGAGGAGCCAACGGCGGTGGGGGGGCCTCCTGCCCCCTGCGAACCAGCCCCCACCAAAGCTGCAAGGGACTGGGGCGAGGGACCATCGCAGACAGCAGGCCCGCCCCCGGAGCGGACGCTAGTGAGCAGCTCTCCATGCGCCGAATCCGAGACCGTCGGAGCTGCCGAAGGGAGTAGGGCTAGGCGGGGGCTGTATCGGGACTTTGTCCTAGACGATGGGCGCCGGGTGGAGCGGCTCATCTCATCAATCTTCGTACCGGAGGTTCAGGAGGAGCTCAGCCATTTGAAGGCGACTACATTCTTCCGTGAATCCTACGCGGCCTTAGTCAAGGTAAATAGACTATCCGCTCTCTGCTTTCAAATTTCTTTTTGCTCCTCCTTTTCT
Organism: Calamus simplicifolius; assembly: GCA_900491605.1. NCBI lineage: Eukaryota > Viridiplantae > Streptophyta > Magnoliopsida > Arecales > Arecaceae > Calamus > Calamus simplicifolius. The sequence goes on from UESW01002384.1 coordinate 81,354, forward strand.
TTTTGACATGGGGCTTGCATGCAGATTGCAAACTCCCTGGCTATCGCCAGGGAAGTTATCCATGGTGAAAAGACCATCGTGCGGGAGGCCTAAAAAGAGGCCGAGGATGCTCGCGTTCGAGCAGAAATGGCCGAGAAGGCCTTAGAATCAGCCAAGACCACCCGGGCTAATGAAATAAAAGCGGCCAAGAACTGGGCAGAGATTGAATCCAACCGCCTACGAGCGGCCCTCAACCAGCTCATGGAGGCCGAGAATGCCGTCGCGGCTAGGGACCTGCACATCTCCGAATTGGTCGCAACCATCCAGGCGGCCGAGAGTCAGGTGAGTGAGGCCGAAGAAAAGGCAAGGACGGCGAAGGAGAAAGTGAGGGAGGCCGAAGAAAGGGCGAAGGGAGCGAGGAGGAAAGGAATCTAGCCCTGGAGGCCGAGAGGATAGCAGTGGCAGCCCTGGCTGCTGAGAGGGGAGCTCTAGCGGCTGAGGTGGAGGCAGCTGTCGAAGTCAGGACCGCCAGAGTCATTGAAGAATTTCGGGCGTCCGAGCATTTCATGGATGAGCTGACCGAAGCTTCGACGGGGGCATATCTTCAAGGGTTCCAGCGTGGGAAGGAAAAGGTGGCTAGAGACATAAATTTTCCCCAGGCCCTTGAAGTGGGGCCGGACCGCCTCTCCGAGATGGGCTCTTCTGATGATAAGGACGCACCTGCTGACCTATGAGCCCTATACTGTATTATCATTTTGTTTTTGTGAGTCCGACTTGGTCGGCATTTTGTAAGCACTTTCAAATTAATGAAATACACTCCTTTCAATGAGATTTGTCTCCACTTGATTGCAATTGTCACTCCAAACTCTTTGGCAACCGACACGGGACCCTTAGGGGCTTCGTCGGTATCGAGCAATCTGTAACTTACTCTTGGATAGCCTCGACTTGGTTTCGTAGGACCGAATCTTGGGGTCGGGAGGTACGAACTCCCAGTTCCCGATAGAGTGTAGGACTCGGAAGGTCAAGATAAAATCGAGCCTCCCGGGCTGCTTGCACATTGCTTCACCAACGGTACGCTGGGCTTTGTGCCTAGCTAGCCCAGGGCTTTCGTGCTGACTGGGGTCGGATCTAAGCTGCTGAGAGCCGACGGCGTGTCGTTCTGCCAGTGGTACACTGGGCTTTGTATCTGGCTGGCCCAGGGCTTTTGTGCCGACCGGGGTCAGGCTCAAGTTGCTGAGAGCCGGCAGCACACCGCTCTGCCAGTGGTACACTGGGCTTTATGCCTGGCTGGCCCAAGGCTTTTGTGCCGACCGGGGTCAGGCTTAAGTTGCTGAGAGCCGGCAGCACACCGCTCTGCCAGTGGTACATTGGGCTTTGTGCCTAGCTGGCCCAGGGCTTTTGTGCCGACCAGGGTCGGGCTTAAGTTGCTAAGAGGTGGCAGCATGCCGCTCTGCCAGTGGTACACTGGGCTTTGTGCCTAGCTAGCCCAGGGCTTTTGTGCCGACCGGGGTCGATCTTAAGTTGCTGAGAGCTGGCAGCACGCTGCTCTGCCAGTGGTACACTGGGCTTTGTGCCTGGCTGGCCCAGGGCTTTTGTGCCAACCGGGGTCGAGCTTAAGTTGCTGAGAGCCGGCAGCATGCCGCTTGCCAGTGGTACACTGGGCTTTGTGCCTGGCTGGCCCAGGGCTTTTGTGCCGATCGGGGTCGAGCTTAAGTTGCTGAGAGCCGGCAGCATGCCGCTCTGCTAGTGGTACACTGGGCTTTGTGCCTAGCTGGCCTAGGGCTTTTGTGCTGACCGGGGTCGGGCTTAAGTTGCTGAGAGCCGGCAGCATGCCGCTCTTTCAGTGGTACACTAGGCTTTGTGCCTGGCTGGCCCAGGGCTTTTATGCCGACCGGGATCGGGCTTAAGTTGTTGAGAGCCGGCAGCACGATGCTCTGCCAGTGGTATACTGGGCTTTGTGCCTGGCTGGCCCAGGGTTTTTGTGCCGACCAGGGTCGGGCTTAAGTTACTGAGAGCCGACAGCATGCCGCTCTGCCAGTGGTACACTGGGCTTTGTGCCTGGCTGGTCCAGGGCTTTTGTGCCGACCGGGGTCAGGCTTAAGTTGCTGAGAGCCGGCAGCACGCCGCTCTGCCAGTGGTACACTGGGCTTTGTGCCTAGCTGGCCCAGGGCTTTTGTACCGACCAGGTCGGGCTTAAGAGCCGGCAACATGCCGCTCTACCAGTGGTACACTAGGCTTTGTGCCTGGCTGGCCCAGGGCTTTTGTGCTGACCGGGGTCAAGCTTAAGTTGCTGAGAGCCGGCAGCACACCGCTCTACCAGTGGTACACTGGGCTTTGTGCCTGGCTGGCCCAGGGCTTTTGTGCCGATTGGGGTCGGGCTTAAGTTGCTGAGAGCCGGCAGCACGTCGCTCTGCCAGTGGTACACTGGGCTTTGTGCCTGGCTGGCCCAGGGCTCTTGTGTCGACCGGGGTCGGGCTTAAGTTGCTGAGAGCCGACAGCACGCCGCTCTGCCAGTGGTACACTGGGCTTTGTGCCTGGCTGGCCCAGGGTTTTTGTGCTGACCGAGGTCGGGCTTAAGTTGCTGAGAGCCGGTAGCACGCCGCTCTGCCAGTGGTACACTGGGCTTTGTGCATGGCTGGCCCAGGGCTTTTGTGCCGACCGGGGTTGGGCTTAAGTTGCTGAGAGCCGGTAGCATGCCGCTCTGCTAGTGGTACACTGGGCTTTGTGCTTGGCTGGCCCAGGGCTTTTGTGTCGATCCGGGTCGGGCTTAAGTTGCTGAGAGCCGGCAGCATGCCGCTGTGCCAGTGGTACACTGGGCTTTGTGCCTGGCTGGCCCAGGGCTTTTGTGCCGACCAGGATTAGGCTTAAGTTTCTACACTGAGGTACTAGAACCCACATTCATTAATACGAAATGACGAGTGAAGACCCAGAAGAATACAAGCAAGATATTTAGTGTAAGAAAGTGTTGACCTAATTATTGATTTTGATGATTAACAAAACTATTTGAGTATAACATTTGAAGTTACTAATGATTTTGGTTAAGTTTTTTAGTTTATGATTTGATTTATTAATCAAAATCATAAGACAAATCAAGTTCTAGTTCGAATCTAATGTCAAGGTAAGATTCCAGACATTAGAGTCGACACATGGAATCGCAGAGTCGACTCCAAAAATTGGCACAGACTTTAGAGTCGACACCTAGACTGTTAGAGCCGACTCCAACAGAAAGACAGAACGATGGTTTTTCTGGTCACGTCTTAGAGTCGACACCTGGACTGTTAGAGTCGACTCCAGAGGATTTTTGTGTCGACCCTAGAAAAGTCAGAGACGACTCCAGATCGAGCGGATTGGGGATTTTCGATTTAGAGCCGACTCCAAAAAAGTTAGAGTCGACTCCAGATTGTCAGAAATGACTCCAAAACTGTCAGAACGTCTCTAAACTTTATTTTTATCCTTTTTAATCCCAACAGCTATTACCCTATTTGGTTCTAATTCTTCTTACACTTGTTTCTAACGGATAGTTTTCAGCTATTTATGGATTAAGAATGGTCTATAAGAAGGGTTTTTTGTTGTATCCAAAAAAAAATAGAGAGAAAGAGAAGACAAGAAGAGAGGAAAAACAGAAAAATAAGAAAAACAAGAGTGAATTTCATCAGAAAATCAAAAGAGAAAAGAGAGAAGATTTGAAAGGAAAGATTATACTGATTTTCCAACAAAAAAGAGAGAGATTCCTAGCTTTCTTAGTTCCATTTTGAAGAAATCTCAAAAGAAGAAGCAAGCCTTAGTTTTTCTGATCTTCTGAGCTTCAAGAGCATACTAAAGGAAGATCCACTCAAGAGAAGAGAAGAAGCAAACCACCAAGATCTGCAAATCAGGCTTTGATTCCTATCTCTTTATCTTTGTTCTATCATTGTATATTTGTTCATTGGAGGAGCTCTTGATTTGTAAAACATTATTATTTGCTAGGTCAATCAGGGGATTGATTCAGTTGAGGTTGTTAGCCTTGTGCAAGCAGTTGCTTGTGTTGTAAGGTTGTGTGCTGGTGAGCCTTGAAAACCAGCTGGTTCATTGTGCACCCGGGAAAACAACAAGTTCGAGTTGTGAGCTTGTAAAACAACTCTGCTGTAATCATATTGATTATAGTGTGGACTCAAGAGGTACTTGGGAGTGGATGTAGGTGTGGGTATACCGAACCACTATAAAATTCTTGTGTTTGCAATGATTGTTTCCTTGTCTCTAACTCTCTATCTGTGCATACTCTGTTTTAATTCGTGTACATCTAAGTTTTCACTTCCGCTGGGGGATTGTTTTTAAAAAGAGTTTAATTTTTGAAAAACCCAATTCATCCCCCCTCTTGGGTTGCTATCTGGACCAACAGAAAGGGATGTACTACTGATAGTACCGACGGAGGTTGTCAGCATTCCACGTCTGGGGAAGTGATTTCCCATCCAGCTCTTCAATCTTGTATGTTCTATGGCGGAGCGCTTCGGTGATCCGGTAAGGCCCTTCCCAATTCGGAGCCAGCTTACCCCCTTCCGTCGGCTTCGAGACTTCAGCTCGTCGAAGGATCAGGTCTTCCGGCAGGAAAGTCCTGGGACGCACACGGGCGTTGTAATATTTGGCGGCCCGTTGCCAGTAGACCGCCATCCGAAGTCGCGCTCGGTCTCGCACTTCCTCTACTAGGTCGAGGTTGGCTTGCAGCCGGTCTGGATTATCTTCCTCATTGTACGACTCTACCCGAGGGCTCGGGGAGTCAACCTCCACCGGGATGACAGCTTCGGACCCAAAGACTAGGCTGAATGGGGTCTCACCGGTGGGGGCTCGTGGCGTTGTGTGGTAGGCCCATAGTACATTGGGGAGCTCCTCCACCCACCATCCCTTACAATCATCCAGCCGGGTTCTCAGTCCTTGGAGAATGATGCTATTAGTTACCTCGGCCGCCCCGTTGGTCTGAGGGTGCCCGACGGAAGAGAATTTCTGGCAGATGCCCAGTTCGGAGCAGAATTGCCAGAAGGGCATGTTGTCAAACTGCCGGCCATTGTCGGTGACTAGGGTGTGTGACAGTTCGAACCGGCATATAACGGACTTCCAAAAGAAGGATCTGACCTTGCTTTCCGTGATCTTAGCAAGGGCCTCGGCTTCAATCCACTTGGTGAAGTGATCAACGGCCACCAGGAGGAACTTGCGCTGTCCGAAGGCCGGGGGAAATGGTCCTAGGATATCTATACCCCACTGGGCGAAGGGCCAAAGTGCCACCAAGGGGGTTGACTGAGACGTCGGCTGTCGCTGGATATTAGCATGGCACTGACAGCGATCACATCTCTTAACGAGCTCGACTGCATCCTCCTTCATGGTCAGCCAAAAGTACCCCTATCGTAGGGCCTTGTAAGCTAGGGCTCTGCCCCCCAGGTGACTTCCGCAGATGCCTTCATGGATCTTCCGCAGGATGTAGTCTGATTATGCTGGTCCCACGCACCTGAGGACCGGGTATGAAAATGATCTTCGATAAAGCTTCCCATCCATCATTAGGAACCTCCGTGCCCTCCGCCTGAGTAGTCTGGCCTCAGCGGGGTTCTTTGGAAAAGTGTCATCGGTCAAATATCGGACGTAGGCATCCATCCAGGAGGGCCCTTGCTCAACCGGTAGCGCTTCATCCACAACTTCAATGCTTGGGCTCTGGAGGTGCTCCATATATGTTCTTCCCAGCGTCCCGTCGGCCGAAGTGGCTAGACGGGATAGCGCGTCGGCCCTAGCATTCTCCGCTCGGGGAATGTAGCTGACACGGAAGTAAGAGAACCGAGAGGCTTGGAATTGCACCTTGCTTAGGTAACGGGACATGGTCAGGTCTCTAGCTTTGTACTCCCCAGTGACCTGCCCAGAAATAAGCTGAGAGTCCGTAAAGGCCCTTAAACGCCCTGCGCCTAGCTCCTCAACCAACCTTATTCCCGCTAACAGGGCTTCATACTCCGCCTGGTTGTTAGTTGTCGGGAACTGGAATCGAAGAGCATACTCCACCACTTTTCCTTCCTGGCGCGCCAATCTGATGACGCCAAGTCACCTTCTTCAAGCGTCGGGGAAGACGGACGTCCTTCTCTCCGGACCCCTGCAAGAAAAGTCCCCGGAGACCGGATGCTCCGGTGGGGGCCCTCCGATGCTCAAGTTAGTCACTTGGGATCAGATGAGAACTGTTTAGTAGAAGGGAGCTGAAACAGTTAGGGTTTTAGCTAGTAGGAAGAAAACTAAAAAACCAGAGTTCAAGGATCCTCACTCACAGTGCGGGCGCGTGCTTTTATACTTGTTCGAATGTCCCCCTTCTATTCCCAAGATTACTAATTTTTAGGAGCCCATTTCAATAACAAACAAAATAAGGGGCCGATGATGACGGGTCGTACTATCATCGTACACACCGGATGCGTTATGAGTTACCTATCAGTACGACCTCACAGATGTCTTGCATCTGGGGTCGTGTCTGGTGCGCGCCACCACTAGACATGATTGTGCACAGCAACGGGCAGGTGGTGATCCGCATACCGTAACGGGGTATGGCCATGCACAGTGACAGGGATACAACGGATCATACGTCATTATGAGGTATGGCCACCTTCTGCCATGGATGTGCGGTGGATTATGTGGGCACGCCAGGTGGCCCAGAGCAGCCTGACCATGCGCCGGGGATTGAGATACCGTTCATGTGCCCCGAGACCGAGAGGGAGGTCTTGGGGATTGATATATTGTTCATGTGCCCCGAGACCGAGAGGGAGGTCTCGGGGGTTGATATACTGTTCATGTGCCCTGAGACCGAGAGGGAGGTCCCGGGGGTTGATATACTGTTCATGTGCCCCGAGACCGAGAGAGAGGTCCCGGGGGTTGAAATACTATTCATGCGCCCCGAGACCGAGAGGGAGGTCTCGGGGGTTGATATACTGTTCATGCGCCCCGAGACCGAGAGGGAGGTCTCGGGGTTTGATATACTGTTCATGCGCCCCGAGACCGAGAGGGAGGTCTCGGGTGTTGATATACTGTTTATATGCGCCGAGACTGAGAGGGAGGTCTCGGGGGTTGATATACTATTCATGCGCCCCGAGACCGAGGGGGAGGTCTCGGGGGTTGATATACTGTTTATGCGCCCTGAGACCGAGAGGGAGGTCCCGAGGGTTGATATACTGTTCATGTGCCCCGAGACCGAGAGGAAGGTCTCGGGGGTTAATATACTATTCATGTGCCCCGAGACCGAGAGGGAAGTCCCGGGGGTTGATATACTGTTCATGTGCCCCAAGATCGAGAGGGAGGTCCTGGGGGTTGATATATTGTTCATGCGCCCCGAGACCGAAAGGGAGGTCTCGGGGGTTGATATACTGTTCATGCACCCCGAGACCGAGAGGAAGGCCTTGCCGTTCATTCTAACGGCGCAGGATCAGTCATATCACAGTGAATTGGAATTAAGCAGATGCAAATGTGACATTAATAAAAGAGCAAATTAAAAAAAATGATAGGTCTGTCCATTTATGATGACTGTAACTATGTCAAGCTGGATATTACTTTTCTTTCATTATTTTTATTGATAAATAATCACAAAAAAGTTGTCTATATAAAATTATTATTATTATTACTATTACTACTTGAAAGAGAGAGATGTTTTTGCTAATGCGTTCTTAATAAAACTTTGTTTTCATCATTTACCTATATTATATGAAATATATTAATTCTATTATGCTGCATTGTTGTCCTTTTCACTAGAGGGAACAGAAAATCAAACCTCGATGATCTGCGTACATATCATTTGCTAATTCAGGGTATAAGTTTGGTTGTTTAGATGATCAATGATATTCTGAGAATACCAGCAGGTCTTGGTGATCAATATTGACATTTAAATGTCATGCAATTTTGTTACCGAGAATGCTTTTGTGCTTGTGGATGACAAAGAATTGAAGGTCAATAACCCTCTGCTGGTGTGATTTCTGGTCCTATTGTGCTTTCTGCTCAACATCTTTCTTATGAAAATAAATTAAATTGTCTTATTTAAATGTCATCCGTCTTTCTTACATGGCAGCTCATTAGTTTCTACGAGCAACATCTTGGTCATAAGAATCATTGCCGTTTTGATTCTGCCCCCTGCCAAGGTGCCTGGCTCATTGAAGCATCATTGGAGCATATGTAGCAGCAACATTGTGCGCAGTGTTGTTTTTCTTAGTGATGTTGCTGGTCTGTTTATGCTAAATTTTCTCCCAATAACCTTCAAACCTGCATCATCTTATCTGTTAAAATCCAACAAGACTTGGGGAGAGTTCACAGTTAGACATCCTTTTTGTAATGTTGGGATGCTATTGGAATGTCGATGAACATTGATGACGCTTGATCACTGGTCTTGAACGTCGGGATAAGAGAGCTGCTTAATCCATGGTCCCACGCCTGATCGGATGGCCTGCAAAAAGTTCCAAGACCGGAAGGGTGCTCCGGTGGGGACCCTTCGACGCTCAAGTTAGTAACCGGGGTCACAGCCGAGGGAGAGCTCAGACAAGCTTGAGGAAGAAAAAATGAGTCCTCAGAAAAAGGGGAGTCCCTTTCTGAGTATCAGGGTAGCGAGCATATGAGTTTGCGTACCTTGTTCCTGAGTGGACTTACCCTTTTATAGGGGGTTGACACCTGCACAACCACGTGGGGTTCCGTAAGAAAGGAATATCCATGGAGTTTGTGGGGTTGCGTGAACTCAGACTGGTTGGTGGGTCCTGTTCCATCGGAGAGAAAAAAACGGCGGTTGATGAGCTGTGTCCCATCAGTTAGCGGGGCTAACAGGTAGTTAGGTCCAGTCCCATCAGCGGCGTGACCTGTGGGTAGTTGGGCCTGGGGATGCCAGGCGGCACGGGTCAGAAGGATGGTAGCGTGGACAGCCAGGACCGTTCTGGGGCCGACTTGAGACAGCCTTGACCCTTTGGAGGGCGCCGAGGCCGAGCAGGGCCGACTCGGCTGACCTGAAGATGCCAGAACGGGGCCGACCAGGGAAGGTCGGGGCCGACTTGGCCGACTCGGAGATGCCGGGGCCGACCAGGGAAGGTCGGGGCCGACTTGGCCGACTCAAAGATGCCGGGACCGACCAGGGAAGGTCGAGGCCGACTTGGCCAACTCGAAGATGCAGGGGCCGAGCGAGGCCGACCAGGAAAGGTCGGGGCCGACTTGGCCGACTCGGAGATGCCGGGGCCGACCAGGGAAGGTCGGGGCCGACTTGGCCGACTCGGAGATGTCGGGACCAAGCGGGGCCGACCAGGGAAGGTCGGGGCCAACTTGGCCGACTCGGAGATGCCGAGGCCGAGCGGGGCCGACCAAGGAAGGTCGGGGCCGACTTGGCTGACTTGGAGATGCCGGGGCAGGGCCGCCTTAAGATTTTAATTTTACCATAATTGCCCTTGTGGCTACGTTAGCCACATCAGATGCTGCCCCGCCCCTGAGTGCGAAGGGCCACGCGCCCGCTGCCCTTTGGGCGAGAGGGGCATGAAAATTCAAAAAATTATTGCTCTTTACTGCGCTTTTAATAGCTTGGTGAGCTGGCGCATCGTCCTGAGGCAGTGTCGCTTCAAAAATCTTCCATAATCATGCGGTAGGTGGGAGCTGACGCTAGCGCCAGACGTCTCGAAAAGGAAGCCTATTGGGGGAATGGAAAAAAGGTAAAGGTTATCATTGCTTCTCCATTTTTTATGCCCCGCGATTGGTCGGGAATCACGCTCCTTGGGGCGAATCGAGGCGGCACGTCTCGGGCGTAGGCGAGATTTCCGGCGGATAGCTCATGGTGCAATAGGTGAGCGCCACATGGCGGGGCCTCGATTATTGTCGTTCGGAGATGGGGGTATAAAAGCACCCCAAGGGCCTGAGGAAAGCTTTTACATTGCCATTGTTTTCTTCCAGCTTTCCTTCTTCTGAGTTCTTCTGCAACTTGAGCCCTTTTGTCTTCAAATTCCCTTTGATTTTCAGGTTAGTTTTATCTTTCATTTTCATCCATGGACCGTTGTGCCATTAGGGAGGGTAAGAGGCATGTAGTTGAATCTTCCTATTCCGATAGTGAAGATCAAACCTCCTTAGCCCGTCAGGTTCCTTGTCCGATGGGCTGAATCGTCATCCGCGGTCGACCAATGGTGACCGGGCCTCCGTCCACCCCATCCTCCCCTGTTAGGGCAATTCCTGTGTCCTCCCGCCATCTGGGACAACCTTCGACGGTGAGTTCTGATCCAGCAGGTCCGTTCGAAGTGGCCTCAACCGTGACCCCCGAAGATGTAGAGGCCATTAGGGCTAAGTACATTGTCCCCAGCTTCATCCGCCTGTCCGCGCCGGGGCCCGAAGATAGAGTGACCTCCGCCTACCCTGGTCAGGTTGCTCTAAACGAGGAGTTCTTCCGGTGTGGACTGCGCCTTCCTTTCCTCCCTTTTTTCCTGAACCTTTTAGATAGGTATAGATTAGCGCCGGCGCAGTTGACTCCGAATTCGATTCGGATCATCTGCGCCTTTGTCATTCTTTGCTACTTTCAGAAGGCCCGGCCAGGGTTGTCACTGTTCCAAGCTTTCTACAAGCTCCGCCGCTAAGGTGAGGGGACCTGGTGGGCTTTCATCGCCAGGCCGGGTAGGGCCTTCCCCTTAGGTCTCCCATCCAAAATTAGGGGATGGAAACCCCGCTTCCTTTTTGCCCATGTCAAGGGGTGAGGACCAATTGGATGGAGCCGGACACCAGCACCAATGATAATGCCACCGTGGGGGAGAGAGATAGGGAACTCTTCACCCAATTGTCCAACTGCCAAATCCCTGGTTACAAGGAACTCCTATCCGAGAAGAACCTGGTAGAAGCCGAGTTGGCCCCGGTGGTTGGTGAGCACGATGTTCGATTCCTTCTGTCTCGATCGAAAAACTGCTATACGCTGTTGCTAACGCTTCTCGTTTTTGGATGCAGCGATGAAGTTTTCCGCCGGTGCGTTCGAAGCCGCCTTGAAACAAAAGAGGCCAGCGACTGGGGAAGCATCAAGGCCGGCGAAGAAGGCTCGAAGAGGGGAGTGGGCCGGGCCAACCCAAGCCGCTGGAGTCCCCAAAGCTCCAATACCCGTGGAGAAGCCAGCCAAGGAAGCGCCGGTTGGAGGAGTGGTCCCGGGGCCAGTCGGGACCGGAGTAGAAGAAGGAGAGATCTCGGTCACTACTGAAGCAGCCGTGGTGATCATGGATCTTGAAGAGGAAGCCCCTGCCACCGCTGATGCGCCCGAGGCGGGTCAGGTGACAGTCGTTGTCAGCCCTCCGGCTGCCGCCGAGCCGGAGATGGAGAGGGCTCCCCCAACTGCCGAAGAGAGGGAGCCAATCCCCAAAAAATCCAATGCTAGGGCGGAGGCGACCAGGGAGCAGAGGGATGGGCCAAAGAGCTCATCCCAACGGTTGGTACGCCACCCGACTCGTCCTCGGGTTGAGGGCCCATAGGAGGGGCCGGCGCAGCCGGCGCCTAGGCTCAACTCAATGACAGACGCTGAGGAAGCCACCCATCTTCTGTCGAGAGTTCGGATTGCCGAGTCCGAGGAGCAAACGCGGGGATTGAGCCACTCCGCGCTTCTGGATATGGTGATGGTTGCCGTTGTCCAGGTAATCTTCTGAGTTCTCTCTGTTTCCGGACGTGCCTTTTGATGCTCCAATCTTTTATGGTTAACATGTTTCCCTTGCTGTAGATGGCCAACGGTGCAATCGGCCTTCGTGAGGCGGTGGTCCACTCTTCGGATGCGCTCACAAAGGCTATGGCGCGGGCCGACAGGTACAAGAAGGAGAGCATGGCACAGTCCCAGAGCCTTGCTCAACTTCATCAGGAGGCCAAGGCCCGGAAGGAGAAGACCTGGGCGGCCAAATAAGGGAGGCGAAATGCTGGGCCAAAGCTGAGAGTGGCCGGGCATCCGCAGCCGAGGAAAAATTAGAGCTGGTCTCAGATCGGCTGAAGGCCACTGTGGCACAGAATGAAGAGCTGGTCCGCCAGCTTCAACACGCCGAGGAGGAGGCCAGGGCGGCGCGAAATGAGGCTCGGGCTGCTGTGGAGAGATCAGCCGCCGCGGAGAAGGCAGCGATTGAGGCAGGCCACGAGAAGGCTGGGGCTGTGGCCTACGCAGACAAGGCCAATGCACGAGTCGAAGAAGCCGAGGGCCGAGCCAGGGAGGCCGGGGCGCAAGCCTAGGAGGCTAAGGCTAGGGCACAGTGAGCTGAGGCCAAGGCGGGGCAGGCCGTCTGCAACTATAAGGCCTCACCGGAGTTCACAAAGGAAGTCCTTGAGGCCAGCCTCAATGCTTACGTCAAGGGCTTCGAGATGTGCAAGGTCAAAGTGTCTGCGACCCTCAAGATCGACAGCCCCGAGCTTGAGGAAATCTAGCCCGGGGAGTCCGACGAGGGGCCAGCGGAGGAGGAGGATGAGGAGAAGCCTGGTCCGGGCGAACCCTGAGGGCCTGTCGTTTGTTTTTCTTTTTCCTTCATTTTTGTAATCGGCCTCAGGCCGAATTTTGTACTTCATTTCCATTGTTAATGAAGAAGAGCTTTTTGCAAAAATGCCTTTGTGTTTTGCCTCGTCTGTTCCTTCTTTCCTTTGGGAAGAATGCTTTGTTGTGCGACTAATGATAAGACGAACCCCGTACCTATTGGTGAGAGAGGACCTTTCTTTTGGGATGTACCCTAACTCTGAGTGTTGTGCATGTTGATAATGTCGTGGCCGAGCCGTTGTATTAGGTTGGCCAATGTTGAGATGCGTCTTCGAGGTGTAAGCCGGCCGCGTAGGAGGTTGTCTGCGTTCGAATATTATAAGGACTTAGAGCGACCCGAGGACAACTTAACGTCGAGATCGGCTTGAAAACGCCGAGGGCCGAGTGGGGCTGGACCGGGGAAGTTCTGGGCCGATTCGGCTTGACCTTGGAGATGTCGAGGCCGAGTGGGGCCGACCAGGGGTGGTCAGGGCCGACTCGGCAGACTTGGAGACCGTGAGGGTCGGCGAGCTCTTTTAGAACTTTCTCGGGGGTTTGTGTGCCGTCCGAGGGACAATTCAATCGGGTACGGAGCTGTTAGGAACTTGAACCAACTCGGGGGCATCTCCTAGCCTGACCGAGTGGTGTCCCATTAGCCGTGATACCAGTGAGCTCCTTTTGAACCGCCTTGGGGGTTTATGTGCCGCCCGAGGGATGACTTGACTGGGTACGGAGCTGTTAGGGGCTTGAACCAACTCGGGGGCATCTTCTAGTCGGACCGAGTGGTGTCCCGTTAGCCGCGATGCTAGTGAGCTCCTTTAGCAAGATTTGGTCCTTGAATGCAAGGAAGAGTAGGCTGTGGCATTGGAAGGGACCCTTTTATTGCTCGTATTCTGGGGGATACATCATTGATAATATTGGCAAAGATTATCCACGTTCCAGGTACGCGGAATGGGTTGTCCGTTGAGCTCTTCTAGTTTGTATGCCCCCCGGTGGAGTGTCTCGGTGATACGGTAAGGACCCTCCCAGTTGGGGGACAGTTTCCCCCTCCGTAGGCTTAGATACCTCAGCCTTTCTTAAAACCATATCTCCATGGCGAAAGACCTTGGGACGAACTCGGGCATTGTAGTACTTGGCTGCTCGCTGACGGAAAGTCGCCATATGCAGCCTTGCCTGGTCATGTGCTTCGTCGATAAAGTCCAGGTTGGCTCGTATCAATGTGGAATTGTCTTCCTCATTGAAGGACTCCACGCGCGGACTGGGCAGTCCGATCTCAACAGGGATGACGGCTTTGGATCCAAAGACGAGACTGAAGCGAGTCTCACCCGTCGGGGCTCTGGGGGTCATGTGGTAAGCCCATATCATGTTGAGGAGTTCCTCCACCCATCGACCCTTTGATCCATCTAGCCGAGTCCTGATCCCTCTGAGAATGGTACGGTTCATGACCTCGGCCTTCCCATTGGTCTGGGGGTGGCCGACAGAGGTGAATCGATGGTGAATGCCTAGCTCGCCATAAAAAGTCTTGAATGCTTCATTGTTGAACTGGCGACCGTTGTCCGTGATGAGGGTGTGTGGTAGGCCAAAGCGGCATATAATCAACTTCTAGAGGAAGGCTTTGACTTTACTCTCGGTGATCTTAGCCAGCGCCTCGACCTCGACCCACTTGGTGAAATAGTCGATGGCTACTAGCAAGAATCTTCGCTGTCCCGAGGCTGAGGTGAATGACCCAAGGATGTCCATTCCCCACTGGGCGAAGGGCTAGGGGGCTGAGAGCGGGTTGAGCAGGGTAGACGGTTGATGTTGGATGTGTGCGTGGCGCTGGCAACCATCGCACTTCTGAACTAGTTTGACAGCGTCCTCCGTCATGGTAAGCCATAAGTATCCCTGCCGAAGGGCCTTCTGGGCCAGGGACCTGCCCCCTAGGTGATTTCCGCAGATGCCTTCATGGATTTCTCTAAGGATGTAGTCAGCGTCGGCAGGTCCTATACATCTGAGCAGAGGGTAGGAGAATGACCTCCTGTATAGATGTACGTCTAAGAGAACGAATTTGGAAGCCCTCCACTTGAGCAGCTTGGCTTCATTGCGGTCATCGGGGAGGGTGTCGTCAGTGAGATAGCGGACGTAGGCATCCATCCATGTAGGCTCTTGGGTGAGCGGAGGACTTCCTCGCCATCTTCTATGCTGGACCTTTCTAAGTACTCAATGTAGGCGTCTCTTGCAAAGCGGTCGGTGGTGGTAGCCAGGCAGAAAAGAATGTCGGCCTTGGCATTCTCACTCCGAGGAATGTAACTAATGCTGAAATAAGCTAACGGAGAGACCAAGAGTCAAACCTTGCCCAGATATTGAGTCATAGCAGGGTCACATGCCTCGTACTCTCCGTTGATTTATCCGGAGATGAGTTGCGAGTCAGTGAAAGCTCTGAGATGCCTTATCCCAAATTCTTGGGCCAGCATTAATCATGCCAGCAGGGCCTCGTACTCAGCTTGGTTATTGGTGGCTTTGAATAGAAACCACAGGACGCATTCTGCTTTCTCTCCATCCGGTCTGGTGAGAATGAGTCCGGCACCGATTCCCTGAGAGTTTGATGCGCCATCTACATGGAGGATCCAGGTTTCTCCATCATCGCTCGGCTCAAGCTCGTGCCGCTCCACGGAAACCTCCCTGGTCTCCTCATTTGCCCAAGTGCACTCGACTAGGAAATCGACCAAGACTTGGGACTTCAAGGCCGGCCATGCTTGGAAGGAGAGGTCAAACTCTTCCAGCTTGATGGCCCACTTGGCGAGTCAGCCTGAGGTGTCTGGATGAGCCAGGATGGCTCGGAGGGGCTGATCCGTGAGCACCACAATGGGATGGGCTTGAAAATAAGGGCCGAGACGCCGAGCGGAGAAGATCAGAGCGAAGATGATTTTTTCTGTCATGAAGTACTAACTTCTGCTTCGTGGAGTACCTTGCTCACGTAATAAACGGGCCTCTGGATTCCATCAGCGTCGAGACGCACCAAGACTGAGCTAACGGCCTCCGAAGAAGCAGCTAGGTAGAGGAAGAGACTTTCCTCGTCCCTTGGTTTGGATAGGAGCAGAGGAGAAAATAGAAACGCCTTCAGGCCATCGAAGGCTTTCTGGCAGTCGTCCGTCCACTCGAAGCTGTTTACTTTCTGCAGGGCCTTGAAGAAGGGCAAGTACCTCTCGGCCGATTTGGAGAGAAAACAACTTAAAGCTGTCACCCTCCCCGTTAGCTGCTGTACTTCTTGCTGGATGGCGGTCTCATGTCGAGGATGGTGATGATTTTCTCTAGGTTTGCTTCGATCCCCCGCTGAGTCACCATAAAACCCAAGAACTTGCCTGCCGTGACTCCGAAGGCGCATTTCTTGGGATTCAGCTTGACCTGGAAGTGGCAGAGGTTGCTGAAAGTTTCCTCTAGATCGGAGACATGATCAGAAGCGCGGATGCTCTTGGTCAGCTTGTCATCCACGTAGACTTCCATGTTCCGACCTAGTTGATCCTGAAACACTCTGTTCATCAATCTTTGATAGGTCGCCCCCGCGTTCTTGAGACCGAAGGGCATCACTTTGTAGCAATAAATCCCTTTTTCTGTCACAAAGGATGTGTGCTCTTCATTACTGGGGTCCATCCTTATCTGATTATATCTGGAGAAGGCGTCCATAAAGCTGAGGAGCTCGTGGCCGGAGGTGGAATCTACCACCTGGTCTATCCTTGGCAGGGGGAAACTGTCTTTCGGACATGCCTTGTCGGGGTCGGTGAAGTCGATGCAAATTCTTCAGCTCCCGTTTGCCTTTCGCACCATGACCACGTTGGCCAACCAGCTAGGGTAATACGCCTCTCGGATGTGGCCGGCACTGAGCAGTTTGTTAACCTCATCATCAATGGCCTTTTGCCGCTCGGGAGCGAAGCTCCTCTTCCTCTGGCGGACTGGACGGTGCTTCGGATCGATGTTGAGCTTGTGGGTGATTACTTCTGGAGGGATGCCGGGCATGTCAGACTCTAACCAAGCGAAAACGTCTGAGTTGGCCCGCAAGAAGGTTAGGAGGCGATCATGATCCTCCGGGAGGAGAAGTCCACCGATACGCATAGTCCTCGCCGGATCGTCCCCAAGGGGAAAGGTCAGGAGGTGTTCGACCGACCTCCCTCTCTTGTCGGACTCCCTGGGGTCGGGTGCTTCTAGGACCGGCTCGGCCTCCAAGGGGCTTAACGCCGTGTGATAGCAGGGCAGAACTGAACCGATCTCGCCTTTCATCTCCCCAACACCTCCACTAGTAGGGAACTGCACCAGCAGGCATCGGGTGGAGATAATCGCATCCAATAGATTTAATCCTAGGTGCCCGAGAATGGCGTTGTATGCCAAAGGAACCCGCACAACCAAGAACTTCATGATCACTGTGCTTTGGCATTGCGGTGTTCCGGCTGTCACAGGCAAAGATATCTCGCCCTCAACCCTTACCGAATCCCCGGTGAATCCGACCAAAGGGGTTGCTACATGCTGAAGAGAGTCTAGAGATAATCCCATCCGAACAAAAGCGTCATAAGTGAGGATGTCAGCTGAGCTGCCACTATCAACCAATATCCTTTTTACAGGGTGCTTGGTGATCGTCATAGAGACGGCGATGCCTTCATTGTTTACGTTCTCAAAATTCATCGGTCCCCCCTGGAGAACTACATTACCCGGTGCGTCCTCCCCTCTTGACCGCTTGGATGAGGAAGCTGCTCCCCAAGACACCATTCCAACTGTCCGCTCCGTGGGGGTGTTGTCGACAGCGGCCTGAGCAAGTGGGGGTCCCATGAGTGTCGGCAACGGTTGTGGCCCCTTCTGGATATATTTGCCAAGGTAGCCCCTCTGGATAAGCTCCTCAATGGCGCACTTCAAACTGAAGCAGCTGTCGATGTCGTGCACGTAGTCTCAATGGAATCGGCAATAATGGCTCTTGTCACGGGGAGGACCTTTCTTCATAGGAGGAGGGCGCTAGAGATAAGGCTCGCCCTCGATTTCCATTAGGATGTGGGATCGAGGGGCGAGGAGAGGCCTGAGCTTGCTCTCGTCGGGGATGGGGCTTCGACGCCTGTTGTTGGATCGGTGAGGCAGATCAGGCCGCTGGTGGCGAGAGGGCCTGCTCGGCTCGGGGCGAGCAGGTTTGCGGCTGGAGCTCTTTAATGATTTCCGGCGGTTGAGGTCGGCTTCATCTGCGTGGATGTACTTCTGAGCTCTGAGGAGAAGGTCGGAGTAGGAACCCGGGGGCTTCTTGTCCAGAGAGAAGGTGAAGCGGGATGGGAAGAGTCCCCGCTTCAGCGCCAGTGTTGCCACTGCGTCATCCAGATGGTAGACTTCAAGGGCGGCGGTTTTGAACCGGGACACGATGTCCCGCAGCGATTCCCCCTCCTTCTGGCGCACGAAGAAGAAGCTATCCGCGACCCTCGGATTCGCCGGCAGGCATCAAAATGTGCCAGAAAGGTCTTTTCCAGCTCCCGAAAGGAGTCGATGCTGTGGGGGGATAGGCGCGAGTGCCAAGCGCGAGCAGCCTTCCGTAGAGTAACAGGGAAAGCCTTGCAGAGAAGGACGTCTGACGCACCCTGAACTTGCATCATGGCCTTGTAGCTCTCGAGGTGGTCGAGAGGATCCATTGTACCATCGTACGGATTTATCTAGGAGAATCGAAATCTGGAGGGGACGGGCTCTTCCAGTATCCGACGAGTGTAAGGAGGACGGGTGTTATATTCCTCCTCCGGTTGGTTGTTGATCTTCCTAGCGAGCTCGTCTAGTCACCGGTTGTACTCGTCCAGGCGCTCCTCCGCCTGGCGGTTGATTGTCGGGGCCCTCCGAGATGACTCAGAGGATGAAGAAAAGGAAGATGATGAAGAAGGAGAAGGACGCGGAAGATGGGATTTCTGCTTTGGTTCCTCCTAGCGGTGCGGCTCTGGAGGAAACTTGCTCGGGCCACAATCTGGAGATCGCGGCCGCTTGAGAGGCTCACAGCGAGGCTTCCTTGGAGAAGCCCGGCAACGACCCGCCTCTCGCTGAGGAGAACCTTCCCTTGCAGACTGTTGACTGGTAGGGGAGCAGTCTGATGCTGGATGGCCACGAACTGCTGCTGCTGAAGTCCGTGGACCATGGCGGTGGGGGTCTGAACTTGCCGCGTGAGAGTCACCAGCTGCTCTGCAGCTGGGGCAGTTGCTTCCGGTTGAGGGGAAATGATGGGAGGATCAGCGGCAAGGAGGTTGGCCTCCTGCTGCCTAGCTGGGGAAGATGCCCCCAGGGTGACTGACTGAAGCATCCTGAGCTCGTGTCATCACCATTATTGGGAGAGGGAGAAAAAAGAGAAGTATACTATAGGATTTGGGCCTTCTTTGCTTTCCTGCCCTCCTTCCTGGCGTGCCAATCTGATGACGCCTGATCACTGGTCTTGAACGTCGGGATAAGAGAGCTGCTTAATCCACGGTCCCACGCCTGATCGGATGGCCTACAAAAAGTCCCAAGACCGAGGGATGCTTCGGTGGGGACCCTCCGACGCTCAAGTCAGTAACCGGGGTCACAGCCGAGGAAGAGCTCAGACGAGCTCGAGGAAGAAAAAATGAGTCCTCAGAAATAGGGGAGTCCCTTTCTGAGTATCAGGGTAGCGAGCATATGAGTTTACGTACCTTATTCCTGAGTGGACTTACCCTTTTATAGGGGGTGACACCTGCACAACCACGTGGGGTTCCATAAGAAAGAAATGTCCGTAGGGTTTGTGGGGTCGTGTGAACTCGGACTGGTTGGTAGGTCCTATCCCATCGAAGAGAAAAAATGGCGGTTGATGAACTATGTCCCATCAGTCAGTGGGACTGACAGGTAGTTAGGTCCAGTCCCATCAACGGCATGACCTGTGCGTAGTTGGGCTTGGGGATGCCAAGCGGCGCGGGTCAGAAGGATGGCAACGTGGACAGCCAGGACCATTCTGGGGCCGACTTGAGACAGCCTTGACCCTCCGGAGGGCGCCAAGGCCGAGCAGGGCCGACTCGGCTGACCTGAAGATGCCAGAGCGGGGCCAACCAAGGAAGGTCGGGGCCGACTTGGCCGACTCGAAAATACCGAGGCCGAGCGAGGCCGACCAGGGAAGGTCGGGGCCGACTTGGCCTACTCGGAGATGCCGGGGCCGAGCAAGGCCGACCAAGGAAGGTCAGGGCCGACTTGATTGACTTGGAGATGCCGGGGCCGAGCGGAGCCGACCAAGTAAGGTCGAAGCCGACTTGGCTGACTTGAAGATGCTGGGGCTGAGCAAGGCCGACCAGGGAAGGTTGAGGCCGACTTGGCCGACTCGGAGATGCCGACGCCGAGCGGAGCCGACCAGGAAAGATCGGAACCGACTTGGCCAACTTGAAGATGTCAGGGAGAGCCGCCTTAAGATTTTAATTTTGCCATAATTACCTTCATGATTACGTCAGCCACATCAAACATAAAACACAGCATATCATACATCATCTTAGCCAGAGGTTCATTGGTGTTGCAAGGTATCTGCAGTGCATTTGAGGTTTAAACAAATAGATGTATGATTACTAATTTTTCCAACCGCTAAGGTATACAATGAGGCACGAAATCGTTACCGGTTCTATTCATTAAAGCACTTGTCATATCTTTATTTATATGCCTCCTCTTGTCTGAGAGCAACCTTTTCCTACTGACTTATCTTATCCAGGCTAATTGACCTGTGAATTTTATGGATCACTCATGAATCTTATTTACTGATGGTGGAATGCGTCCCTTGTTATTTTTTTGTGATATCTCTAATTACTTGTACTTTTCTTCCAATTTTAAGATTGGATGGTTCTGTTTTTCCTACTATGTTCCATCAACATGAATATGCAAGAGAATATGTTATCTTTTTTTCCTTCCATTTTGCATTCCATACGAAACAAGATGAGTAATGGAACATGCAACGAGGTTGGTTGAGACGGCTCTTCTTAATCCATTTCTACTGAATATGCTCTTTTATGTTGATCAAATATTATTGTGTTTTTCTTCCCTTTTTCCGAGCTGGATCCACCAATGATTGAATATGATTAACTTTGTTCTACCTTCTGAATTTAGTAAACCATCGGTTGTTGGCTTCTCATTGCTAAGCACAAAGGTTATGACCATTGGCTCCATCTATTGTGCCTCACTTGGCTTGATACATGCCATTTAGATTCCTTATGAAGACTCCAGAGTGTTGAGCAATACTGAAACAACATGTGAACAAATTAAATGTAATAGAAATACACATGTTAAAATGAATATGTGGTAAAACTTTAAAAGATAGAATTAAAATAAAACATATACAAGAAATAATAGGAATAATCCCAATTGAAGATAAAATAAGAGAAAATCGATTAAGATGGCTTGAACATATACAATAAAGACTTTTAGATGCTTCGATTAAAAAAAATATTTTTTAACTGTCCATTATAATAATAGAAGTAGAAGTAGACCTAAACTAAAATGAACAGAAATAAAACTAACATGAACAGAAATAATTAAAAAATATATAACTATTTATAATTTGAGAGTCGACTTAGTCGAGCGGAGTAGAGGAAGCATATTCATGTAGCCGACCCATATAGTTAAAAAAAAGACTTAGATGAGTTGAGTATGGAGACTCCAAAGGACCTTATTTCTTTTAGGTTCTTTTATGCAGTAAATAAGAACTGATCTGAGAAGGGAAGAGTTATTGTTAATCAAAGAAGCATTGTATTTAGTGGTTATCTGTAGTTGTTTCTTGTGCTTCTGATATTTTGGTTTTTGCGGCTTTATGTTAGTTGTGCTTTTATATATATTTCAAGAGATGTATTCATAGAGAACCTGTCTTTATTTCAAAGAACAAAAAAAAAAAAAAAAAAGTCCCAGAATACTATTTCGAGTCTCCATCTAATGGATTATTTTTAAAATGCTTATTGTTTGAAAAAAATAACTTATAAAAAAAGGCAAATAAAACAACTTGTAATCATTATTTGTTTTCATAACTTATTCAGTACATCACTCAAAATAGAGAGAAGATTGAATATCAATAGAGTTTAAAAAAAAAAATCAAATATATAAAAATCAATCTTACCACTAACAACAAACATATCAAGGAGTTTATTGACTTTATATTACTAAGCCCTGCTCAAACAATATGTTATTATAGTATTTAAGGTTTAGACATGATAATAAAAATTTAATGAGATTGGGCCATTAATCACCAGAAAACACACAGCAAATCTCCTTCCTCTACAGACAAGGTTTAAATCATATTGTAACGTAGAGGAGCATGAAGAAAACTAAGAACTTTTCACCTGAAAATAATAAATGAAACAGTAAGTAATAACTTTAATTTTTCTCCCGCTCAACTCAAACTAAAAACTTTTCTAAACACCATATCCAACCAACCTCTACATAAGAAACATGAGCTGGAAGTTCAGTAAATGTCTTAAACCATAGCTATTTGGATCAAGTAAATTCAATATAAAATACTTTTATTCCCTGATTATTGTGAAATACTAGCATGCCAGTTGCCAAGCCGTAACGAAATCGATCAGACAAGAGGGAGAGGGAGAGGAAGCCCTTGACGCTAAAAATAAGGACTCCCAAGTCCCGCAAAGTTTCAGCCGAGAGTCCCATCTAGATCGGAACCATCCCAAGAACCACCTCAAGTGGTCCAGGGCATGCCAAGCTTCGGCTGGGTACCAGTATTTTGGTGGGTGATTTAACTTGAGAAAATTATACAAGGCAGAGCATAGGATAATCAGATAACATAAACTTAGGTCATCAAGCATCCAGCTAATACAAATTTATTATTCACAGAAGTCTCCAGCAACCATAACAATAACCCACAACCCCTTACGATCTACGATGATACCTCGCGAAACAAAAAGAAAAGAAAAAGATTGTTCTTTTCTTCGATCTCAGGACCCATACACAACATAATAATAGCACTTCACCGACAGCCCGCCGGCCAAACGCCTTAGCAAGGCAACTGATGCGCGAGTAGAGTAGAGTATAGCATACCTGCTGGTGACCAGATGCTCGATGAAACGACGAAGCTAATTACTTCTTGAAAGAGCCGCGGACGCCGGGGCGGGGCTTGGAAGTCTCGGCGACGTGGCTGGCGTGAAGGTTGATGAGCTTGGATTCGTCGAAGGGGAGCTTAGGGTGGCGGGCGTCGTGGTGGATCTGCATGGACTTGACGTCCGGAGCGGAGGTCTTGCAGTAGGGGCACTCCAGCTTCGCGTGGCCTCCCTTTTCCTGCCCCTTCCGGTCCGCCTGCCCGGCCTTCCCGCCCCCGCGGTTCGTCGTCGCCGCGTCGACCTTCGCCGCGATCTCCTTCGCCGTGTGCTTCTTCGGCTTCGCCTTGCCCGTCATCACTGCTTCCGCTACTTAAGTCTTCCTCTTCTCCTCCTCCTACCCTTCCTCCTCTCGATCGATCGATCTGTAGGAAAGAGAAGCCCCAAGCCGAACCCTAATCCCGGCTGCTAAGGGAAATGGATGGAGAGGTTTATAAATCTGAGCCCTCCGTACGGATGTGCAGACAGGGAAAAAAAACCCTTTAACTCTATGATCAACAATGTCCTCTCTCGCTCTTACCGGATCCGGTTCTCGCAACCAAACTGTTTCCACTTTTGCGCCCACAAGAATGGTTATCCCCTTTTTTTTTCTTTTTTTTCAACGGTTCTGTACAGTGTTTTTGCCAATGATTGGGGCTAAATCTAATCCAGTTGCTTTTCCATCACCTGAGACCCGTTAAGACAGAGAGCCGGATTAATGCAAAAGAAGGCCATTAAGGATTTTAAGAAATTAACTGAAACCTATTAAACATACCGGTATGTGGGCTGCCCAATTATACCTGCTTCTTTTTCTGTATTCAAACAATAAATAATGGTAGAGAAAAAAATAAAAATAGAACCAAGCAACACTAGCATATTACATCTAAGTTTTATCCTTATAAACATTGTTAATTCGAACAACTTCACTAACTAAAATTTTAGGTCACAAATCCAAAGAAAAGGACTTTTTTTAATAAAAAAAATTTCTAAAATATGGTCATTTTTTAAATGTATATTGAAAAGCAGAGAGAATAGAGGCTTGATCTAGTGACTACATTCTTAGCGGTTACAAATGTTCCAAGGAATGTTGATAATATGGCTTTAGTGAAGGGTAGGATGGACTATTTAATGGGACAACTGATAAGGAAGCACTTTCCATCTTCAAGATAGATGCTATGATGCGTTTGGATTTTAGTACAGGTAAACGAGTTTTGACTGTTTGCAATAAGCCATATAGGATGAGTTGCTGAGTAACCACCAGCACTGTTTCATTGAACCAGTTTCACCCAAATTAAAAGTGAACCCAGGCTTTGTCCCAACTGCCATCTACTTCAGTTCTGTTTGGAACAACTGTTAGCCTAGTCGAGCAAAAGCTATCTGATGAAAACAGCTATTGCTAGAGACACTAGGAACTGTATCTAACAGAGATAGAAGCAACAACCATTAAGGAAGATTAAGTCTCGTCTCGTGGCTAGCAGCAATAGCATCATGGATGAAGGAATCAAAGTCAGTAAGGTTGACTCAAACATCAGCTTTGAGGATTCGGCGGCGTGGCGGCAATGCCATGGATGGAAGGAATATCAAGGGTGACAGTGGAAGATCCAGTAGGCTCCGTAAATGGCGATGATATGACAGAAGAATCGAGGGTAGCCAAGTTGACCAAAACACTAACGCCAATTAGTGCAACGCCGGATGCCGAAGGCGACAAAGAAAGAGTGCAGAGGTAAGGAAAAACAAGATATTTTGGAGAGTCGGAGCAGGGAGAGGAACTGGGGGATGACAATTTGACAAACAAGGGACAGATGGACGGCAACTACGGTGGCAGTACAACCATATCGGATAAGTTTGGTTAGATGAGAATAGAGGGAGGGTGAAAGTTATTAGATCTAATAAATTTAAATTTATAATTTTCAGACAATTCACCTTACCAACCAAGGGTTGCTATTGTCCCTTTTATTCATTAAAATTATGAAAAAGAGTGGGAAAACCTCTCTTTCAGTTGCATTGAGGTCCTCGTGTTGGCCGATTTAGTTCGAAAGAATCAAAGATGGAAGACAAGTAGATCTAACCTTGATAAATCCTAGTCAAACAACTAAAAAAAATTGTACTCACATCTGATGAAATCATGAAGCCCTGGAGCTTGTTGCTCCGGAAAAGATTTTCTTATATATATATATATATATATATTGATTAGGGGTAAAATCGTCATTACATTGTTGATCGCTCACATTGAAGATGGGGTCGTGCCCGATCCAAACGCTCTACTTGCCAACTGGCCTGCTGGCGTAACATTCTAGCAACGAACGTCTTGTCATAATGAAAGAGAACAAAAGAGAAAAAGGAGCCACGTCATGTGCGTGGGTTCTCCCAAAGACCGACGGCCCCAATGGCCGACGGCTCCAAAGACCAACGGCCCCCAAGGCAGACACCTCCAAGGCCGGCATCCTCCCAGCCGGCCCCGGCACTCTTCTCAGCCGGCCCCGGCACGTCCAAGCCAGGGGGCCCCGACACCTCCTGGCCGGCCCCGCCTGATCCAAGTTGGCCCCGGCGCTTCCATCCCGGCCGGCCCTGGCATGTCCAAGCCAGGCGGCCCCGGCACCTCCCGATCGGCCCCGCCTGATCCAAGTCGGCCCCGGCACTCTTCTCAGCCGGCCCCGGCGCATCCAAGCCAGGCGACCCAGGCACCTCCCGACCGGCCCCGCCTGATCCAAATCGGCCCCGGCGCTTCCATCCCGGCCGGCCCCGCCTGATCCAAGTCGGCCCCGGTGCTTCCATCCCGGCCGGCCCTGGCGTGTCCAAGCCAGGCGGCCCCGGCACCTCCCGGCCGACCCCGCCTGATCCAAGTCGGCCTCGACGCTTCCATCCCGACCAGCCCCGCCTGATCCAAGTCGACCCCGGCACTCTTCTTAGCCGGCCCCGGCGTGTCCAAGCCAGGCGGCCCCGGCACCTCCCGGTCGGCCCCGTCTGATCCAAGTCGGCCCCGGCGCTTCCATCCCAGCCGGCCCTGGCGTGTCCAAGCCAGGCGGCTCCGGCACCTCCCGACCGGCCCCGCCTGATCCAAGTCGGCCCCGGCGCTTCCATCCCGACCGGCCCCGCCTGATCGAAGTCGGCCCCGGCACTCTTCTCAGCCGGCCCCGACGCGTCCAAGCCAGGCGGCCCAGGCACCTCCCGAACGGCCCCGCCTGATCCAAGTCGGCCCCGGCGCTTCCATCCCGGCCGGCCCCGCCTGATCCAAGTCGGCCCCGACGCTTCCATCCCGGCCGGCCCTGGCGTGTCCAAGCCAGGCGGCCCCGGCACCTCCCGGCCGGCCCTGGCGTGTCCAAGCCAGGCGGCCCCGGCACCTCCCGGCCGGCCCCATCTGATCCAAGTCGGCCTCGACGCTTCCATCCCGACCGGCCCCGCCTGATCCAAGTCGGCCCCGGCACTCTTCTCAGCCGGCCTCGGCGTGTCCAAGCCAGGCGGCCCCGGCACCTCCCGGCCGGCCCCGCCTGATCCAAGTCGGCCCAGGCGCTTCCATCCCGGCCGGCCCTGGCGTGTCCAAGCCAGGCGGCCCCGGCACCTCCGGCCGGCCCCGGCACCTCCCGACCGGCCCCGCCTGATCCAAGTCGGCCCCGGCACTCTTCTCAGCCGGCCCCGGCATGTCCAAGCCAGGCGGCCCCGACGCTTCCATCCCGGCCGGCCCCGCCTGATCCAAGTCGGCCCCGGCACTCTTCTTAGCTGGCCCCGGTGTGTCCAAGCCAGTCGGCCCCGGCGCTTCCATCCCGACCGGCGCCGCCTGATCCAAGTCGACCCCGGCACTCTTCTCAGCCGGCCCCGGCGTGTCCAAGCCAGGCGGCCCCAGCACCTCCCAGCCGGCCCCAGCACCTCCCATGCGCCCCCGGCATCCTCCTAGCCGGCCCCGCCTGATCCAAATTGGCCCCTTGTGCCTCGGCACCTACCTCCGCCGAGCCTCTGCCAGCCATGATGACTGAACCACAGCGTTCAGCGCGGGAGAGTTCAAATTCACTGTAACAGAATAAGATTCCAACAAGGAATCATGCCAAAACGTGGCCTAGGACCTACAATAGTGGCCTAGGGACCACGCAGCCAGAGTCTCGAGCTATCGGCCAACTCTCCCCGCCTCCCAGCCGTCGATCCTCTAACTAACCATATACGGATCCTACCGGCCCTGTAATAACCTGATTCGAATCCGTTTCGAATCCCAACAACTTTCAGACCTCATCCAAAGCACATCCAAGAAGTCAGGTGACCGCCTATAAATACTACCACCCTCAAGCCTCTCAGGTACGGCTATTCTACGCCCATTTTTCATTCGTAGTTCTCACACTCCGCCATGAAAGCTCCCACGAGAGCTCGGAGGAACTCTTCCTGGGGGATCCTTCTTTCCATATTTGTTGACTGCTGATCTCCACTGACTTGAGCGTCGGAGGGTCTTCCGCAAAGGGCCACCCCCAACGCCTCTCGCGTGAGGATTGTCTTGCAGGTCCGCCCAGGAGGGAGCCCACGCTGCAGCCCGATCGCGCCCGAGCCGGAGGACAGATTTTGGCAGCAACAGATTGGCGCTAGAGAAAGGGCCTCAAGTCCCATTAAACTTGAAGAAAGGAGACAAGGATCTTGATCTGGAAGAGAACATCTCCAATGGCTAATCAGAGAAGGGCAACTTCTGAAGCCCAGGACCAGGTCGCCTCCCAGAGACCCGATCCGATAAGTATTGTGGCGCCGCCGCCGCCACTAGCTGAGACTCCATCGCCACCAGCTATCCCGGTGACCCAGGGCCAGTTCACCACCCTGATCCAGCAGGTCCAAGCCCCGATCCATCTTGTTCAGGAGCGCCTTACAGCTCCCCATCTAGTTATAGCTGCCCTGCTCCATGCCTCCCCGAAGAGGCCGCAGCTCCTCTTTCTCCAGCCACTTCTTCTGGTCCGCATGGAGTCGCGGACCCCCCATATCGACCTAAGGAGGCCAGACCAGTCCCGCAAAGAGGCTACGACAAGGATCTCCCCAGATCTCGACGGGCCCGACCCATCTCTCCGGTGTCCTTTCGCCACAACTTGACGCCGTCTCCGCCTTCTTCCTACCTTGGCACAACAAATTGGCTTCCATAGCCGTGCTATGAGCACCAAGGCATTTATGGCCTCATAAAGGCCATGTGCATCTACATGCTTTAAGGCATTTAATGCCTTATCTCCTTCCATCATTAAGGCGTTTATGTCGCGTTGCCCCCTAGGCACCTTTTGCGTGAGGAAGGATGACGTCATAAAGCCAAGACAAAGAGCTCTTGACTCCATGCTTCACAGAAGTCCGATGGCCAGCTTCAGCCTCAACTAGTGGGCCTACCACACCACCCAGAGAGTTCCCACATGCGGGACCCCATTCCGGATGGCCTTCGGAGTGGAAGCTATCATACCCGTGGAGATAAGACTTCCCTCTCCGTGGGTGCTATCACGCCTCCAGAGTCAAGGAGAGATCTTTCTCGCCCGGCGATCTTGTCCTTCGGAAAGCATCGTCTCCAAACCGCTAGAGCAAGGAAAGCTATCTCCGAACTGGGAAGGCCCCTATCAAGTGGCGGAAGTCATCGGACCTGACACCTACAAACTCCAGGATTTGAACGGGAAATCAATCCCCCGGACATGGAGTTCGAACAATCGTCGTATATTCCATCAATAGGGTACGCTCTCTATAGACTTGCCCCATTTACAGCTTTGGCATCCTGTTTAAATTATATGCGGCACGACCGCTACAATCATTTTTCCAAAGAAGTCGTAATAGAAAACAGATGCTGCTTACGCATCGATTCTCGGCACAACCGATCTATCTCCTTGAGCTATCTCCGTACCTCGGCTGGGCCGAGTCTTGATATAATCTTGAAGGCTCGGCTACACCCGAGTAACGGTCTCCGAACCTTGGCTTGGCAGCGCCAAGTAAAATATAATCTTGAAGGCTCGGCTACAACTGAGTAACGGTCTCCGAACCTTAGCAGCGCCAAGTAAAATATAATCTTGAAGGCTCGGCTACAACCGAGTAACGGTCTCCGAACCTTAGCAGCGCCAAGTAAAATATAATCTTGAAGGCTCGGCTACAACCGAGTTGTTGGGGAGCGCAGAATACCCCCAAGATCACGACTATAGCGTATATGAGTAATACAAAAAACTTTTACCGTTCTAATCTATGAGTATAAGATCATACCTTCAGATTTGAACTTTGGAACACTTTGATTCGATTGCTCGACCTCAACCTTTTAGCCTTCCGCCGTATTCCCGAAAATACCTTCCTTCTCTCACAAGATGGTGGGATCTCTCGGCCGACCTAGGGTTTCTTGTTTTTCTTTTTCTCAAAAACGTTAACCCTAGCAACCAACTGAGAGGGTATTTATAGGGCTACAACAGGGACCAATAGGCAAATATGAAAAGGACTTCCCACGTAATTAAATCTCCAATCCTATCCCGGGTTAGGATTCAATTACGTAAATTACAATTCATTCCACTAAAGAATTATAATTGTACTCCTAATCATATTCGAATTTATATTTTCGAGCCTTAATATTAAATACTTATTATCTCCCCACGTTAAGATTACAGATATCCACCAATTAAATTTAATTACTGACAATATAATTTAATTGGCTGTTATTATCCTTGAGACTTATCCACTTAACTTATTTGATGTATCGGATTCAAAATCCACTTGCAAGATTTGATACAATCAAAACTTATAAGCTTTCTCAAGGGGATATCATCAATCCAAATTAACAGGACGTGGATTCCTTCAACTATTAATATTCACCATATATATAATGTTATTGCCCAACCCACTGAGTTTATTGACTCATATAGAATCTCACTCTATGTGTAATCAAAGCAATAATCACTACATACACGTGTCTAGAAATAGAATTCAGATTAAGAGCATAAGTAATCATAATATTCATGAGTTTTAAATTATTTTATAAAGTCAGTATAAAATAATTAACTCAACTGGGTCCTGTTCAATACACACAAAGTGTACTAGCACAAATAGTTAGAATAAACCATTCCCCGTAGTCAAGACAGACCTACTAAAAATTTGTGCTACAGTTCTACTGATGGTGTGTCCAATTCCATCTAAAACTGTGAACAATAAACTTGTATTCCAAAAGAACCGATGATCTAGTCTTCTGTGTGTAAGCCGTACTCTACACACTAGATCAAATACTCTTTGTAAATACTAGACACATGCACATATATAGTAAATGGCACACATGCTCAAAATGAATTCTCATTAAAATGTAAAGACATAACATAAAGCATATCTTTTAGTCTATATCTCTATCACGAGTAACGGTCTCCGAACCTTGGCAGCGCCAAGTAAAATATAATCTTGAAGGTTCGGCTACAACCGAGTAACGATCTCCGAACCTTGGCAGTGCCAAGTAAAATATAATCTTGAAGGCTCGACTACAACCGAGTAACGATCTCCGAACCTTGGCAGCGCCAAGTAAAATATAATCTTGAAGGCTCGGCTACAACCGAGTAACGGTCTCCGAACCTTGGCAGCGCCAAGTAAAATATAATCTTGAAGGCTCGGCTACAACCGAGTAACGGTCTCCGTACCTTGGCAGCGCCAAGTAAAATATAATCTTGAAGGCTCAGAAACACCGAGTAATTATTTGAAGGCTCAGAAACATCAAGTAATTTATTATTTAGAAGCCTCGGTTACAACCGAGTAATTTATTATTTGAAGGCTCGGTAACACCGAGTAATTTATTATTTGCAGGCTCGGCAACACCAAGTAATTTATTATTTGAAGCCTCGATCACAACCGAGTAGCAATTAATATTTGGAAGCCTCGGTTACAACCGAGTAGCATCTTTGAAGGCTCGGCAACACCGAGTAATTTATTATTTGAAGCCTCGGTCACAACCGAGTAGTAATTGATATTTGGAAGCCTTAGTTACAACCGAGTAGCATCTTGAGAAGGCTCGGAAACATTGAGTAATTTAATATTTGGAAGCCTCGGTTACAACCGAGTAGCATCTTGGGAAAGCTCGGAAACATCAA
Source organism: Calamus simplicifolius (assembly GCA_900491605.1). NCBI lineage: Eukaryota > Viridiplantae > Streptophyta > Magnoliopsida > Arecales > Arecaceae > Calamus > Calamus simplicifolius. The sequence continues at coordinate 111,863 of UESW01002384.1, forward strand.
TAATTTATTATTTGGAAGCCTCGGTTACAACCGAGTAGCATCTTGAGAAGGCTCGGCAACATCGAGTAATTTATTATTTGGAAGCCTCGGTTACAACTGAGTAGCATCTTGGGAAGGCTCGGCAACACCGAGTAATTTATTATTTGAAGGCTCGGTAACACCGAGTAATTTATTATTTGAAGCCTCGGTCACAACCGAGTAGCAATTAATATTTGGAAGCCTCGGTTACAACCGAGTAGCATCTTTGAAGGCTCGGCAACACCGAGTAATTTATTATTTGAAGCCTCGGTCACAACCGAGTAGCAATTAATATTTGGAAGCCTCGGTTACAACCGAGTAGCATCTTGGGAAGGCTCGGAAACACCGAGTAATTTATTATTTGGAAGCCTCGGTTACAACCGAGTAGCATCTTGGGAAGGCTCGACAACACCGAGTAATTTATTATTTGAAGGCTTGGCAACACCGAGTAATTTATTTGAAGCCTCGGTTACAACTGAGTAGCATCTTTGAAGGCTCGGCAACACCGAGTAATTTATTTATTATTTGAAGCCTCGGTTACAACCGAGTAGCACCTTGGAAGGCTCGGCAACACCGAGTAATTTATTATTTGAAGTCTCGGTCACAACCGAGTAGCAATTAATATTTGGAAGCCTCGGTTACAACCGAGTAGCATCTTTGAAGGCTCGGCAATGCCGAGTAATTTATTATTTGAAGCCTCGGTCACAACTGAGTAGCAATTAATATTTGGAAGCCTCGGCAACATCGAGTAATTTATTATTTGAAGCCTCGGTCACAACCGAGTGGCAATTAATATTTGGAAGCCTCGGTTACAACCGAGTAGCATCTTGGGAAGGCTCGGCAACATCGAGTAATTTATTATTGAAGGCTCGGCAACACCGAGTAATTTATTATTTGAAGGCTCGGCGACAACCGCAACAACCGAGTAATAAATTTCCAGATCCTCGGCCAAAGACCGAGTGATATATTTCTGAAGGCTCGGCAACAACCGAGTAATAAATTCATCCATAAAAGTACGCTCTTCTAAACCCATTTTTATTCATTGAATTAAATTCAGTTTTTAAAAAGCCTGCGAAATTTTTATAACTCTCCTTGAAAGTTACAATGAGAAGCAGGCCATAAAAAGCCCCGGCCAGAGCCGGAGTGCATCTCTTATTATCAAAAGCCTCTCTTATCATCAAAAGCCCCGGCCAGAGCCGAAATGCATCTCTTATCATCAAAAGCCTCGGCCAGAGCCGAAGTGCATCTCTTATCATCAAAAGCCTCGGCCAGAGCCGGAGTGCATCTCTTATTATCAAAAGCCTCAGCCAGAGCCGAAGGGCGTCACCTATTAACAGAAACCTCGGCCAAGATCGAGTGACAAGTCGGAACCCTTGGGAATTTCTTATTGATCTTCAAAAGCCCCGGCCAGAGCCGGAGTGCATCTCTTATTATTAAAAGCCCCGACCAGAGCCGGAGTGCATCTCTTATTATCAAAAGCCTCGACCGAAGACTGAGTGATATATTTCTGCAGCCTCGGCCAATCCAAGTGATACAACACTAAAGCTTCGTCCCAGCCGGATAATTTCTCGGACACTCTAGTGCAACTAAAGCACCTTATTTTACTTCAGCAAGAGGGCCGCCCAGGCCTTTCTCTACCTACACAGAGATAAACACTTCCTCTATAGAGGATCAAATGACATGTCCCCCAAATAAGATTGCTCCGGAATTCTACTCCCTATATCTGAAGTTACATTTTAGACTAGGGAGTGAGGGGCATGTGATGAGGGATAAAATCATCATTACATTATTGATCGCTCACATTGGCGATGGGTCGCGCCCAATCCAAGCGCTCTGCTTGCCAACTGGCCTGCTGGCGCAACATTCTAGCAACGAGCGTCTCGTCATAATGAAAGAGAACAAAAGAAAAAAGGGCCACGTCATATGCGTGGGTTCTCCCAAAGGCCGACGGCCCCAATGGCCGACGGCTCCTAAGACCGACGGCTCCGAGGCCGACGGCCCCCAAGGCAGACACCTCCAAGGCCGGCGTCCTCCCAGCCGGCCCCGGCACTCTTCTACAGGCGGCCCCAGCAAATCCCGACCGGCCCCGCCTGATCCAAGTCGACCCCGGCGCTTCCATCCCGGCCGGCCTCGCCTGATCCAAGTCGGCCCGGCGCTTCCATCCCGGCCGCCCTGGCGTGTCCAAGCCAGCGGCCCCGGCACCTCCCGGTCGGCCCCGCCTGATCCAAGTCGGCCCCGCTTCCATCCCGGCCGGCCCCGCCTGATCCAAGTCCCCGGTGCTTCCATCCCGGCCGGCCCTGGCGTGTCCAAGCCAGGCGGCCCCGGCACCTCCCGATCGGCCCCGCCTGATCCAAGTCGGCCCCGGCACTCTTCTCAGCCAGCCTCGACGTGTCCAAGCCAGGCGGCCCCGCGCTTCCATCCCGGCCGGCCCCGTTGATCCAAGTCGGCCCCGGCACTCTTCTCAGCCGGACCCGGCATGTCCAAGCCAGTCGGCCCCGGCGCTTCCATCCCGGCCGGCCCCACCTGATCCAAGTCGGCCCCGGTACTCTTCTCAGCCGGCCCCGCGTGTCCAAGCCAGGCGGCCCCAGCACCTCCCAACCGGCCCCGCACCTCCCAGGCGCCCCCGGCATCTTCCCAGCCGACCCCGCCTGATCCAAATTGGCCCCTTATGCCTCGGCACCTACCTCCGCCGGCCATGATGACTGAACCACAGCGTTCAAAACACCTCTACAGAATCTGGCACGGGAGAGTTCAAATTCACTGTAACAGAATAAGATTTCAAACAAAGAATCATGCAAGACGTGGCCTAGGACCTACAATAGTGGCCTAGGGACCACACAGCCACTAAGTCTCGAGCCATCGGCCAGCTCTCCCCGCCTCCCAGCCATCGATCCTCTAACTTACCATATACGGATCCTACCGGCCCTGTAATTCGAATCCGTTTTGAATCCCAACAACTTTCAGACCTCATCCAGAGCACGTCCAAGAAGTCAGGTGACCGCCTATAAATACTACCACCCTCAAGCCTCTCAGGTACGACTATTCTACGCCCATTTTTCATTCGCAGTTCTCAACTCCCATGAAGCTCCCACGAGAGCTCGAAGGAACTCTTCCTGGGGATCCTTCTTCCCATATTTGTTGACCGCTGATCTTCCACTGACTTGAGCGTCGAAGGGTCTTCCGCAAAGGGCCATCCCCAACGCCTCTCGTGAAGACTATCTTGCAGGTCCGCCCAGAGGGAGCCCACGCTGCAACCCTATCGCGCCCGAACTGAAGAACAGATTTCGGCAGCATATATATATATATATATATATATAAAATATATATGGTTATATAGTCTATATAAAAAAAAAAAAAAAATTTCTCTCACACATCTAACGAGTGATTGTAATCAATAATACTTTATATCAAACCCCCCCCCCCCAAACCTTTTCTCTCACACAGGCTGTGTTGTCTAGGTCTAATGAGTGATTGCAATCAATAATACTTTCGAGTCATCGTCACATAACCAGATACCTCAGCATTGACAAAACGATATCCCATCCTTCAAAATTGAGACCCATTGAATCTGTCCTCTCGCAAGAAAAAAAATTATGCTAGGACCCCTCGAGAGACCAATCCAAATTTATCGCCGAACAAATTCAAGTTGCACGCTTCCCGTGACGAATACATCACTCTCATGACTTCATCCTTTTCATTTAAAGACTAAACATGAACCAAATCAACCAAGCTCCCTTTCAGTGGGCCAAAAGCTATCCGATCCCGCACCACATTCAAACAAGATGACCGAATAGCCTTTTAAAAACACAAATCCATACAACTACTTAACATGTTACTCTAATAACTGCTAACTGCCAACGAACCCACCCAATTTAGTTTACTAGTTGCAGTCCACTCCAAAAGGCAATCACGATCAACATGCAAATTTCAGTAAACCCAACTGCTTGGTTATTAGTATAAAATTATATCAACTTTCAGTCACAGCTAATAAAATTTGCTACTCATCTCTTTATCCATATCAAAATTAGCATGTCTGATACACTGACAATATTTAAGTAACAATAACTAACAATTGCCGCAGCTAAACGGATCTCATAATAGGATATCTACATCATTACAATCACCATAGGAGACATTTTCAAACTTTAGGCAATTGAGAGCTCCACCCCATAGGCCACATGCTAGCAACTCCAAGAGCTTGGTAGCATAACGTAAACCTTAAAATGGCTATGAAAGCGAAACTGTCCACATCCCACAAATTACTGGGGTTTTAGTAGCAAAAATGGCATCAAGCTCAAAAGCAAGGCACATGACTATTATCATGCGGCCTCAGGAAATCACCTCAACAAAGCTCATCGTCACCCCAGGATTTTGTGTCAAGAAAAATTACAGTTTTCATACCTTCTAAACCTTATCCTGGGTGAATGCAAGGAGGAAATGATAGTACATTTAACAGATGCTGCTTAAGGCATGCTTCAACCAGTGAGATGCACGCATCCCATCACCAGAATAAATGTGGAAATCTCTTGCCTCACGGTGACCTGGCACATGATTCTTAAACTGCCAGAAAACAAAGTTTTCTACTTTGAGCAAAATTAGTATGTCTTGTTTATTCAACAAAAAAAACTAAAAAAATTGTAAGGATGGACTAAGAACAGCTCATATAACATGTGCAACACTATCATCAAGAATATAACACCAAAATCTCATAAAAAATTATGATATCCACCTGAGCACACCACCACATCCATCAACCATACGGAACTTGATGCTTCCAACATAGCAGATAAAATTGTAGGCCACAGAATGGAACCTTTAGTACATCAACTGATTAAGTTCAGTATTCCAAACAAAACAATCTAATCAAAACGGGCGCCTTAGTCCATTATAAATTTCGTTTAATGCTTGAGATAGGATTGGTCTTACAGAAAGTAAATCATATTTCACTGTGGAAATTCAATGATGGGCCAGACCAGACTTACTATTAGTCAACTCCTAAACCCAGCCCATCTCTCCCTAAATAATGGAATGAATCCTTTCCACTAGAGAAAAATAGGTGTCAAGTGACCAATTCTCACTGTTGTTCCTTAAAAGGTCTTGATTTTTACAGATTAAGTCATTGCGTTTTGGAGGAAGGACCTCATTTCTTTTTGTGCGCGCGCACACATATATAGAAGCAGACTTGGCTACACGTGTATAGTGCCTAGCCCAGATTTGATCGTCGTTTCTACCTTTGGATCCACACGGATCATGGATTTGAAATAAAAAAGGTGGGTTGGCTTTGGGATGAACTTAAGTTTAAGAATCATGTGCCAAGTCCATGCGGCCCTAAAAACTCGAGTGCAAATTAATTAATAGCAAATAAATTTGAGTTATAAGCTCTTCAAACTTTTTCTTTCTATCCGATGCCGAACTATTTTAGGGTATTACAATCTTTTCAGGATCGTTAGTGATACAGAGGTAGCTCAATGTCATGGCAGAACTCTCTACCATCGTCCCATGGGTAGCCCTTTCCTCTTGCCCACCAACATTCACACATGGATCAGTTCTGATATCATTTGTAACATCCAAATGCTGATCCAATTAACCTATTAATAGGTCGGATCTTATAAGCTCTTCAAACTTTTCTTTTCCATCTGGTGTGAAACTATTTTGAGGTATTATATATATATATATATATATATTATAATAAAGAGAGAGAGAGAGAAAGGTAGACTTGTCTACATCCGAATATAATCAAGTCTAAAATTCGATCACTTTCCTTACCCTTATTAGATTCATATGAAATTCAGAGCCACCCTAACTTTTTTATTTTTTTATCTTTGGGATTTTTAAACTATGTGGGAAAAGGTGAAAAAGATAGGATGACTCTAAGATACATGTGGATTAAAGGGTGGAGGAGATGATCGGATCCTAAATTTAGCTACATTTGAATGTAGCCAACATCTCATTCCTAAATAGCTCACCATTAACCTATGCCCTTCCTAACATGAATTACCAGTAATTAATCTCTAGAAATTTGTTATGAAAACCTAAAATAATTAAGATGGGGCAGATTGAAGTAGTCATTAGATGGATGGGAAGACACCAATGCCTATGATCTAGAAATGTGATAGCCTTAGAATTACCTTGATATGCTCCGAGATCCATTAAAAAGCAACCCTATTCACTAGATAGTATATGAAGTTCAATATATATATATATAAACATTGAAACTTGAAGGGGTTAACAATATTATAACTTGTACCCACCCCTTGCAAGAAAGCAACTTATTGGTTATCAGGAACCCATGCAGGCACTAACTTAGCCCCCTGGGCAGTCGTTCCGCCTGAAAGCCAGAATGCACTACACCTAAGCAATAGGACCGTCTTACCAACCGTGCAAGCCTTGCCTCACACTTTTAATACCAAACCAATGAAGGAGCATAATCAATTTAATCATCATAAAGTAATACCAACAAATGGCAAACTTCCTACAAAAATAGGTGGTTCACCCAAAAAAAAATTGCAGAACAATTAGTTTATCCAAAAAAAAATGTCGATATGCTTGCATGGTTTTAATAATAATAATAATAATTGATGGACAATCCTGACATCAACATTCAGTTATAGCAATCTGCAGCTGCTTCATATTATGTAAATTGGGAAATAATAAATAATTTTAAGCACTCATGCACACAGATGCAACATAATGACTAAGGATAGCTGTGGCCCATAATCAAAATAGGATGTTAGAACAGTAATTGTGAAACATCAAATTCTATAAATTCAGATGCTTGCCAGAGGCACATGCGGATTCTATCATTAATAGTTGATGACCCAATCTGCACACTAATCATAATTCTCTTTGCCCCTTCCCCTAATGCCATGCCACAGCTACCCACCTACACCAACCTCTCCCCTATGATTCCACTTGCCTCTTCTATGGGAAGAACCAATTTGATTCCACAACCTTAACCAGGACAATTTAGCTCCTGTTCTGCCACATCCTTCTCTTCTTCTAACAAGCCTTTTGCCAACTCAGTCCACATGGCTGCTACCATTTCACCCTTTGCTTCTCCTCCCATCCACTCCGTTAGGTTGAGCCCTCCAGATGCTCCACCCACTCCCAAATTCTCTTTGCCCCCTAGATTTTCAATGGAGCAAACGCAGGCATGACTTGGATGTGTCAACTAATTTTAACACCATGTTAAGTAGCATCCATATGTCAAAAACTTTGACCCAGGACGCCCAAAGTACAAATTCAGTAGCTTTAATACTAGAGAAGGTGTCTTGGACACAAAACACCAACACCAAAGAAAACTTAAAGAAAGACCAGCCAACGTTACTGCATGAGGATTTTAAGCATCAAACAACTTCATGGTACATTCAAAGAACTCTCTGACACACCCACAATCTTATCAATCGAAGCCCAAATAATGGCACTGTGGCAATTTGAATGAAGGGGATATCTTGTGCAAAAATTGAACTGGTCAATAATCACAAGTGTGTCATTTCATCCCTAGGCCAACCCAAGCATGAATTTTAAATATTTCCAGGATTTTTTTCTCCTTTTTTGTTTAATAAAACTCCGTTGCTTAAGATACAGCCCATCAAAATTGGAAAATAACTTTATGCATTTCTTTTCCTTCTCAATGTTTTTCAAGACCTATTAGGAAATGCGTCTGCTAGTTATCATCCAGTTAGAAGCTTAAAAATATTTGTTTCCTACCTTTATCAGAAACTAATCAATTTGAGAGAACTGCAAGTCTTAACACTGCTTGTATTATGTGTTGCTTCACACTAGGCAAACCCCATAATTCCTACTCCTTAATTCTTAGTTCAAAGCCATAGAGCTGACTCTAGCAATTGGTTTTAGCAACCTCGAACTGCCAAACTTCTGAATCCTATCCATCCCAGAGATCAAAAACACTCATGAAGCATTAGGTGTTTTGACTCCAAGTGATGATAGAGAGCCCAGGAATGCTAACAGTTCTATGTGATACACTGGTCATGCCTTTATATTGAACTTCTTTCCCCATTTTGTTTGCAAAACCCTGTGGTAATACACTTGCCTACCATTGTTGATAGAACTGATTTTGCTGCCACCACTCTGATTCCCTCCATCATCCAGACACTCACGAGAATGTTACACCAGTTCAACATTAAAAATAATCTGATTACCCCTGACAAGTTCATCTGCTTCTCCTTTTGCACCTATTACTTCAAACCACATGCATTGCATTCACTCTTTACTCATGTAAGATATTGCTTCCATCCTTTTAAATGAACATACCATTGTAAATTAGCATCAGTATACTGGTTACCATATCAATTCCAGTGAATTGGGGCTTTCCCTAGTGGTCAACCCTTCTGCTTTGCAACCAGAGGTTTTGGGTTTGATTCTTGGGCGGTGCATCCCTAAAGTAAGCGCAGGTGGATTTCCCTCCCTCCTCAAAAAAAAAAAAGGAAAAAAAAAATCCATTATTCCTGTTCTTCCGTTATAAGTATCTAAAACAACCAATAATTGACTTCATAGTAATGACTTTCAATGATCATAGCCATTAACAACCAGTATTTACAAAGTTTATAAGACAACTCATAAAAATATTATCTGAAAAATAGCAGTATGTTATAATTGCTCATAGCAGTTTCAGCAATATAAAAGCATTAGAAACCATGAATGCAACCAATGGTCATAGCAATTAGACCCCGCCATCTTTTAATAAAAGCTATTAAGAGAATTACAGGACTCATCATGATTTTGGGCTGTCTCCATTTTGTTCTAACAGGAAAACAACATTTTCTAGACAAATCCGAGGACTACTGACAACATGTAAATGTGATTAAAACAGTTTTTGACATCATTATTATATTCATCAATCTTTTTAAACAACATTTCTTGAAGAAATATGCCATATATATGTGATTCTCAAATGTTGGTATGCATACGTGAACAATCCAATAACACTACTATCTTTTGCTTAGTAAAAGTTGTCGTAAGAAAATATAGCGCAACCAATGAGATAGCTCCCAAAATTTCAATATAGAATTTTATACCACTGTTAACTTTAAATTAGCTGCTAGAACTTAAAATAGATGAATATAAGCATTAAAATCCAGCAATGAAATGATTCATCGGTTTTGAATTTGTTACTAATAGCAATCAGGTATAACATTGGAACAACCACCAATAGAGGATTTATGCCATGGCTATTTTACAAACACACACACAAAAAAAATAATAGACTCAATAAACTGAAGTGTTTCATATCATAGTCATCAAAGACGTATAATCCTATGAGGCTATTTATCTTGGAAAGGACAGGAATTCTTCTGTCTCCACATCAATATGTCAGTTGTTAGTACCATGAAACTCAACAAAGGTTACCATAAATCTTTAGCAATCATTACAACGATTTCAAAGTATAGATGCATCAACGTGGACACATGAAACTTATGACCATTACAATAATATAACCATCACAACATACAGTCATTATTTAATGGAGTCACAGGTTATTTTTTGCATTGCTTTTTCAAACATCTATTTGCAGATCATTCAAATATAAAATTATATTTTATATATGTTACAGATTATATTTCTAGAATAGAAAGTAAATATATTTGATTCTGATTCATAGGTATTGCTACAGATTGCATTTCTAAATAGAAGTAGACTGCATTTCTATAATAGAAAGTAAATATATTTGATTCTGATTTATAGGGATTTGATGTAATTAGTTTTCCTTCCTAACATAAGATTCGTAACTTGTATATAACCTAAGAGATTGATGAATAAAAATACATAAAAATTACTTTCTTCCTCTTTTTCAGAGTTCTAATTGTGTTTCATAGTATCATAGCTTTCGAGCTTATAACCTTGAAATATATAACAGTGAGCTTTAAGGTTTTCTTGGGTTTCTATTTTCGACATTTTTTTTATCTCACCGCCTACACATGGAGAAACGCCACTCGTCGATCAGCCTTCCCCCGGAGTTTCGTTGCCGAAATCTAGTCCTTTTTCTTTTGTTCTGCTCGCCTCAACTTTCACAACAAGTTTATTACCTGTTTGAGTCAGCATTTATTTGGTGTGGGATCCACTTTGGGATAGGTTCGGATTCTTTGGGTATTTTTAACTTTGTTATGGTTTTGGCTATGTTATTTGGCTGATATTTGATAATATAGAGGAAATGAAGTCTGTTGTTGTGTCTAATATGTTATTGTGATGTCAAAAATCACAGAACATAAACTTAATAGATCTAATTATTTAGATTGGAGTAAAACGATTAGACTTTATTTATGGAGTATTGCTATGGATAATCATTTAACTGACAATCCACCTAGCGATGACTCGAAAACCTCATAGCTAAGAGAGGATGCCCGTAGGGATGGCAATTTTCTCCATTTCCCCATTTACCCGGCCGATACCGTTTTTAACGGATCAAAGAATCCCCGGTTTAAACAGCTTAACGGATAACGAAAATTTTTCGTTAACGGCTAAACGGCCCGAGACATTCTCCGCCCCATCCCCGTTTATCCATCCCCGTCCCCGTAAGCTTTATATAATATTTAAATTTTAAATATATATATATATATATATATATATATCTAAAATTAAAAATTAAAAATAAATAAAAATATATATATAAATGTTTGAAATGCAATTAGAATTTGATAGATCATTTCCTATCTGGTTTGTTACTGTGTTAAAGCTAATGTGTGAGATATATCAATATCAACGATTGATCTATCTTATCCTAAAAAAATTATTTTTTTATTTTTAATAAATTATAAATTTAATAAAATAATTTTTTTATATAAACGAGCAAACAGGTACCCAGTGCCAGCGGGTATCCCCGTCCCGTTAACTATAATGGCTTAACGGGGTGGGGAACGGGGACGTTTTTTCTAACCGGGACAGGAACCGGTATAGACCACGTCGGGCCATCGCCAGGCTGTTGCCATCCCTAGATGCCCGTCTATTTTTGCAAATACGTAATTCTATTGATGGTGAGGTGGTTGGTTTGATAAATCATTGTGAATTTATGAAAGAACTGATGAATTATTTGGAGTTTGTGTATTCTGGCAAGAAAAATATCAAACGCACTTATGAGTATGCCAAGCCTTTTATCGTGCAGAAAAAGATGACAGATCCCTCACTGACTACTTTATGGATTTTAAGAAGACTCATGAGAAACTTAATATACTACTTCCATTTAGTACTGATGTGAAAGTTCAGCAAGCTCAGAAAGAAAAGATGACGGTTATGAGCTTCTTGCTGGTCTTCCTTCTGAGTTTGAGGCTGCTAAATCTCAAATTCTTTCTAGCCCTGAGATGTTCTTTTTAAAGAAGCTTTTAGTAAAATATTCCGCATAGAAAATTCAGCTCCTGCTCAGCCTAACAGTTTCTTGTCAACCACACTTCTGAATCTGGGAGACATGGCAATAGAAGAGAAGACTCAAGTAGTTATGATAAAAATCTGAGTACTCGAGGATAAGATATGAGAGGTGTTATATGTTACTATTGTCATAAGCCAGGACATGTAAAAAAGATTGTAAAAAGTTGCAGCGCAAGAATCAATCGAACAAGTCAGTCCATGTTGCCTCTACTAATGATGCTTCTAAGTCCATTTTAATATCTGTAGATGAGTATGCCAAGTTCTTACAATGTCAGGAATCTCTAAAGTCTTCATCTACTCCTATTACTGCCATCGTTAATTCAGGTAAAATGAACATGTCTTGTTTCCTCATCTTCCAAATGGATCATTGATTTTGGTGCCACAGATCACATGACAGGTAATTCTAGCCTATTTTCTTCTTTGTTAAGTCACATGCTTTTTCTACAGTTACTTTAGCAGATGGGTCTACATCTCTTATTTTAGGGTTCGGCACAATTATTCCAACACCCTCAATTTTTTTGAAATCTGTTTTAAGTTTACCTGACCTGTCTTTTAATTTAGCATCACATTCTATCCTGATTTGTCTATTCCAACACCCTCATTCTCTTAATTGTTGTATCACATTCTATCCTGATTTTTGTCTATTTCAAAATCTTATGACGAAGAAGATTATTGGTAAAGGACATGAGTCTGAAGGCCTCTACATTCTGATACACAAGTATCAAAGTCTATTGCTTGTTCTGAAGTTGTAACTCCTTTTGAAGCACATTATCGGTTGGGTCATCCTTCATTACCTATATTAAAGAAACTTTATTCTCAGTTTTCTAGCCTATTTTCATTAAATTATGAGTCGTGTCAATTTGCCAAACATTATCGTTTGAGTTCTAATCACAGAGTCAATAAAAGAGCTAGTGCTCCTTTTGAGTTAGTTCACTCCGATGTTTGGGATCCTTATCCTATTGAGTCTAAAACTGGATTTAAATATTTTGTTACCTTTATTGATGATTATTCTAAATGGACGGTTATTTTTAATGAAAAATCGTTCAGAATTATTTTCTTATTTTACTACTTTTTGTGCAAAAATCAAAACTCAATTTAATGTGCCTCTACAAATTTTGAGAAATGATAATGCTAAGGAATATTTATCAAAATACTTTCAAAATTATATGGTTCAACATGGCATTATTCATCAAACTTCTTGTGTAGATACACATCTCAGAATGGAGTTGCTGAACGAAAAAATAGACATCTTAAAATTGCCAGAGCTTTGTTATTTCAAATGCAAGTCCCTAAACAATTTTGGGCTGATGCAGTTTCTACAGCTTGTTTTCTGATTAATCGTATGCCTTCCTCTGTTCTTTCTAGTGAGACTCCCTTTCATATCATCTTTCCTAATAAGTCATTATTTCCTATTGAACCTAAAATTTTTGATTGTACTTGTTTTGTTCGGGATGTTCGGCCTCAGGTTACAAAGCTTGATCCTAAATCTCTAAAGTGTATTTTTCTTAGATATTCTCGTGTACAAAAAGGATATAAATGTTATCGTCCCAGTCTTAACAAGTACCTTATGCCAGCTGATGTTACCTTTCTTGAACAAATACCATTTGCTTCATCTTCAAGCTCTATCAGTCAAGGGAAGGAAGATGATTTACTAATTTATACTATTACATCACCTAGTTCTGATTTTCTTCCCTCTAAACCTCCTATTCCTGATCCGGTTCCTGCTCCATGTCCTACGCCAGTTCCTTCATCATCGATCTAGTTTCTAGTTCTAGTGATGATCTTCCTATTGCCCTTCGCAAAAGTAAACTATCCAGTATCTTCTTTTGTATCATATAACCATTTGTCACCATCCTCTTATTCTTTTATTGCATCTATTGATTCTGTCACTATTCCTAAGACTGTTCATGAAGCTCTATCTCATCCTGGATGGCGTAATGCTATGATTGAGATGAATGCTTTAGATGACAATGGTACTTGGACCCTGACATCGTTACCTGCAGATAAAAGGCTATTGAATGTAAATAGGTGTTTGCAATTAAAGTCAATCCTAATGGGACTGATGCTAGATTAAAAGCTCGACTGGTTGCTAAGGAATATGCTCAAACGTATGGAGTTGATTATTCAGACACATTTTCTTCTGTTGCTAAACTTACTTCTATCCAATTATTTATTTCTATGGCAACCACATATAATTGGCCTCTGCATCAGTTAGACATTAAGAATGCATTCCTTCATGTTGATCTTCAGGAGGAAGTTTATATGGAGCAAGCACCTGGTTTTGTTACTTAGGGGGAGTATGAAAAGTGTCATCTTCTCAAATCCTTGTATGGCTTGAAACAAAGTCCTCAAGCCTGGTTTGAAAAGTTTAGCATAAAGAAGAGTAAGTTCGATCATTCTGTTTTCTACAAGCAGTCTACAGCTACTATCATCCTATTAGTTGTATATGTTGATGACATTGTTATTACTGGGAGTGATACTGATGTATTTCATCTCTCAAATCTTTTCTTCACAGTTATTTCATACAAAGGATTTAGGAACACTAAAGTATTTCTTGGGTGTTGAGGTGAAAAAAGTAAGAAAGGGATCTTCTTATCTCAAAGTATATGCTTGACTTGTTGTCTGAAATAGAAAAATTGGGGGCTAAACCATGCAACACACCAATGGTTCCTAATTTGCGGTTTACAAAAGATGGTAAGTTGTTTAAAGATCCTAAGAGATACAGAAGATTGGTTGGAAAGTTGAACTATCTTACTGTTTAAGTAGCATAAAACTTGTTTTATAGCTCTACCGTTGAAGAAGAATCCTGTATGGCAATCATGGTCATAGTAGGATTGAATGTTTTCCAAAGAAGATCAAAGATCTACTTCAGGCTATTGTGTATTTATTGGAGAAAATTTGATTTCATGGAAAAGAAAGAAATAGAATGTGGTTTCACGTTCAAGTGAAGAATCATAATATAGAGCTATGACTAAGTCTGTATAAAATAATATGGATATATCAGCTCCTTACTGAAGTGGGCCTCAAGATTTCAATACCGGCTAAGTTATGGTGTGACAACCAAGCTGCACTTTATATTGTATATAATCCAATCTTTCATGAACGAACTAAGCATATTGAGATTGATTATCATTTTGTTCATGAGAAGATTCAGCAAGGTTTAATTTCTACAGTATATCCGAAAACAGGAGATCAATTGGGAGATATCTTCACAAAGGCTCTAAATGAAGTTCGGATTGATAAACATTTATGCTTCAGCTTGAGGGGGAGTGTTACATATTATATTTTTAGAATAGGAAGTAAATATATTTGATTCTGATTCATAGGGATTGCTACAGATTGCATTTCTAGAATAAGAAGTAGACTGCATTTCTATAATAGAAAGTAAATATATTTGATTTTGATTTATAGAGATTTGATTATCTTTGTAACAAGCTGGGCATGATAAACATTTATGCTTCAGCTTGAAGGGGAGTGTTACATATTATATTTCTAGAATAGGAAGTAAATATATTTGATTTGATTCATAGGTATTGCTACCGATTGCATTTCTAGAATAGAAAGTAGACTGCATTTCTATAATAAAAAGTAAATATATTTGATTCTGATTTATAAAGATTTGATGTAATTAATTTTCGTTCCTAACATTGGATTTGTAACTTGTATATATACCTAAGAGATTGATGAATAAAAATACACAGAAATTACTTTCTTCTTCTTTTTCTTGGAGTTCTAGTTGTGTTTCAATATAAATTACCTATGATGCCAGATTATGTTATAAGAAATTTGATGCCAATATAATAATTTATAGATAAATTTTACTTTTGAAAAAAAAAAAACTGAAGGATGGCATATAATAATTAGTTCATAAAACATTATAATGTTTCATGGACCATTGCAACCATAAAGCCAGAAAATATTATATAGTATAATCACCTCACTGCTTTTCGTTGGAATTTCCTATTCGTAATCGTTAATCACATAGTAACAAAATTATATTTAAGCATTATAGTTTATCCCCATATAATGGCTGGCAACAGAGCTGTGATAGTTTCATTAAACTAGAAACTCCAACAACCAGATATAAAAAGCGAATGTAAAAACAAACCTATCCTTTTGCTGCAAAGGATCAATATCATCTTAAATTATGAAAAAATAAATAAAAATATTTAAGGTTGTCTGAATGTTCTGCAAGATCACAACAATCTAAGACTTTATATGTTCCTTGTTAGTACAAATTATGATTTTATAATGCTGGGTGTCTAGCTGTGCAATTACACACACACACACACACACTCTCTCTCTCTCTCTCTCTCTCTCTCTCTCTCTGTAAAAATCTTGGATGAGCACAACGTTCAGCTACCTTAAAAAAAAAAAGAGAAAAAAGATGCCCTACCAACTGATTAGATTTATAAAGGAATTAATTATAGCGCCAAGACCAAACTTGTAATTAGACAAGATATCATGGTAGCAGCAACAGGCTTTACAACACCAAAGGCATGGCCCAAATATGATATTAATTTGAACATCTTGGTTGACCTTAATGTTCTGCTCATTAAAAAGATGGTGCCCTGTTTACTGATTACATTCATAAAGGAATTGATCAATCATGGTGCCAAGGCCTAAGGTCTCCTTAATGACGATACATTGTAGCAACAGCAAAACACAGAATTACTAACTAAAACACCCAAGAGCATATGAATTCGATACAATGATCATCTAACTAACATCTCCGCCTGATTTCTCTAGTTCCCCTAGACCTTTCCTTAGGGCCAAGGCTTCTGCTATGTCCACCCCTCGTATATCTTTTGCCCATCCAATACAAGTTTACACTGCCCTACCTCAAGCATAAATCATTCACAATTGCACATACCCTAATCATAACCTTTACCAAAGCCACCCTCTCTCCATCCTTGCTACTACCTCACAGCTGTTTATCCTCTTGAGGTAGCTCTCAACCAAAACCCTAACCCTTTTCACTCATTTCATCACCCATACTACAATCGCTCCCCTCCCACATTCTTCCAACATCCCATACCATCCCTTTACAATCTTAGTGATAAAAAGTTCAAGGGCATCCAGAACACCGTAAAGATTCAGGGGAAGTCGGAGCCTTAAAGACGTCTATGGTTATATTAATTATAATTAAGGAAACGGCTTGAGACGGTGCACCTACAGTTTGATATATTCATCATTACATCCGTTGTTAAAAGTGTTAGACGCACTTAAACGCAAAAGGCTCTAGAGTCTCAGCACAAGGTGCAAAGCACAAGCATGCGCTTGAGCGAAGTGTATATTTTTTTAAAAAATAAAATAATTAATATAAGTAAGATTTATAACATAAAAATAAAAAAAATAAAAAAATCATAATAATAATATATTTAGCTGTGGGTATTAAATATGCAATCAAAAGAGAATATGCAATCAAAAGAGAATGAACACAGGAGGTTTATTCAATATAGATTACTGATGAAATAGAAGCACAAGACGTCTCATCTCTCCCATCCCCCCCCCCCCCCCCCCCCCCTTTTTCCCAAAAAAAAAAAAAAAAGGAAAGAAAACACCCATCTGTTTTGTCCATGATTCTCACTAAACCCAAAAATACAACTGCTCCACAATACTTCCATGCCCATCTCAAAAAAGCTCCATATCTTTATAAATGTCAATTTTATGTATCAAATTGAAGATTCTCAAAAAGTTTGCACCTCTTTAATAGTTATTCTGTCCTTTTCTTTCTAAATAATATTTCAGGTATATATTATAATTTCAGGTTCATTCATGTGATCAATAAGGACATGTAGGCATCTGGTTTGATTTATACCAGGCTGCTGATGGTTGTGTGCCATTCCTAGCAGAAACAAACATTACAAAAGAAAACGAATGGATCCAAAAACGGCATCAAATTTATTTAGAAGAAAATATCTTAGCATATATGAAACATCAGAAACATTGCGTTGATTGAACGAGCAAGCTTAACAAGTGTAAATGATTGCGCTATATAAAAATAATTTTGCAAAATATATTAAAAATTCTTGGATGACTTTTTTAACTTTGCCAAATGATTACGATTTATTCTTTGAAATTTTTTTTGGGACCAATACCTAGCCCTCCTAAATGACTAGGCCTTAGAGGTGAGCTGCCAACCAACTGCAAAAAAATTATTTTAATTATTTTTAAACATTTTATTCTGTAAACAAATCGATCAAAGACTATTTTAAGGACTCACAGATTTACGCTTGATTCATGAATCAATCACAAGAAATACTTATGAGTTACATACTAATGATGCCACCCATTGCTGCTGGTGGTATTGTTTTTGCTATTGTTCATTGTTCTTCCCTTTCATACTCTTGTTTTCATATGCAATGAGGGTAAAGTTCCTAGGGATGGCAACGGCCCGAAAATGGGGCAATCTATACCAGTCCCGTCCCTATTAGAAAAAATATTTACCTATTTAAATTAAAAAATAAAATTATTTTATTAAATTTATAATTTATTAAAATTAAAAAAATACTATATAGAAAAATCTGATAGAGCTCTTTGAAAGAAGAGAAAGAGATGGCTGCGTGAAAGAAGAGCAAGAGTCGGGAACAAAAAATCAAACGTATTTTACTATATATATATATTTTTAATTTAATATATATATATATATTAAAGCTAACGGAGATGAGGATGGGTAAATAGGGATGAGGTGGAGAAGACTATTTCCGGGCTATTTACTCGTTTAGCCGTTAACGAGAAATCTTCGTTACCTGTTAAGCCGTTTAACCAGGGATTCTCCAACCCGTTAAAAACGGTACCTGCGGGATAAACAACCAAACAAGAAATATTGCCATCCCTAAAAGTTCCCATATAAAGGACAAGGTAAAAGTTCACAGAGTTCAAAGGTTGAGGTTAATGGAAATTCAAAACATTGGATATGATTAATAAGTTCTAACAACCTATAAACATGTTTTGGAGAGGCCTTGCCTAGTCATTGAGTTGTCCTAAAACTAAAACATTGTATCATGTCATTAATTGATATTCAGACAACTTAATATATACGAAAGGGGTCGTCAAAACATGTATTTTGTAATAGACAGTCTAGATCTTATAAACCGTAACCAGCAGTTTAGATTTTCCAACAACAAATTTTGAATTCAGTACTTTGTTAACTTGTCTCCTCCCACCTATGTGCATTACACTCTTAACTTGTGTCTCCTCCAACAAGCAAGTTTGAAGTTGCTCCCAATAGGAAATGCCCTTTTTACCTTAGGACATTCACTGGGGAGCTTTCTTTTTGCAAAGCTATTTTGGTTATCTGAACCAAGCCCTTATGTTTTTAATGATTACTTTGCAATATGGTTCATATTCTGTTTGTCAGATGACAACTTGTCACATGAACACGAAATCAAGGGCAAAAGCAACAAAGCTAAGGAAGGAGCAAGTTGCAGACTTGCTTGAATCAGAACAAATGCAATTCCATCCTATATAAACACACAGGTGTTTCAAAAATATTATGTTTGGACTTTTCTTAATTATTTAAAAAAAAAATCAAAACTCATCTAACACTTGTGGCAAATTGTCCGATTTTTCCAAAATTCAGATTGTTTTCCTTTACCGGAACAACTACAAAATGAATTTGAGATACTAGTTGTATTAGCTTCTCTGACACTTCTGGAATGGAAGTGTCAGAGCAGTACGTACGAAGAAATGAACAACTCTAATCACTTATTTTGACGTTTCATGATTGTTTCTATACTAGTTGTACGACCATTTCTGACAGTTTCATGATTGTTGAGGTATTGGGTGGAAGATTCTGAGCAATTTTTAAGGTTTGGCCCAATTAAGCTTCAATTAGCAATTCATGAGTTTCATTTGAGCCTTGAACATTTTGTGGTGCTTAAAAGACTCTTAATTTTTATTTATGTCCCACAGACTCTTAATTTGTATTCTCCTTATCTATTTGCATTTCTTATGCATTATATAATAATTTGCTAGTATCATCCTATTTGCAAAGCCTAGCCATAAACAGCTTGCCGATTTATCTTTATATTCATCTATGATACATGGATAATTCAAATTGCATGCCATGCCTTATTCTGATGCATATTGCACACTGATACTCATCAATACAGTTAGTGTATATTTCAAATAATTATTAATTATTTTATTGGTGCAATGTTAAAGAATAAAATGGTAAAGTTTAAAATTGAAAAAAAAATACATGAATTAAATTTAGACCAAATGAATAAAAGATTACGATGCCAGTACTATTTATTTTATGGAGCATGAAGCACATGACTAGAGGTAACATTTTTCTTTACATGTGACTTTAGATGTGTGTGTGTGTGTGTGTGTGTGTGTGTGTGTGTCTGTGGCATCATATTTTCCAAGAATAGCTAATAATTTGATATCTATGTATCAAGTTGCATACACAACATATATCTTGTCCATGCTCAATAGGTGCCCATCTTGTGTCCAAAGTCACCAACATTCTTTACCATTGAGTTAATATGACATGCATGTCATGTGTTCCCCTTCATTTCTTAAATTACAGGTCGCTTACAATCCGCTGTTTTTATTATAAATCAACTTGTTAATATCTCAGTACACAGAACATGTTTCAGGTGTTTTAGAAATTGTCTTTTGTTCCATGAGTTTTGATATTTAGAACAATAACATTCACATGACTTTCTTCCACAAATAATGGTCATCCAGTTTATAGTAAAAAGCATATTTACTAAATCTCATACAGTAAATCTCATACTCCACTAATGCTTCAAATCATCATGGTTTCATGTGTCATATTTCTTCATTTATTCATGTTCCATGAGATCTATCTTGCTTCCTTTGACAGTATGTATTAAAAAGATTGTGGTCAACAATCAGACTATGGCATAGAATACTCTCAAAAATACCGCTCGTTTTTTGAAACTTTGTATAAAAGACCTTTGATTTGTTTCAAACCTTTGTAAGATACTCTTTGAAAACTCTAAGAGGCAGAAATTTAGCTAGATTTATCAAATGTTATACAATATTCACCGTGGGCTAGTCAGCAACTGCTCTATGGTACCTACAATTTAAGGTAAGGTGGAAACATTGGAGAAAGCTTGTAAATACAAGCCAACCTAATCAACTAAACACAAGTAGAGTTGGGAATTTTTTTTTTTTTTTGCAGGTATAGGAGCTAGCTATATGCTGACTAATAGTAAACCTATGTCCAAACTTGGTGAAAATCGTGACCAGTATGCACCAGCATAGTCAAATGGCCAAGAAATAATTAATGGTACACCATATCATCAGAAAATAGCAAACATGATTAATTTCAGCCAGCTTCGGTCCACAATATCAAACATAAAGAAATTGCCTACAGTGATCAAATTTGGTTAGCATCACTTAACCGTGCCCAATGTGTAATTGTTCTTATAATATGTGATCAACAAGGACTGGCTAATTGATAGGTTAGGCACATACAGTGAAAAGGATCACTTAACCGTGGGCTAGTCAGCTACAATCTGAACCCAAAATGTGGTAAAACATCATCAGCTATGAATAGGTTAGGCACATACAGTGAAAAGGATCAACTATGGATAGGTCAGGCACATACATTGAAAAGGCTAGGACGTCACCAATAAAGTCAAACTTGATCAACCCAACTCAGTTGCGTGCCACAATCGACTGGAGTGAACAATTAAAAGGATATTAAATATTAGCAAATAATGCAAGCCTTTAAAAGCAAAAAACAAGTTCATAACCCATCGGGATCCATTAGACCTTTTCCTTATGTCTCCACCAAACCAAAAAAAAATTATCGCATACATCCAGCTAAACAAAAGAAGACCATACACAGTCACTACCCCTGTGTGCAACGAAATGGCATAAGCATAACTAGAGTTGCTTATAATTGCCGCATCATCTAACTCAGCTTCTTCAATCATGCACTAGTGCCCTAGAAAAAGGTGTCAGCATAAAGCAATGAAACGTTAGGCATCAGAAGCCAACAGGGAAGACATTGACAATGAAAACTGGAAGATGATGGTACTGCATTACTCATCTTCAATGTATTGTTGTGCAACTTCTCAAAAGGATAAAGAGGAGCAAATATTAGCAACATAATTATCAAGAATCAAGTCACTACCACAAACATATATGCCACCTATTATATGGAAACAACGGCAGGCAAATTAAATCATTAGATTGATTAGAAACATAAAGGCATCTTTTATCATCTAATGAATGGTGTCCAAGATTCAATCGCAACCTTCAAGGAAGATCACATAGCCAGCAATTTCTCACAATCATTTAATTTATTAAATGAAACACTAGTCAACTGATCTATGATAATATGCAGAAAGTGACAGTAAAAAGTTAATGGTTGAATACTACAACACAAACAAAATGAGGGTTGTTCCAGCACACTAACAACCATGAATTGTTTATAAACTAAAGCCTAACAAGGTTCGATCAGCAAAAGTGAAGAATGTATAAAGTGACTAACAAAGCTGCAAGGTGAAGAACACTAACGGATTTCCCCATCCTCTCCAAGTTCCCCATCCTCAAGTTCTTCATAACCACCATTTCTACGGGATCCATCTCGATCTTTCTTATGCCTCTTGTGCCGATTTTCACTATCTGAATCCGTGGTGTAAGCGTGCTGCCAAAAACAACAAAATGAATTTCGAACAAATCTTCAAATAATCATAAGTATATAATAATATTGCCACTTGAAGATTTAAAACAATGAGAATAAACAACATTTGGTACCTTCCGTGATTTTTTGCGGTCACCACTATGCCTGCGGGGCTTCTTAGCCTCCTCCTTATCATCTTTCTCAGAACTTACATCATCAGCTGTACTGTGGTGACGTTTTCTATGCTTTCTTTCCTTATCTTTTTCCTTCTTTCTATCCTTTGAGCCATGGCTGTCCATCACATCAACATTTTCACTCTCTATTTCATCCTTTTTAGATCGATCCTTCCCTTTTTCTTTTTCACGTTCTCTCTCTTTTTCCTTCCGTTCTTCCTTTTCTTTTCTTTCTTTCTCCTTCCTTCTCTCTTTCTCCTCTCTTTCTTTTTCCTTCTTTGCCTACAAATGAGAAAAGTTATAAACTCGAGTCCAAATTGAATGTCATATAGAACTTCACGATCTTGACCACATAAACAACACATTTACATTGAAAGCATAAATGTGCAATTGTGTTAGCATTAACCAATCACCCTAACCCCCAACCTGAACAACGAAAATGAATGGAGCTTCAATAATGGCATGTTCCAGGACTGTTTGAGAACTTCCATAATTATTAAAAACAGTCACATGGAATCTCAGTAGTCATAAGATAACAATTTTAGCAGCATAACTGTTAATTAGAAACTTGAAATCCATCCATATGCAAACATGTGTATTGTGAATGGGTGGGTCTTGGGAGTTCAGTTAAAGATAGTTGCAATTGCTAATACAAAAGACATAACACAATATGCAAAAACATCATATTTCTAACCATAGAATGAAAGAAAAATTCAGGAAAGGAAGAAAACAAAACCAAGCTACACTAGGGGTGGGAAGGGTTGTAGAAGATACATTACTATCAAATCAATGCAACAGATGGCATGCATGATTAGGAGGCCTAACAGCAAGTTTGATACTGACAACAACATGACATGACCTGCAATGTCTTCCCAGCATTGGCCCATTGCAAGCAAGGGACACCATTAATTGGAACCTCACTGAACTGAAAAACTAACCTTGTATCTAACCCTAACTACATAACGATTGATGGGTCAGGGCATTAAGATTTCATGGAGCTTAAGGGCATGGCACAAAGCAAGGCATGCACCTTAAAAAAAAAAAGAGAGAGAAGCATATACACATGCGCATGCACATAAATAGAAACACATATGACACACGCATAGCTCGCACATAGGCATACATATAATATTTATAATGCATGTGCCAATATACATTGCTTCTTAAGATTTTGGACATGATTTGATTAAATTATAAGTTTTGAATAAAATGGTTAATGTGGGCACAGGTAATGGGTTTCCAAACTGATCGATTAAAGAGATTTTTGGATTAAAGTCTGGATGGAGTATATACTGGAGATATTAGATTCACAATCCAGAAATCTGACAAGGAATCCCCACGACAATAGGCCAATTATGATTTAAGAGGAGTGTTTTGTAAAGTAGGGATACTCTTATATGAAGAAATTTAACTATGGGTATTGTAATATTTTAAAAATTCAGGAACAAGTCTCAACCACAATGGCCTCCATGGTCAACATGCCATGCACAAAACACACACCATCACATGTACACACAAAAAAAGAAAAGGAAGGGGGGTTGAATAAAAGCAGGGGTCTGTAACAGACAATTCAATCAGAACGGGGTGCCGCTCATCATCACCACTTTCTCACCCCTCCTCCTGGTCATGCTTCTCTGGATACAGGAAACAAGGTACAGCTTCTAATGGCAAAGAAGCACAATGAAAAGAAGAGAAGAAAAAAAGAAAGACAACTAAGAGGAGAGAATCAATATCTGGCCCATCTTCCAAGCATAAAAAAACAAAAGAGAAGTGAAAACTTGTCAGAATTGTAGTAGTCATCCTAGAAGATCATCACTTTAGTCTGCCCTTTTCATCACTTCAGCCTAACTCTTTCTCTTTTCTATATTAACATTAACAATGCTTTTTCTCTGCCCTGGGCCACTCAAGTCTCGAAAAATCAATCTAATCAATCTAACCCCATAATGGATAACAAAGATAAATGTAGATAAGGTCCACACCCAGCCTTTTTCTTGAGAAACTTGAAAGGCATACCTATTGAGTTCCTACATGGACTCATACCTATTGAAAAACTTTAAAGGCATGCTTAAGGCTCAAGACGCAAGGTGCCAAGGGTTAGACACCTCTAATATCCAAAGATGTGCCTTAGTGTGAAGCACCAAGGGTTAGACACTTATACGTTAGGTGAGGGGACTTCATAGTGCTGTTAAAAATGTTGGGCGCACTTAAGCGCAAAGGATTCTTGAATCCTAAGCACAAAGTGCAGACATACACCTAAGCGAAATGAGACACATTTTTGAAATAAATGATAAAATAATTTATATACACAAAATTTATAACACATAATAAAAAAACTAAAAAAATCATAATGAAAATATTTAGCCTACTAGCTTAATGAAAAGCCTTCTCTTTCTCAATTGAAATCTATCATTTCTTAATGTCTTCCCTCCTCTTTCTTAAATGATAGCATAATTTTCAGTGTTATGTCTCTTTGTCTTCCAATTTTTAGCTTTTTGTAGGATAAGAGAAATAATTGTGTATAGAATGGTGCATCATAAAATCAACACAGTTTAATAAATATGATAAACTTAAAAGTAATTATATATAGCTTATTAATAATGGCATGCTTTTCTTGCACTTCAAATCAAATAAAAAACAAGCACCTTTTTCGCTTCATGTATGACTAAATGAAGGTGCCTTCCATAGGGTATAAGTACATCAACATCTGATGCCTTAATAGGCATACCTTAGAGTATAAAAAGCACCTAATCTTTGATGCCTTACATATGGCACGTCTTTAACAACATTGGGCCTTCATGTAGGCACACATAAGATTTTTTTAAAATAAAGCATATGCTTTTGATCTTATTTGATATGCAAGAAAAGCGAAACTTTCTTCATAACCTATATTTATATTTTTTTAAATCTATCATATTTACCTCGCCTCAAGGAAGCCAAAGTGCTAAGGTGGCAACTAAGTGCACCTTGCACCTTAGAAGCACCATAGACAACACTTCCTAGACCAAAACCACACCCATGCCCAAACCTAACCCAATGCTAAACTTAGACCTAGTCAATGGCCAAGTCAACTACTAGACTCCCTGGTACAATGCGTTATTGGCAACTTCTTGCCAGCATCTCAAGTTTTTGAGTGAAGTCTAGTTAGATGGTAAAATGTCTAGGCCAGTTCCATGCAGACCAACCTTACCAGAACCACACCTGTTTAAAGCCCTAACAGTTATACAATGCACGGCTGCAAATAGATTGATACAATAAGATGTGAAATTAAACAGTACACAACATGATATCTTAGTATGTTCATGTGCTTACTTTCGGAAGATATATTTTATAATCATATGATTGAGTGATTGAAGAAAAGCATTAACAATGATAAAATCTAAGTTTTCACTATGATGACACATTACAATAAGAGATGTAGTACATCTCAGGACATGAACTTTTATAATCAAAAGTGAAGCCTTTCATAACCTTGGAAAATAACTCTAGAATGGTACAAGTAAATATGAAAGTCACAAGAAACAGAAAACCTTGGATACCTTTTCCTCTTCTCTCTTACGCTCCTTCTCTTTCAGCTTTTCTTGCAAGTGGGCAACATGTTCTTCAAAAAGCTCTCGTACAAAGTTCTCATCACCAATGGACCTAATAAAGCATGAACCAATTGCTTGAGAAATCCAGACATTTAGAAAAGTAGATTAGTGATAAATTTTCAGATTGTTTAGCCATATTTCTTGGATACCTGTACTCTTGGGTGTCTTCAAGCAGTGATTTGCAATCCTCCCATTTTGATGAAGCGCTTATTTCCTACAAACAAGGCAACCAAACAGTTATGGATAACATATGTCCGTAGATATATCTACACGCATTGGAAATATCCCAGTCAACCAATGCTTCTTACATCTGTTAGAAATATGGTCACAGAATACCTTAATTGAGTAAAGCAAGTCAGAGAAATTATCTGCAAGACGTTGGCGTTTCTTGGCCTCCTTCTCCTCCTTCTCCCGGAGTCTTTCCAATAACTCATCAAAGACAAGCTACAAATAAGGGTAAACTACAAGTCAGGTTCATACCATAGAGACAAACGGAAACTGCTTATTTAACATGTTCTTGATGTTCTGAGAAGGTATATCAAATACACAGAAGGGTGCATGTGCATACATATAGCAAATTTAACAGTCAATTGATATAAAACAGAAAAGGGGACTTCAACATTCATTTCAGTTGAATATTTCAAGGATTCCATAAGTTTAGTGCATTTAGCAGTGGATCAGAGTTTGTTTGTGTGTGCATGGTTTTTTTTAATGTGTTTTTCTTCTCTGGTTCGATTTAGTTGGAGGCTTTTCTCCTATTACTAATGAAGGCAGCTGTTTAAAAAGCTGTTACATTTGACAGGGAAAGGATAAATTTTAAGAAGTATACATACATCTTTATCATGGGAAAGTTAAGGTTTTTTCGGAAAGTTATGAGTCAACAGAGGATACGTTAACGTAAAATTTTAAATTCTAAGATTATTCAAAAATCGTCTATCTACATGAGTATATTTTTAGCCAATCCCTTCAACGCATCCCTTATTAAATAAACTGCAGTATTCTTGTTCCAACTTTCAGACTTTCATTACCGTTTTTACTTTATCTTTTATAGTCCACATTTCTCCTTTAATTGCCATCTCAGACAATTAGGATTTGGAGACATTCATGATGAGGAAGCGAAGGAATTGAGAATAGAGCAAAAATGATGCCTCAAAAAAATGGAGTCAATGGACCAACAATGAAAGCAAAGCAGATACTGAGACAGAAACAATTAAAGGCTCTTAAAGGAATATTTTCATTAATCACAAACAGAAACTTAGAGTTAAGGAAAAAAACTATTTGAGGAGGCTTTTGTCTATACACCAATGTGGATGAAAGTCCTGCACACCTTTTGAAAAAGGAAATAAAAGAACAAGAGGACTTAAATATGGAAAAAGTGCACCTTAATGTTTGTCTCAGATATTCCTTTGAGGCTATCATCACCCGATGTGGCAGCCTTGAAGTCTTCAAATGTCCATGAAGATGCCATAGAAATCTGGATATATGTTTTTCATCATTATGGCAACACATTAGTTTGTAAGACACATGCGCATGCGTGCATGTGTGTGCGTGCATGTGAGAGAGAGAGATTGCCTTTCGGATCTTGATTGCTTCTTTGATTTGGGCCTTGTCCTCATGGTACTGCCAAAAAATGGGGCATAAAATAGTCAAAAAAGGAGCTCAATATCATCTTTAGAAATAAAGCTGGAACATCAGCATTCTCCAACAGCTATTCAGAAGTAATCAGGTACAGTATAGGTTCTGCTATTGCAATTTTTTTTTTGAAGCACAGATTCCCAAGAAAAAAGAAAATTCAAATTATAAACAACTAATAGGTGGAAAGACAAAAGAAGCACTCACACAATGCCCTGACAGAAGCCTCTACATAAATGTCACATGGTAATCATACTGAATTTGTCAGAACTAGTAGTAACAGTGACAAAATTTAGATTTCACAGTATGGCATATGTCCAGCATTCAAATATGACACCAATAGTATTGAACTCGGAAAAGTGGCATGCACTTCAGAAGCATAATAGTCAGTAAATGATTGTGGAATAAGCATATAATAAAAAATTAAAATACAGCTTAAGTTCTATCTTTGAAACTACATGATAATAACAAATGTAATCAAAATTTACTTAATACACATGATTAAGCAGCTTAGGCAGGATTTACCTTGCAAGACACGTAGCCAAAGTACTGGATGGGCATAAACATCACTGGGTAAAGAAGTTAATACAACCCCTGATATTATCACACAGACCACCAAGAGAGGTTTCTGGAATATTCTAACGAGACATGTATGAGAGAAGCTAACAATGTGGATATCGCAATCCCTCAAGCTGAGATTCCTTCATCATATTATTAAATTAATTACGATACCTACAGAAAACAACAACAATAACCCCAAAGTAGTTGGGGTCAGCTGCATGAATCCTTTTTCTTCATTCAGCTCAGTTTTGAATCATATTTTTATAAATGTAAAGAATTTGAGTCTTTCTTTATCACTTCCACATGTAATTTTCAATCTACCTCTACCTCTTTTTTTCTACATGTATCAAGTTACTCTTTCACACAATGTATCCCTAGACCTACGTTGCACATATTTAAACCATCTAAGTTGTCATTTTCTTAATTTATCCTCAATTGGAGCTACCTCTACCTTTTTACAAACAATTTCATTTCTTATTCTATCTTTTTTTGTATTACCATGCATCCATCTCAATATCCTCATTTATGTTATACGTATATTTTTCTAACTGCCCAACATTTCGTACCATAAAGCATAGCTAATTTTATGACTGCCTTATAAAATTTTTTCTTCAACTTAGTAGATCCTCTACTATCACATAATATTCCAGTTGCACTTCTTCATTCCATTCACCCACTTTAATCCTATTGACAACATTATCCTCAATCTCGTTTTATGAATAACCGATCCTAAATACCAAAAATATTCATTTTTAATAACTTCATGATCCCTAATGTTTGCTCTACATTCATCTTCATTTCTAATTTCTATGTATTATTTTATCCAACTTAACCTAAAACCTTTAAATTCTAATGAATTTCACTGTAATTCTAATTTACGATTAACCCTAGTCTTAGTTTCATCCACTATTAATACATCATCTGCAAATAACATATACCATCGAATATTATTCTAAATATATTCAGTAAGCTTATCTATAACTAAAACAAAAGGATAGGAATTAAGAGTAAATTCTTGATGTAAACTTACTGTAATACGAAATTCGCTAATATTGCCACCAACAAGTAACTGCTCCATTATACATATCTTTTATTGCATTAATATACCTAACAGATACAATTTTTTTTAACATCCACCATAAGATTCTTTTTAAAGATCCTATCATATGCTTCTCCATATTTTTTTTCTCTATATTTCTTTATTAACATCCCAAGGGCGAAAATAGCTTTTATATTCGACCTTCATGGCATAAAACCAAATTGATTCTCTAAAACTTTTGTAATACATCTCAATTTATGTTCAATTACTCTCCTAAAATTTCATAAATAACTCATGAGCTTGATACCAAGATAATTAGTAAAATTTTGAATATCTCCTTTATTCATATAAATTAATACTATCATGCTCTTTCTCCATTCATTATGTATTTTTTTAATTTCTAAAATCTTATTAAATAAATTTATCACCCAAGTTGCTTCAGCATCACCTAAACATTTCCAAACTTCTATAAAAATCTTATTAGATCCCACAACTTTTCCTACTTTCATCTTTTTCATAACCTCTTTTACTTTAAATGTCTTAATTACATGAGTATACACCATAGCTTTATCCTTAATAGAACTAATGAAGTATCCCAAATTATCTACATAATTTTTATTTAATAATTCATTAAAATAGCTTCTTCATCTTTCTTTGATCACTTTCTTTTCACCAAAACTTTTTGATCATTATCTTTTATGCATTTAACATGAAACATATATTTAATTTTTTTTAGCCCTCACTCTTGCAATTCTATATATATCTTTCTATTTTTAGCTTGTGATATAATTACAATACAAAATCTACACAAAAAATGATGAAAAATATGTACCAGATTTACCCCTCAACGACACTTCACTTTCCAACTAAGTGACAGCTGTCATATAAAGAAAATTACAATAAAAACCAAATACATGATTTTTCCATGGGAAGTGGCTTTTCACTTTCTTCCCATCTCTGACACTCCTCCCTAGAGCGAGACTCTAATATGAGAGATGGCCTCTGACATCCCTTGCCCTCCATTGTCACTCTCACCATAGTCCATGGACCTCACAACCCCTTCCTACGCCCTTTCCACCTGTGGCTTGGGGTTAGAGAAAGAAAGAAGTAACATTGGAGAGAAACTAGAGAGAGAAAAGGAAGGGTCAAACTGTGGTTTGGTGTTAGAGAAAGGAATGGAGGGGCAAGGACTGCGAAGGTTAACATGGAAAATTTGGTCATTTGCTAAAAATATTATTGTTTGCCAACGTTTTGCATTAATTTTTGTCTCTTTATTCTGGCATCAATGTTTTAACTAAATTTGATGGTTTGAAAATAAGTTTATAGTGGCTAAATCTGTTCAAATTTAGAACCAAACGAATGATTCCACCTTAATTCCATATCAATTAAGCTAGACACCTTCATCATTGTTAGTGCCTTGGACAGTCTTTAAAAAAATGAAAAATATAGGAGAGGAAGCTTGATTAATTTTACCTCAATTAAAGATACTTGGGCATAAACTCTACTCCTATGATGTTGTTCTTTTGGCCTATAAATTTTATTTCTAGGGATAGCTATCAATTTTCGATGGTATAGGTCAAATTATTGAGAACCATATGCACCAATTCATATTATTCTTAATGTTATTTGTTACATTAGATAGCTTGGCAATTATCAATATATATAGACCTTTTAAGAGTCAAACCTAGAACATTGGGCTGCTAAGATGTGACCATTAGAACAACAGGGTACGACCACTAGAATAAGCATGTGCATGGCATTTGCTTGACATCCCTAGTTTGTAAAAAGTGTAACATCTCTACCATCATAATGCAAATTCCTTCAAGCCTCTATCAGGGAGACCCATGAGAATTATTTCTTAAGTCAGCCATCCAATCCCATTACAGATGCCCTCCTTTGAATACATACCCCCCACCACCGCAACATTAGCTCTCATATAATCACTATCAAAGGGCATCCGTACTAAAATGGAAGGTATATTTACCAAATTTACTAGAATCTGATAGGACCAGAGCCATCAATCAAATGATCCTCGTTGCTGAATGAACCACATGCATTCATGGCAGGCCAGACAGATGGCACAAATTCCAGTACCATTAATGCGTGCCTCCCTAGTGTTTGTGGACTTTGACAATTCCTGATACCATAGATCTCGAGTCAAATGA
Source organism: Calamus simplicifolius (assembly GCA_900491605.1). Classification (NCBI taxonomy): domain Eukaryota; kingdom Viridiplantae; phylum Streptophyta; class Magnoliopsida; order Arecales; family Arecaceae; genus Calamus; species Calamus simplicifolius. The sequence continues at coordinate 143,029 of UESW01002384.1, forward strand.
ATTCTTAAGATTTAAACAGTGGAGTATTAGAATATTCTTAAAGCCCATAAATTATTTAATATTAAGCCATATGCCCTGTGAGAGGTAGAGTTTAATATTTGACTAATCATGGAAAAGTAAATTCAGTCGTATTACCATTCTTCTTTTCCTACAACTGTATCACTACATTGTCCAAAAGATAATATTCATCTTCTTGTATAAATTGGTGCACTATTTTGGAGTCATTGTATCATGATCAAGGTTTTAAGCCCCATCAGAACAGAAGCTCATCCCATCCCATTTCAGTGCAAAAACAAGACTAGGACAAGGGTGGGACACCAAACCACAACCATATAGGGAAAGAAGACGAAAGAAAGGAAATAAGGAAAAGGAAGAAGAGGAGGAAGAAGAAGAAGAAAAAGGAAAGAAATAAGGGAAAGAAGGAAAGAAAGAAATAAATGAAGTAAAATTAAAGAAGAGAGAGAAGGGAGTAAAGGGATGATCTGCCAGACAGCCATTGGGACAGGGCATAACAATGAAGCATCATGTTCTATGGAGAAACCAGGACATCACCCATCCCATGGGATTTAAAACCTTGCTTGTGACTACCATCTTGTCCACTTGAAGGTTGCCAACTCAAATGGTCATTTTTTTTCTATTAAGAAGAATTCATGAAACTACCACTAAGTATAAGAGAGAACTGCAAAATTGGAGTTTACATTATTTAATAGGAAACAAGCGGTCATATAGTACACAATTAGCAGTCCTCTAGTATTCATTTTAATTTGATCATGCAATCCATTCAAAGCTCACCAAAATATAATTCAATTGGCAAATAGAGAACAATGTAAACCCAAGTCAGCCCGAATTGGACAATTGGAAGTCATAATGTACAACATATTATTTTTGAAATTTACTTCAATTAAATTTAAAAAAAATATACTATCATTCAAAAACCATCACAAACTTTTCTTAGCTTACATTCCACTTTAATATTAATTGTATTAATTAATGCAAGCCTAATACACTGAACAGAAGGCATAATTTTCAAATTGAAACCAAGAAACTAACCTGTTTGTCGAGTTCCTCTGCAACATCCTCAAACAAATCCTTTGGCGTTGAACCTGATGTGTTTGCTGAAACTGCTATGTAAGGAGGTGAATCCTTCACCTGCAAAGCAGCAATTACATCATATTACAAGATATGGAAATGGAAAGGTGGATAATATTTTAAACGAACCATAATTTCCTAAAAACATAACATAATTTTAAGTTACCTGCATGCAGTAATCACGCCAATGAGTTTTAGCAGTAAGAACTCCTGCAGCAACATGTTCTTCCATTAGCTTGCGAAACTCGTCACGCTTCTTGCGTTCCTGCCGTCTTAATTGCTCCTGTGTTCAATTGACACAGGCAAATATGAGCACAGTCCAAATTTCAGTTTTCAAGTTATGACAAGCAAAACATCAATGCACCTTTTGTATCTTCCGCTGCTCTTCCTCTTCCTTCTCCAGATCATGAATATACTCCTGTAATTAATTGACATGAGCAAAAGCACCTCCCAACGTAAACAAGAATATGAGAAAAGGTCACCTGGAAGATCTCCAAACGATCAATTTTTTCAAGACGAGAACATCTTTCATCATCCTCCAATCGGTCTTGAACTTTCCTCCATTGGGTGTTTGCCTAAAGATACAAGGATTATAATAAGTAGCTGTACTCTAAAGCAGAATGACAATGTTTTGTATGCTTAATATGGGACTTGTTTTGGAACAGTACCTTAATAAAGTCGCATGACTCAAGAAAAGCTCTATACTCCATTATGTTTCGCTTATGCTCCTCAGCAGCCTTTGCTCTTTCCTGCAGCAGGATCCACATTACAGTAAAATACTGGAACAAAATCTATGCTAGAAATCCTTAACAGCTAAATCTTCATTGCAACTTCTGTAAGTGCCAAGAATGACAATGGAAGAACAAGCTGAAAGAAAATTGGGACTAAGATCAAAAACATGATTTCCCAAAAGAAGCCATTACACATTAGCCCTAAGTTGTATGCCAAATCATTAGCCTACCAAGAACAAGAAAGCCACTAGCTTATCAAACAAGATTAACTATTTATTCAAACATCCACTTGCGGATAAGATTACAATACCCCAACTTAAAGAAGATATCGAAAACTAATAAGATTTATAAAGAGGAAACAAAATTTGAATGCGAATGAAGAAAATAAAGATTGGTCAAGAAAAACTAGCAGCTTGATGTATTTTTCTTGAGAAAAACTATAGCAGCTTGATGCATTTTTCTTGAGAAAAACTACAAGCTCAATGTAATAGAATGAATTATTAAAGAAGCCCAAGTTTGAATCATGCTTTATGCTTTTGAAGCTTGTCATTGTGTTAAAAAGTTTATATCCTACAGACACTACCAAAATTCTATTAATTTAGCTAACTTGTCCATGCTTTTGAAGTCAAGCGTTGCTTTTTGTTTTTCAAATCTGGTGCCCTAAGATGTTGATTTTAAAATTCTGTTCATCTACAGGTTCAAAGTCTAGAGCTTCTCTGCATGTCTACCATACATCTTGATTTTAAATTAAATGTTATGCTTTTGAACTTTGCAATCCATTCCACTCTAGGTAATGTTTTGAAAGCCTGTAAAGTAAGCTGCATGGCAGGTGTAACACATCTATAATAAGATCCAAATGTTATAATTAACAACAGTATCAGATAAACTCAAGCTTGGCAAATGAGAATTGATAAAGTCAGGCCCAAATAAGACAGTTACAGCTATCAAATAAACCACATTTTGCTTGAAGCTGGCAATATAAGGATCTCATTACAGTAAAAAGATTGGATGCAGATTTAAGATCCAATAATAGCAACAAGAATATCAGCAACAAAAACAAGAAACAAATTATATCTATTTGCTTGGTCCAAAAATACTATCAACTTTGAGCCTAGAAAACAAAATATATCGCGACTCTATAAGAGCAAGAAATCAGGACCACATAAAATAGAGAACTTAGCAAGCTCTGACCTTTTTCTGGAGATCAACCAAATAGCTTTCGAATAGATCCTCACGATCTCTTGCCCGTTCAACGGCATTAAACCGTGCATCATTCTCAAACATGGTTACAGCTTTACTGCATGGATAGAATCAGCTACTGAGTACTGATGATGTAAGACTTCATAAAGACAGAGAGGCAGTCCTAGCTCAGGTGGTTAGTTTCTAATTTTCAAATTCAAGCAGATTCTTAAAACAAGCATGGTTTAGACTTTTAGCTAGTTTCTTTTCTTGCATACATAACAACATGCACAGAAATAGAGGACAGACCTCCATCGGGTTGAGGATGTAAGTTCTTTGCATTCCTGCATAAGAAGAAATTAAAAATTATTAATTATATGGCAGAAACTGCTATATGGCCCTTGTTAAAAAAAAGATGTAGCATACTTCCAACATTCTGGTGAAGTCTTCTCGGGCCTTCTTCTGTTTAATGCGCCTTTCCTCAGCTTCTTGTTTTTTCCTTTGCCCCAAATACTGAGATAAAATGAAGAAGAAATTAACTAGGAAGAACAAAACAATCAATAACTAGTAGATAAGGTGATTTAAGAAAGAAAAACAGCCCTACAATGTCACTTGTTAAGTCAAATTTCATTCCACATAAGAGAATAATCCATCTGTAAACTCACCTCATTAAATGCTTGTTTCCTCTCACCAAGTGTTTTTAAGGCACCATATCTCTTGTCATTTATGATAACTCTCATTGCCTGAGAATTTCCCACCAATATCATATAATTGTATGAATGTCAAAAAATGCAACATTATTAATTTGGGTTAAAAAAAACCTGCTCCCAACTCCAATCAGATTCAACATTTGCAGATTCCAGTAGTGCTTTGAAAGCAGCTTTAGCCTCCTGAAAGAAACAAATAAGCAACACGAGCTTATTATAGATAAATAGATAGATAGATAGATAGATAGATAGATAGATAGAGAGAGAGAGAGAGAGAGAGAGAGAGAGAGAGAGAACCAAACTAAAACATCCACAACCAATTACCATACCTGCTTATTAGCATAAACCAAAGGTTCATCATCAACTGTTTTCTCCTCTAATGGAGTGACATTGACTCTTCCAGTAACTGGCATGCCCTTTTTAGCTTCCTACAACAAATTTACCCATACAAAATATAGCTGCTCCACTGACAGTATTCAATGATAACAATACAAAGTTATCCAACAACTATTTAGAGCATGATCAAACTTTGTATAGCTCTCCTCTAAAGCAATTAAAACTACAAAGCCCATAAAGTAACTTAATATATTCTCCTCAATATAGCCTATACATTATAATTAGATAAAAATTCTGCAACACCAGATCATTGCTAATGTTTTAAGTATTAAGCACAACAAGTGCTAGCACCATCAAAAGCTCAAATATTTGAGCCCAATTTTCAGTAACACCCACCAAATTTGATTTCCACAGCTTCTGTAGGTTTAATTATGAGTTTCAGAACTTTGGCAAAAAAAATTTATAAAATAAGTATGAAAAAAAGGAAAAACCAAGAGAAGAAATAATAATAAAACAAGCAAAAACATACAAAGAACATGATAGCCCATATTTTTCTCGATCGTGACATTTAGATTTATGGCTTCAGTATTTAGGGGATGAAAAATGCTATGTTGCATTCAATTGTTTAACAAAAATGTAATTACTTAACACCTAAACTGATACATATTTATCAGAATAATATGCTACCTGAGCCCAACCATTCTCATCCTTAGGCTTAAAATTTCAAACCCAAGCGCAAGTCTAACTATTAACCGTGGAGCCGAACCCAATCAACCCTATGGCATGAGTCAATCCCATTCCACAACCATAGCAGCAGACGAGAGGCAGGGAAATGTGATTCTTCGAGTCAAAAGAGATGATTAAAAAAAAAAAGGACTAGTAGTGCCAAAGGGGTTGAGTTGAGCAGCACCAAAGCCAAAGAAGTGTGTGTATGCGCGCGCGCATGTGTGTGCATGTGGATGCACACCTAAAAGATGAAAATCCAAGGCCAAGACAGCTAATGGCTGGGATTTTTTTGTGTCAGGTGACCCATTTCTAGGTCAAACTCCCTGTCGCACTAGGAAAACCCAAACGCAATGCCCATCTAGACAACCGGGCCAAAGCAATTAGGTCATTTAAATGGTACTAACTGGACATGGTGGGGCACTCATACCTAAGTCTAATCTGCATGGCATATGGACATTCCAAATATAGTGCCCATTCGGACAACCAACCAAATTAACAAAGGTCAATTAGTTGATACTGGAGGTGCACCACAACCTCTGTAACATGACTAGTTAGAGCTTCAACCAATCAGAAAATAAGGTGGTGCCACACCACCCCACAGCTCAGAAACCTACAGCTCAAGGTAATTGATGTTCTTGCGTTTGCACAGTTCCCATTTTCACCCACTCAATGTTACTGCTTTTCACCAACATTTCTTCTAGTATATCAAGCATTTCCCTGTTTTCTAGTCCAAGGGTAGAAAAGCATAGTGGAAGAAATAGAAATCCACAAGGCATCTTGGTGACAATTGACTATAATCCTGCACCACAAACTATGGGGAAGTAGATTACTCTCAACAAAATGATCAAGGTAAAAATTGAGACCAATGAAAAGAACCCATCAACAAGTCAGGTATGCTGGACATGAATCCCCAAAAAGAAAAAATGGCAGATCACACACACACACACAACAAAGAAAAGAAGAAAAAAATAGTCCATTTGTCCAGGCATTGGTGCTATAGATATCTCATTCCACTGAAACAGTCATATGCGACACCAAATCCATCATCATTAGAAGTATCATCAAGCAACCGAACTCAAGTCTGGCTCATCTTTGAAACAAGTCAGAGCTAGCTAACTCCAAATTAGCTCTAGGTGAGTTTCAAGCATAAACAAGCTGTTCACAGGATCAACTGGCTAACAAGCAAGTGAGACAAAAAAGAGCAAGGGTAAAGAAGAGACAAGAGAGGAGACAGTCTAGAGCGACCAGTAGTACAACAGAAATCAAGAACATTCTTTCCCTTCTACCCCATGGACTCCCTCCAATTTTGACGCCCTAGCCAATAACCTACAAAACCACCTGCCTCCTTTGCCATAGATCATTCCCAATGCCTGCACATTAATTTTATTCCTACATCTGGGACAATCATGCACAGACATCCACTAGACTCATCTCTCCTGCAAGCATTACTTCTGGCTTACTAGGTTTTGGGATGGGGAAAACGAGAGAGGAGAGTGTAAGAGGCTTTATCATACTATGGGTGAAGCATCAATGTGCCTACCCACTAACAGATAGGGCTTCTAGTAGGATTGAAATGAGGCCAGTTCAAGGATTTGTCTCAGTCACTAGGTCTCAAACAAACACCTAAAAATATTAACATATCCCAGCTAATAGATAAAGTTCTATGGACAAGTATAGCTAGTAAGTGCATGTATCAACGGATAGTTATAACACCAACATACAGAAGTGAATTGCCTTTTTAGAAGGTAAAATAAAATATATTATGCTTCAGGCTTAATCAAGCCAAACACAAGCAAAATAGACTTGCCTCAAGCTCAATAGCTACATTTTAAGCTCAAATTCTAGGATCAAGCTTGGTTTATTTACTAATTAAGTGAACCCTTCTGGAGCCAAATTTTAAGCCTAGCTGCTCATGAAAAGCTTTTTCATTTGTGTGTCAATATATCATGAATGTGTTGAAGGTTCAAAGTACTTATCATGGCCATCACTTCAAGATCAATGACAGAATAAGTTGTGGACGCCATAATGAAACAATAGAAAGATTGTCACAACCAGAATTTTTCTTTTTGCTATATGTTTGTCATTAGCAATCAAAGAAATAAAAGCTAGTAAGTCATAATGCATGAACAACTTCAGTACTGAGTTAAGAGGAGAGTAATTTCAAGAATTGTTTTAAAATAATTAAATAAATAAATATAAAAAAAGCTGAATTTAACTATAACCAATACATTATTGTTGAATTTAGGATAAAACCAGAAGCTAATTCTTTCTACAATAAATCACAACTAAATATGCAACAAAATACCACTTATGAAACACTACCATGACAATACTTTGATATTACAAAAGCAGAAAATCAGAAAACATGTAAGAATTCAGGAAGTTATATATCAACCATACCTCCAAATCCTGAGCAGAAGCACCATCAGGCACACTTGCAACATTTAGGAGAGACGAACTGTCATGTTCACTCCTGAAATGAATTAGAGGTAATAGAAGATTAGCTATTTTTAACTACAGAAAGAAAAGGGACAGAAACAAACTAATGCATCCATTGCAACCCATGAAACCATACTTAGCATTGGATGATGCTGATTCTGTTGCAACAGGAGCAACCACTGTATTTGCAGAAACAGGTGCAGGCGATGGAGTTACAGATGTCTGAAGATTTGATGAGCCAACTGCATTTGGAATTCCCAAGGAGGAACTAGAAGAGATTCCAGCTGATGGTGCCATAGATGGTGATACCGAAGCCATCACAGTTGGTGGTACAACAGAGTTGACGGCTACAGGAACTGGGCTTGATGCTACTGCAGATGTTCCAGGAGCCACAGAGGTGGTTGTGGCAGAAGAGGTATCCCCAGATGAAACAGTTGGAGCAACTGGGGCAACGGAACCTGTTCCAGTTTCTGTATGTGCCTGTTGAGCTGCAGCCCTTAATGCTTGTTCACGAGCCAACTAAACAACAATAACAATAAATCAGAACTGAACTGAAGAGTGTTATTATTTAGAAATCGAGTTTATAGAATGAGAAAATCGAGGGGCTGATCATTTTAAAACCTTGAGCTCATCAGGAATTATCCATTTTGATACCCTTGTGACCTTGTTATAATAGTATCTATAAAAAATTCAGAAAATAGAAATGATGAATGTTAAACAACACATATACTTGATTTCAAACAACATCATGCATTGGCAAGGAACCAAATAATAACAAGCTAAAAGCGCAAGAAAATTGCTTACGTTCGTCCATCTGGAGTGCTGAACTCCTTCCAATCAGTCAAGGCATCAGCCCTCTGGATGAGTGAAAAGGTTAAAATATGCACAAAGAAAAAGGGTACTGAATATATCTGATAAAAAGCAAGTACTGATAGAGAATGTCTATCAAGGACTAAAGTGCAGCCAAAGTGACTCACAAAAGGTCATTTATTCATCTTAGCAAGAATTTCAGCATGGGATCTTACACAAATTCATATCACTTATTTAGGATAAGCAATCATAGTGTAGTAAATAAGTACCACAAAATGCAGCTACGAACAATACCACCTTACTCAAATTAGTAATTTATGCAATGCAAGGTCAACTATGACTTCAGTATTGTATCATTTCACTGGTGACATGCGATAATAATTAAACCCAGGAGTTCATCTAAATTGACGAAACCAGTGATAATAGCCAAAAAAAAAAAACTGCAGCAATTCATCTACCTGCAAGGTAACTATTGACACTTTAATCATGTCAAATTGCAGTATTTCTTGAAATTCTTTCAATTCTACAAAATCAGCAACATAATATGGATATATGAATGTCTTACAAGATTTTCTACATAAAGCAAGAAGAAGTAGAATCTAGCAACATGACAATATTCTTGCATTTTTCATATGTAGCATAAAGTGCAAGATATTCCTCAATAGAGACTCAGTACTCATATTCAATCCACAACTATTGATGATGAATCTCTCCCCCTGTAATTTGTGTTATCAATAAACTATTTCTAAAACTAGCCTACCACTTGCCCAGTTTGGTTAGGAAAAAGGTAGCCATATACCCAGAGAAAATAAAGACAATTTACCTTCCAATAATAAATGATACTTGGAAACTGATTAACGATCCCATTCATCAAACAATAAACTTGCGTTTGTGGACACTACCTTTGAGATATATACTGCAACCTTTTTACAGCAAAAGTAATAGCTAATGTAATTGAACCAGAAATTGAGAGATTATAAAGAGATATAGATTTCCAGCAAACAAAAGAAGGAAACAACAAACAGCTTGTTATTTCTTAGCCTATCATGTACAATATAATTTATATACTCAACTCAACTCAACTCATCTAAGCCTTTTCCCAACTACATGGTCGGCTACATGAATCTGCTTCCTCCACTCTGCTCTATTCAGGAGCAAGTCACCATTCATATAATATAATTTATATACAGATGGAAAATGTCACAGTTCAGGTCTTGCTATAAAAAGTTCTCAACCCTTGACCAATCATGCTACAATCAATATAGTAGATCCCATATAGATCTTATAAGGCCTTTCTGACAGAGTTCAGAGTTAAAAGCTCCATTAAAACAACTAGACAACGTCAGTTTCACCATGAGGAACAATATACCACAAAAATGTCATGCAACCACCAATGCTAACGAGAAATAAATTTAGCACACCAAAAAATACAGTATCAAGCTTTGCAAGCTTTGCAGAGCAGTTAATAGAGGCAGCATGCTTATGCACGTACTGAAAAACAGTTTAACGCGACATGATTTGATGGTGGAAAATACTCGTATTTACAATAAACATCAAGCAGAAAGATTCAACAAGAAATGTATGACAGATATCCCAAATGCAACAGACAAACAGATAATAAATAAATTATATACCATGAGCAACCTCACAAAACCATTGATGTAAAATGAATCAACATTAAGCAAATCCAAAACATGGCCCATTATATAGATCACCACTATGAACCGAACAGGAGAAACAATTTTTCATGATGCAAATAAATGAATCTATGAATCTATGCTTCGTATATAACAGGAATAAGTGAAAACAGCACCCTTTGCAAAGTTAAATTCAAATAACAAGTTCAGATATATGATAAGCAAGTGACAAATATTTACAACATCTGTGTCGCAGAGCACTTGACAAGTCCTGTTGTAAAACACTTGACAAGTCCTGAAGTCATAGCTCATGATTGATGGCAGAAACTTTACACGCCATTAGGATATTTAAATGAGATAAATAGCTGAGATAGTAAATTTTGATTTATCATCAGGTATGTCATTATTGACAAGAATAAAGAACTCACACTATTGTACCATAATGAATAAATCTTAGCAACACCAAAGTTTCAGATAGAAGCTTCAGTATCTGCAGCAATACAGTATCAATTTACTCAAAATCTGTGTGCATCATCTGTATCTCTCTTTCCCATGCAAGTAAATCGAGTAAATGACTGAGAAACAGAGATCTAAAGATATTGTGATCAAGATCAAATCATTCATCATCCTGTGAAAATTTTGTTTTGAAATTAATTAAGCCCATCATCTGGATCATAAACTTTAACATACAGATGCAGGTATAGGTATTTATACATGCACATGATCACTACAGATACCTACAATGTTGCATATGTACTTTGATAATTTATTATATAACAGGAAGAACTATTTTAGAGAATTTCTATTGTTGAAGCCAGTTGAAGATTTCATTAAGTCAATTGTTCAGCATGTCACAACTCTTAAGTGTTAGCAGTAGTTGTAAGCAACAAAAATTCATGCCAAATTATCCAAAAATACAGAGGAAGTGCATCATGTTTTGTTACTCCATGTTTTCTACAGATCAAATCCACCACTAGCATTACAAAGATGAGGGATAAGCCCCTTGATATAAGAAAGGTAAATAGCAATCATTGCCTGCTTTGAGAAAACTGAAACCCCGTCTTCAAAATGACCATATAGAGAACACGTTTTTTGCTCCAGACGTGCCAAAAGACATCTACAAACCAGTAGAAGAACAAGCAAAGAAACAGAATCCGCATAAAACAATTTTGATCAACACTAGTACAGTTTACAACTGTCAGCATTCATGAAAGGAACCATAACAACAACCATGTATATGATCACAGATAAAGAGGAAGTAGACTCATAAAATTAAGACATTTAAAATAATGACTCACCTCAATAGGTGTCATCAACTCAAAGGGCTTCTCCCAGCTAGACTGTTTGGTCTTCTTATTGTAATAATATCTAAATAATTAAAATGTTGTACCAAATCAGGACACAAAAAAAAGGGGCCAACACTGTGTAAAAAATTTAAGATTCAAATGAATCAATGAAAGATAGAGAAATCACTTCAGGGGCTGCCTCCACTTATCATAAAACCAAAAGTCAAAAGCAAGACTGAGAGATCCAGAAGAACATTAGGGAAAAGAAAACAAAGCATGATTTTTGTTAAACATATACCTTTTTCCATCAGCAGCCGTGTGTTCTTGCCAATCAGAAGACGTATGCTCAGAGGATATAGGCTGTGCATTTGCTGCCTGGATTTTTCAAAATGGACAGAAAGAAAAATGAGAAAGAAAGGTCCATGATCAACATGAATTTGGAGGGAACAATTTTTACACAAAGTAATTAATGCTACATTTAGTTCCCAGGAATCAAAAAGAATCAGCATGGAAATGGAATGGAATGGGAATAAAAGGCAGGTAATAAGCATCATAATTCCCATTCCATTGCTTGGTTGCAAATGGAAGGATTGAAACAAAAAGGAATATTAATTCAGATAGTGATGCATTAGAATGTACTCTAGTTAATATTGTTCTTTTTTTTTTTTTTTCATTTTTCATTTCATTTTATTGCTCAATTATTTTTTTAACTTTTATTTTATTTTATCATTTTCTTTGAGTATTATTATTTATAATCTTATTATACTATTTATTTTCAGTTTTTTATTTTACTTAAGAATTTTTTATATATTATTTATTTACATTTTCATTAATTCTTTTTTAATTCATTTTATATTTTTAGTTAGTATATTTTCTTATAATTCTATTGGTTCTGTATGTTAATCAAGTATGCTTTTGCACTTTATTTTCCTTTTTATCTCTATATTATTTTATTTGATTTTATAGTATTTTTATATTTGTATAAATTTCTTCATTTAACAGGTGTTGCACAATACTCATTTGTCAGTATATTACAATACATACAATACGTGTCCCTTGATTTTTAAAAAAAAATTAAATTATATACCATAGTTATTGAGAATTAACTCATATCAAATATATTATTTGTTGCTATTTTATATCATAAATATTGCTGATCAATCTATTTTCAAAATGTCATTATGAGTAGAATAACCATTCCTTCAAGGGAAGGAATGCTGATTCCAAAAGAAATGCCATCACTGAGTTTACGGCCAACACCAAACATTAGAATGGGCCCAAAGCCGGAATTTCCATTCCATTTCATTACTCATTCCAGTGAAACCAACAATGTCTAAAAGAAGTAGAAGATTCTCACAGTGGTTGTGCCTGTTGCAGCCGAAGACTGTGGTGCAGGCTGCACCAAAGGTGTAACAAGAGGTACATTCTGAGTCCCAGGTGTAGACCAGGGTTGTCCGACTGCAGGCATAATAGGTGCTTGCATCTGGGATGCTGGTTGATATTGAGATAGGGTATTGACAGTATTTAGTGGCTGCCCATAAGATGTTGCAAACTGCAGCCGTATATCAGTGCAAGGTCACATAACCAAAAAGAAAAAGAAAAAGAAAGAAAAGAAAGCAGAGAAAAAACTATGTTAGTTGCAACTGAAGAATCAGGATATGAAAGATCTTACCGTATAAGATGAAGAAAGAGGCATTCCTATGCCACCTAAATTAGGCAGATGACTGTTTGGCATCTGAGGACTTTGTTGAGGCTGCAGCGACCCAGATGTCATAGGCCTACTTGGCTGAACATATGGCATTGCAATCGCTTGTGAAGAAGGTGGTGCAGGTGGACCTGATCTTGGAGGCAAATGCTGTGCAGGTTGGGGAAAATGGGGCATTTGATTTTGACCAGAAGGCATTCCAATATTTGAACCCGGAACATTTTGCCCAACAGGTCGGAATTGCGGAGAAGCAGCTGGGATGAACTGATGTGTTTGTTGAGCCGGAACCACAGGTCTAAACTGCAACAGCCACGCAATAACATGCTTTATAAAGGAACCAAGCATATCATAACATATCTGAAAATCCAGTAGAGAAAGGCAATCTCACCTGCATAGGCATTGGTGGACCAAAATTTTGAGGTGGGCCTGTGAGACTCACCACTGCAGGCCTAGGGGGCTTTACAAAAATAAAAATCACGCATTATATTCATGCAATGGCAAAAGGACCAAACAAATGAAAAGTCTACATTCATCCAGATTGACAGGACAGTACAACATAAAATAGCAAAAGAATTTCGTAGGGCATATATGCTACCTGTGCCCCAGAAGACTGCGGATTGCCGGCCATTCCCAATAGAGATTTAAGCAGCAACCAGCACTGGAATAGCAGAAAGACTAACATCAATAATAGATATGAATAATTGAATAGAATTAAAAAGAAAACATAATAAAAGATACAAATACCTGACAAACTTTCAAAGCTGTGAAAATGTAAAAATAGAGATGCATTTGTGGCGGCATTTGGCAATAAAATGAGTTCAGTTTGATGTTCATCCCAAAACATATAATCAATCAGTTGACTTTAGTTTCTTCTGAAATTCTCTAAATTCCTTACCAATTAACAATGAGAAAATGCAGGTAGTATTAGTTTGTACACCATCATGCCAATTTTCTAGCACACAAGCAACATTTGGGATATTAAAATCTCATCAAGGACATTATAAATGTTAGCCTGATAAACCCTCCCTATTCAACTTTGTTACATGCAAACCTGATAATCTCAGTCAACAAGAAATACTTCAGCAGTATATAACATCTCATTGCATTACAACCGCCTTGCTGAAAAAATTTGTTTTTTAATAAAATCTTTGGAGGACCAAAAGGCAAACAACAGTATGACTATTTGGGCACATCCACATGATAACCTGCTGATATTTTCATTCAACACCATCACACCATTCACAAAAATAACCATGTTTATCACCATCGCATATGAAGTAACAATGAATGCCATTATAATAAAGGACAGCACGAGATCTATGTCTCTTTGCCTGATAAGGTGAACAGATAGCAGGGGTGAACATCGAAAATATATAACATACAAAATTCCTCTCAGGGAATCAAACATTATTCAGAGAGGCTTCTCTCCCAGTCACAGTCTTTAGAAAGAAGAGCCGAGCGTCTTTCAAGATGTCCACCACAAGTGCATTCATGATTCATGATGCAGCTTAAGAACCTACCCAACTAAGCATGACCATATATGCCAAAACTTTTGGAATGCTCTAGCACATCATGTTCAATATAACACAAGCTTATATGTGTAGATAGATACATGTGTGATGTGCAGATGACTCAGTATTCTTCAATAATTTTCAAACCTTTTAAGTCAGAAAACAACCAAAACAGCAACCCACTCAAAATATTCTCAGTGGTCTTGTTGACAAATGCAGAATTATCCAAGAGCCCAATACTCCAATAATCTGAGACACAATTTTGAAGGAATAATTATTGTGGGCTTATAGTATTCAAACTTTGAAGAATGAACCAGCAATATTATTATTGAATGGATAAGGTACCATGGATTCTAATATTCTCACTACAATTTGTCTCTATATACTAAACCACTAAACTTCACCTCCTCCAGTTTACACCCTTGTACCTACTTTCCTCATCATACATGGCTTTCATGATATGTAGGTAAGCATTTCTATTTTTCTTTAATAAAAAAATGTTTCTATTTTTCTTTAATAAAAAAATGTTTGACTGCAGTATAAGCTTCAAAAGCAAAACCAGGAAAAAATTGCTGGGAAAGAAAAGAACAGCAAATGGTTTATAATACAACCATCTTAACAGTACCATGCATTTTCCAACTCATATAACTGTTCAATTTTTGAATAGATAAAGTACCTACCTAGAGTGTTATGTCAGGGTTAATTTTCAGCTTAAACCTTAGTGGTCCCCCATGTTTGATTTTGATGTCAAGATAATATTGTTTATTATATCGAAATATTTTAACAAGTTATGTCAGGAACTTAGGGTGGCTAGATGACCAGTTTAACATTAGCATTGATATGTATGAGTATAAGAACGAAATAAGCCATGGACTATAGAATTTTTCATTAAAAAAAAAGACATTCAAATTAAAATAACAGAATCACATAGTCCCATGTGCATGCAAATAAACAAGAGATTGAGCGACAAAGCTTACCCTTCACCCAGAGGAAGGTGCCTCCATTCATGGACTCCGTAGACAGAGATGCGTTGAAGCCAATATCGGTTTTGCCCTGATACAGCAGCAGACAAACGCAGCGTTCAAACTTTGATGCAAGATCAGTAAAAGCCCCAAACCCTAAACAAAAGGGGAAACTTAGAATATCGAGAGAAAAAGGAAAAGGGGAAAAAAAAACCTAAACCCTATCTGACCCTCTCTCTATTCAAGAATCACATGTGCTATTAGGGCTCCTGCAAACAAAAAGGTCGATCCAATCCTGATGCTGGAGGGCACTAGAAAACAATCAGCTTGATCTCATTGGAAGGCCCAAGACAAATTGCTCGTGAAAAAACCCTAGCAAACCGGCAATCGAAGCCATGGAGACAACAATCACCAATGAAAGAGATTTTAAAGAAAAACTCATTGAATTGGGCCACAGCCCTTTGAATACGCCCCATTACCCTAAAACCCAAGAGAAAAAGAAAGCCTAATCCGATCGTTCAATAAAAGAAACAAAACTTTCTCAGGTTGTTCGGGATCCCGGGTACGGGCATCCAGAAAGAGGGGTGGTAGGAGAGGGGAGACAATGGGGAAATACCTGAACTCGGTCAAAATCGAAGGGCGACGACGCTGCGATGACGGCCGGGAAAAGAGAAGAGAGAAAGTGTGGCTTCTTTCTTGCTCGCTCCTTCTCCTCGTCCTCTCTTCGTCGCTCGCTCGCACTCACCACTCGCAAACACGGAGAAGGTTTGGCCTGCCCGCTCTTACCCTTCGCAAACACGGAGAGGGTTTGGCCTGCCGCTGGAGTGCGAACTGCGTGGGATGCTCCGGGACTGGGTTGCCGCCTTTTATACCGAAGCGGTGATAGCTGCCTTCTGCTCTTCGTCGTTCGATCTCGATCTAACGGCTGGCTGGTTTCTCAGGGCAATTAGCGTTGAGCCCGGAGGCTTCGTCGGAGAAGGTCGCGCGGAACCCAAGCGCCAACCCTAAAGCGAGCAGCTTCCCATGTCCCGAGTCATGTCTCCAGAGTTCCAAATTATGGTCAAGTTCTGGAGTCGGTGATATGCCCCGTCCCTAAGCTTATGTCCGCTGCTCGGAATGTTGTGGCCTTCCTTGTGGGGTGCCCCCAGCTCGGCTTTGCGATACGGCTTGCTAGGCTTTGGTGCCGCTTGTAGTTCTAGTCTCATTGTTCTTCATTATTTTTTTTACTTAATTTTCTTACGATAATGTTTGATAGAAAAAATATTATTTATGAATAAATATATAAAATAAAGTTTAATTTTTTAATTATTTTAAGAAATATTTTTTGATTATCTCATTGATCATGTCAAATGTAAAAAGATAAATGCATAGGATAACATTTTTTTACTCTTATCTGGAGGATAACCAGCTATTCCTGCATTTTCTAGGGAATAATCGAGGAGATAAGCCATAGTTAGCCATGGGTTATCCCTATGATTAACTTTATTCCCAGCTATCCTTTATAGTTATGACTTTTGAGAATAAAAGGGATATCCCCTCTTATTCCCTCTTTCAAACACTACCTAAGATAGTATTTGATAAAAAAAAATATTATCCATGGATAAGTATACGGGATAGAATTTATCCCCTAGCTATCCCTAGAGATATCCCTTGGCTATCCCATTGATCATATCAAATGCAAAAAGGTAAATCCATAGGATAACTTTTTTTACTCTTATTTGGAGGGATAACCAGCTATTCCTGAATTTTCTAGGGAATAAATTGAGGGGATATCCCATGGTTAACCATTAACCATGGTTAACCATGATTATCCCTTTAGTTAACTTTATTCTCAGCTATCCTTTATAGTTATGGCTT
>UESW01002384.1:161562-178248 GCA_900491605.1 Calamus simplicifolius
CTAACAAGGCTCTGATACCATTTAGGTGCGGAATGAGATACGAGTTAGAAATTTCAAAGTGAGACGAATAGTAAAAAGTGAATAGTAATTATGAATAGTAAAAATCAATAGTACACGAATAGTAAACATGAACAGTAAAAGTGAACAGTAAAAAATGAATAGTAATATGAATAGTTAGCATGAATATTTTTGGAAAGACTGAAAACCTGGAAATTTATTTATAGCAAAGCTTATACTAAGCTTACAAGATACATTGCATGGAAAACTTACATATAACCGAATAGAAACTCACAATCACATAAAGCTGATATCTTAATATTTTTCACATAAAAGCTGGTAAATAGATTTTTACATGAAACTGGCTTCTGGGGATTTGCTACAATCTTCCTCGGATCTGTCTGAGGTCGAAATACTGGTTTTCATGTTCTTCTATGCCCATGATAGTCCAGGTGGCACTGTCTATGATCCTTTGGAGGAGTGGTAGAAGGTCTGGATTGTTTTGAGTAGGGAGTCTATAAGCTTTAGGGTTTTCTGGCAATCTTCAAGGAGTTTTTTCATGGATGGGCTCATGGTTTTGGTTACTGGCTGCTAAGGAATAGTCTGAGATCAAACTGTTTGTAGAATTCTTCTGCTTGGCTTATGATGGTCTGAGTAGTAAGATGGTTTATCTGGTGGACTATCTGTTCGGAGTGGTATTGGAGGGTTTTTATGGCAAGGCTGATAAACTCCTGGTAGATAAGCTCAAGTTCAGGGTCTGAGGCTTTCTGAGAGTTTATGTAGGTTATCATGTCTAGGATTTCATGGGTAAGGTTGGTAAAGGTAAGAAGGTCCTCGGAGATGAAGGGAGACATTGGGTTATGGAGGTGGCAAGGCTGACGATGGTTGTTGTTTGAGTGGAGTGTAGGGTATCGAGTGGTGCATGGAGGATGAAGGCTAATGGAGTTAAAAGTGGGTAGTGGAGGCGGATTGAGGAGCTTGCCCCCTAAGGAGGAGGTTCCTTCCTTTTATAGCCGAGGGAAGGCTATCTTGGTCTATTCCTTTTTTGAGCAGTAACGGAGATGCGGTCAATAAGAAGAATGATGATTTGATGGCACAAGGTCAGGAAGGACAATGATGAGGGAGGCAACGGATACAATTATTGGTGAAGTGGGACCATGAAGGTACAATGATTTAAGGTGGAGCTGCCAGGAAGGACAATGATGAGGGAGGCAACGGGTACAATTATTGGTTGAGTGGGACCATGGAGTTAGGATCGAGGGGATAAGCCATAGTTAGCCATGGGTTATCCCTATGATTAACTTTATTCCCAGCTATCCTTTAGTTATGGCTTTTGAGAATAAAAGGGATATCCCCTCTTATTCCCTCTTTCAAACACTACCTAAGATAGTATTTGATAAAAAAATATTATTCATGGATAAATATACGGGATAGAATTTTTCCCCTAGCTATCCCTGGAGATATCCCTTGGCTATCCCATTGATCATATCAAATGCAAAAAGGTAAATCCATAGGATAACTTTTTTTTACTCTTATTTGGAGGGATAACCAGCTATTCCTGAATTTTCTAGGGAATAAATTGAGGGGATATCCCATGGTTAACCATGGGTTAACCATGGTTAACCATGGATTATCCCTTTAGTTAACTTTATTCCCAGCTATCCTTTATAGTTATGGCTTTTGGGAATAAGAGGGGATATCAGAAGATATCCCCTCTTATCCCCTATTTCAAACATTACCTTAAGGTAGTGTTTGATAGAAAAAATATTATCCATGGATAAGTGTACGGGATAGAGTTTGTCCCTTGGCTATCCCTATGGATTCCCTTGGCTATCCCATTAATCATATCAAATGCAAAAAGATAAATCCATAGGAAACTTTTTTTTACTCTTATTTGGAAGGATAACCAACTATTCCTGCATTTTATAGAGAATAAATTGAGGGGATATCCCATGGTTAACCATGATTAACCATGGATTATCCCTTTGGTTAACTTTATTCCCAACTATCCCTTATAGTTATGGCTTTTGCGAAAAAGAGGGGATATCCCCTCTTATCCCCTATTTCAAACACTACCGTATTATCCATGGATATCCAGGGGAATAAAGGTAGTGTTTGATAGAAAAAAATTATCGATGGATAAGTGTACAGGATAGAGTTTGCCCCCTGGCTATCCCTAGGGATATCCCTTAGCTATTCCATTGATCATATCAAATGCAAAAAGGTAAATCCATAGGATAACTTTTTTTTACTCTTATTTGGAGGGATAAACCAGCTATTTCTGTATTTTCTAGGAATAAATGAGGGGATATACCATGGTTAACCATGGATTATCCCTTTGGTTAACTTTATTCCCAGCTATCCCTTATAGTTATGGCTTTTGGGAATAAGAAGGGATATTCAGGGGATATCCCCTCTTATCCCCTATTTCAAACACTACAAAAAGTAAGAGTAGAGAAAGAAATTTGTTTATATTTTATTGTCTGCACAAAAAATGCTGTGGGGTGTTATTGGATATTTTTAGTGGCGATCTGGCAATCTTAGCTTAGCTCACCTTCAATATTGTTTAAGCATAGAGTGTTGATCCTGGAAAGCTAATTAAGCGTGATAGATTTCATTAGATTGGGGATCATTAGCATTGTGCCGGATAGAGGAGTTAACATTCTAATTTTTGCCATTGATCATATCAAATGCAAAAAGATAAATCCATTGGATAGCTTTTTTTTACTCTTATTTGGAGGGATAACCAGCTATTCCTACATTTTATAGAGAATAAATTGAGGGGATATCCCATGGTTAACCATGGATTATCCCTTTGGTTAACTTATTCCCAGCTATCCCTTATAGTTATGGCTTTTGGGAATAATCACTTATCCCATATTTCAAACACTACCTTATTATCCATGGGATATCCAGGGGAATAAAGGTAGTGTTTGATAGAAAAAATATTATCCATGGATAAGTGAATGGGATAGAGTTTGCCCCCTGGCTATCCCTAAGGATATCCCTTAGCTATTCCATTGATCATATCATATGCAAAAAGGTAAATCCATAGGATAACTTTTTTTTACTCTTATTTGGAGGATAACCAGCTATTCCTGCATTTTCTAGGAAATAAATTGAGGGGATATCCCATGCTTAACCGTGGATTATCCCTTTGGTTAACTTTATTCCCAGCTATCCCTTATAGTTATGGCTTTTGGGAATAAGAAGGGATATCCAAGGGATATCCCTTCTTATCCTCTATTTTAAACACTACAAAAAGTATAGAGTAAGAGAAAGAAATTATTGTTTAATATTTTATTTGTCTGCGCAAAAAGCTGTGGGGTGTTATTGGATAATTTTAATGGTGATCTGGCAATCTTAACTTAGCTCACTTTCAATATTGTTTAAGCATAGAGTGTTGATCCTGGAAAGCTAATTAAGCATGATAGATTTCATTAGATTGGGGATCATTAGCATTGTGTCGGATAGAGGAGTTAACATTCTAATTTTTGCCATTCATTTAGATTTAAAATAAAAATTTTTACCTTAAAAAAACCTAGATAAAAAAAACGTGAAGATCCGTTTGTAATGTCAAAAAAAAAAAAGCATTAAGAAAGTAGATAGGGATGATTTGAGTTATACTATTGATTTTATGGTGATCAAAGATGTTAGAATATTATAATTTTAGCCTAGCATGATTGTTTATGAATTTAAGAATATATTTTATTTCTTTTGATCTCCTCAATTAGTTATAATGATGTGCATAGAGATGGATCGAGCTAACTTAGGTCAAATTTAGTTCAATTTACTCTCCATTATAATGCATATTAGATTAATCATAACAATCTTGGTCCTTTGGTAATATGGTAATTATTGAACTAAATATGCTGTTGAGTTAAAAAATACATCTTGACCAAACAAAATGATTCGGTAACCATGTTTTGAAGTCTCCAAATTAAACTAAAATTTGAATTGTTAGCTTCTCGATAATTCAAAATATTTAAGCTTAATCTATACAAAATCTTGTTAAGGTCCCATGATCAAGAATCATGGTTCTTCTTTTAGCAAGCAAAATTCTAATTAATGAATATATACCTTAAAAAAACCTTGACTTCTTATTTGATTTGGATGGTTTAATCTAGAAGGTAATAAAAGGTGCATATATCTTTGATCCAACAAGAAATGAGGAGGTATCAAAATAATGTGAAGCCATTGATCGTTATTGGACTCATTGTTAAAAGGAGAAAGAGAGGCAAGGAGAGGTTTGGAGCTAATGAGTTCGATAGAGAAAGAATGTATCAAAGAATAAAAGCCATTGCATTTAAAAAAAAGAATTATAAAGAATATAAGAAAAAGTAATTTAAAAAATGCATGCCTTCCTATCCCCCCCAACCTCAAACCCATGCGAACTACATGACTTCTTTAATAAAAAAATGACTTACTAAAAAATATAAGGCTTCATTGTTGATGGTTGTAATATAGAGGGAAAATACTTTTTGATGGAAATATAACAAAAATTAAATTGACTAGTTTATTGCTTGAGATCAAATTATTATGTGAAAGGGTTTCCAATTTTTCATTAAAACTTGAAACAAGCTTGATATTATATATTCAAACTTAATTTATTCGTAATTTAAATCTTTCTCAAATAAGAGTTTTATTAAATCGAGACAAACTTCTATAAATTTTCTATAAGTCGAATCCCAACTTTTACTATTTATTTGTGAAGATTCTCCACTTTTTCTAGACCTTAATCCAAGATATTGACTCTTTAATCAATGCAAAATATAATCTATTAAAGATCTAGTATACCGACAAGGAGCATCATTTATTCAAGGACATTCCTACAAGATCAAAAAGTGCAAAGTCTTTCATCTCTTTTCAGCTCATTCTTTTTGTCTCCCCATTTCAACTAGATTAATTTTTTTGTCTTCTTTAAGTTTTTTTTTTTTTTGCTTTCTCTATGAAATTCTAGATTCTTTACGGTGTAAAAGAAGTACTATAAAGATAATGCAATTATTGATGTGTTGGCCCAGATGGCAACCCAAAAGGGGCGGATAAATTGGGTTCTTAAAAATTTTAAAATTTAAAAACTATTTCTCAAAGTAATGCACAAGAAAGAATACAATGTAGTGCTAAGAATGCAAAGCAAAGTAAAACAAATAGAGTAAAGAGAAAAAGAGACAAGCATGACAAACACAAAGAAATTTATAGTGGTTCGGTGTTAGCTGCACCTACATTCACTTCCAAGAAACTCTTGAGCCATACTATAATTATCCTGATTATAGTCTTGTTGTTTTATAAGCTCACAACTCAAATTTATTATTTAACAATGGGATCACAACGTATTCAGCTGGTTTTTACAGGATCACTAGCACAAAACCTATCACAAGCCCTTAACTTGAACAAGGCCAAACTGCCTCCCTTGATTCAATCCCCTGATTGAATCAATAAGTAAATGTAATAGAAAAATAATTACAACAAATATAAAAATCCTTCAATAGGCAAATAAGACAATATAATAAAAGTAGAAATAGAAGAGCCTGATTAGAAGATTCTGAAGTTGAACTTTTCTTCTTTTTTGAGAAATGATCTTCCTCAAGTTGAGCTTAAAGCTTTGGAAAAATCTTTGATGTAGAGGCTTTTGAAGAACTAGGGCTCTTTTCTTCTCCTTTTGATTGATGAAAATCCTTCAAGATTGGCTTTCAAATACTTTGGATTTCTCTAAAACTCTATTTCAAACAAGAGGGATTTCGAATTTAAGCTTTTTCCTCTTTGTTTTCTCTCTTTTGTTCTTTTTTTTGAAACAGTCTCTGGGCTCTCTTTTATAATCTCCTCTAAATTCTCTTTAAATGAAAATATAGTCGTTGAAAATGCTTAAGAATGAGTTTAGCATGAAAAAGGAAAGAGCCATTGAAATTCATTAGAGAAATCAAAGTTTGAAGTCATCTCTGACATCTCTAGAGTCCGCCCCTGCCAGGTTGGAGTCAGCTCCAGCAAACTTAGAGTCAGCTCTAACACAGGTTGTGCGAAACATGAACTTTTTCCATCGTGGAGTCAGCTCTGGCTTTTCGAGGGATCGATACCTTTATGTGCGGGAGTCGGCTTTAAAGAATGCAAGAGCCAGCTCAATTGAAGCCCTGAAAAACATACTCTCTGTGTAACCAGTGGAGTTGGTTTTAATCTTTGCGGGAGTTGGCTCTAGCTCGATGCAGAATTGAGGACTTTATGTTTTTTTTGGTGGAGTCAACTCTGGACACTGCAGGAGTCAACTCTACCGCGTTCCAAAAGTGTCAAACTATTTCGATACGCTCTGGAGTCAGCTCCTAGACTTCTAGAGTCAACTTTAAATGATGAAACTTGACACTCAACACTAGACAAAGGGTCAAACTCATTTTTCTTGGATTTTGATTAATTAAATAGTTAAAATTTTAAAATACTTAATCAAATTATTAGTAACACAAAGAATATACTCATGTAGTTTTTGTTATTCATCAAATCAATAATTGGATCAATAATCTTCCCTTTTTAACGATGACAAAAATATTGAGTATATGCATATACATTTAAAGCATAAACTTCAACTTAAATAACTTTCAATCGGAATAATAGTAAACAAAATTTTTATATAATTATCTTGAACAATAACTTCATTTCAACTATATATAGTCCAACTATTCCAAGAATTCAAAAAATTTTATTCATTGATTCATACTATTCAAATTAATCAATTCAAATTACCAATTCAATTAATTCAAATTCGATAAGTTCTAAGCTTCCCCTGACTAGTTGCTCACCATTATCACCAAATTAATAGGTTACCCAGTCAACACACAGTCCATTATGGCTACATCTCTTCAGATACATATTCAAATCTTTCAATCTTGGGAAAAAAGAATCCTACTACAAATGTTGTGTAAACATCTCAACTCCAAGTTCAGTTGGTTGGCAAAATATCTTCAAGTTCATTTACTTTCCTTCCTAACATTCTTGATAAAGTATCACCTTTATCAGTGGAATGTGTAGCAGTCAATCCATCAATTGACATTTTCAAAAGATTTTCAAAATTTATGAAGTTACATGGACTCGGGTTCCTCTCATGTAGCTAATCAAATCACTATCTCCTCTTCCTACATTACAGTAAAATTCTCTGACTAGATTGGGTAGGTAGGAACATCCAACGATCAAACCTTTTTCAACCCATATTTATTAATAGCCTCCCAATGTTAAAACCCTCAAGATCAAAGAAGTGAAAGTCTACCTTTCTCCTAGTTGTAATTGCTTTTCCAGCAAAAAGATCAATATGTGATGAGGGTGAAGTTGGAATGACATCTTGTGTGGAGGTGAAAGAAGACAATGGCATGCATGGAGAGGGTTGCCTCACCGAACATTGCGTGGACCTCCTCTCGATGGTGATGGAGGCTCCAAGGGTAGATGCATGATGTTTGGATGCCATAGGAGTTCAATGGAGGTTGAAATCAAAAGTATTTGAAAGTTTGAGAAGAGTGGAAGGAAGTTTAAAAATTTGAAGATAATTTGTTTTGGAAAAGAGTCGGCTCAACCCTAGAAATACTGAAAGGGGACCACTTAGAGTCAGCTACCGCAAAGCATGAAGTCGGCTCCGCATCAATAAAACAGTCTACGCTCGAAATAGAGTTGGCTCCTATAGTAGCTAGAGTCGGCTTTAATGAGTAGACAGAGAGTTATAAACTCTCAAGTCAACTTCCACTTCAGTGGAGTCGGCTCCATGATAGTTTCAGTGAAAAATAAGAGTTTTAAAAGTCTGAAACTTGTCAAGCCAAGTATAAATCTCTAGATAAAGTTTTCTTAAAATACAGGGGACCAAGGAACTCAAATGTCTAGATGGTTTTCCTTAAAAACATAAGAAAGTTTTCAAGAAAATGGATTAAAATCTAGATAATCATTCTTAGGGGTTCAAATCTATTCTAATGGATCACAAACACCTAATTCTCCTATAAGATAACAAAATCTCTTCACTCAAAAGTTTTGTAAATATATTGGCTAATTGATCTTCAGTACACATATAATCAAGACAAACATCATTGTTAGCAACATGTTCTCTAATAAAATGGTGTTTAATTTCTATATGTTTAGTTCTTGAATGTTGAATTGAATTTTTGGTAAGGTTTATTACTAGTATTATCACACCTTATTGAAATCCTATTAAGTGTGATGCCATAATCTTCAAGTTGTCACTTAATCCAAAAGATTTGAGCACAGCAACTTTCAGCTGCAACATATTCAGCTTCAGCAGTTGATAATGCAACTAAATTTGCTTTTTGCTAAACCTAGAGATTAAGTTACTGCCTAAGAATTGGCATGCACCACTCATGCTTTTCCTATCTAGTTTACAACCAGCAATATCAGAATTAGAATATGAAATGAAATCAAATGTCTCTAAAATACCATAATCCTACCTTTTTTGTTTCACTTAAATATCTAAAAAAAATTTACATCAATTTAGTGAGATTCTTTAGGATCTTATTGATATCTAGCACATAAGCATACAACAAACATAATATCAGGTCTACTAGCTGTTAAATAAAGTAGAGAACCAATCATACCTCTATAATGCTTTTGATCTAGTTTCTTACCATCTTCATCCTTGTTGAGTTTGCATGAACGGCTCATTGGTATGCTAAGAGGTTTGACAATTTCTATACCAAACTTCCTAATAATTTTTTATGTATTTTGTTTGGTTAATAAAAATTCTCTCTCTTTCTTATTTGATTTGAAGTCCAAGAAAGAAATTCAGTTCTTCCATCATGCTCATTTCAAATTCTCCCTATATTAGCTTAGCAAAATCTTGACAAAAAAGATTGTTAGTAGCACCAAATACTATATCATCAACATATATTTGTACCACTAATAAATCCTTTTTTTTTTTCAAAAATATGGTTTTATCAACATTACCTCTATAAAAATTATTTTGAATTAGAAATTTACTAAGTCTATCATGCCAAGCTCTAGGTGCCTGCTTTAAACCATAAAGTGCTTTATGTAGTTTAAAAACATGATTTAAAAATTTCTGATCTTCAAAACCAGATGATTGTTCAATATAGACTTCTTCATTTATAAAACCATTCAAAAATGAACTTTTTACATTCATCTAAAATAAGTTAATATTCATGCAATATGCAAATGCAAGTAATAACCTTATAGCTTCTAATCTAGCAACACGTGTAAAGGTTTAATCAAAATCGATACATTCTTTCTGATTATATCCCTTTGCAACCAATCTAGCATTATTCCTAATAATTGTGTCATCTTCATCTAACTTATTTCTAAATACCCATTTTGATCCTATAACCGGATAATCTATGGGTCTATCAACTAAGGTTCATACCTTATTCCTAGTGAACTAATTCAACTCTTCTTGCATAGCTAACATTCAACAACTATCCTTTTCAGCTTTCTCAATTGTTTTAGGCTCTATATGAGATATAAATGCAAGATGATTGTTGATATTTCTCATGGATGATCTAGTTCTTACATTTTGAGATGGATCACCTATGATTAGGTTCTTTGGATGACCATAAACATATCTTCAATCTCTAGGTAGATCTATATCATTACGAGTAGTATCAACATCATTATCCTTAGGTGAGTCAACATCCTTAGGTTCAGGTTCATGATTTCAAGTACATCAATATTTAATTTTTCAAAATCTCTTATAAGGATACTAGTATCTTCATCATCATCTTTCTTTTCAGAACTTGATGCTAAAGACTCATCACACTACATGAATTGACTCTTCTACAATCAAATACTTCTTATTGAATACTCTATATGCCTTGCTAGATATAAAAATCTTAAGAATATACCTTTATCTGACTTGGCATCAAACTTTTCTAGATTGTCCTATCCATTGTTGTGAATGAAACATCTACAACCGAATGCATAAAAATAGCTAATATTGGATTTTCTATCATGCCATAATTCATAGGGTATTTTCTTCAGAATTAGTCTAATCATGGCTCTATTTAGGATGTAACATGCTGTGTTTATAGCTTCCGCCTAGAAATATTTTTGGAGTTAGATTTCACATAGCATGGTACGGGCCATGTCCTCTAAAGTCCTATTTTTTCTTTCTACCATTCTAATTTGTTGAAGTATCCTAGGTGCTAAAAAATTATGATGGATGTCATTTTCAATGCAAAAATTTTTAAATATATAATATTTTAAATTCAATACCATGATCACTTCTAAAAGACACAATGGTAGTATTTTTCTCATTTGTGACTTTCTTGAAGAATTTCAAGAAAATTAAGAAAGTCCCATCTTTATAAGCTAAACATAGTATCTAAGTGAATCTCAGTAATCATCTACTACCACAAGACCATATTTCTTTTCTCCTAGACTTGTTATTCTAGCAGGTCCAAAATGGTCCATGTGTAGTAGCTCGAGTAGCCTGAAGTTGAAACAATATTTTTGGATTTGAAGAATTTCTAGTTTGTTTTTCAAATTGACATGCATCACAAACTCTATTATTTTTAAAATCCAACTTTGGAAGACCTTTAACTAAATCTATTCTAAGCAATTTTGAAATCAAGTATGTGCTTGGATGACCTAATCTACGGTGCTATAACCACCCAATCTCATTTACCTTAGCATAATTAGCAATTAGGCAATGATTACTTGTAGATAAACTATCCAAGTCAATTAAGTATACATTGTCATTTCTATTTTCAACAAAGATAATGATATTCTCAATGGGATTAGATACAATGCAGATAGATGCTTCAAAGAATACTTTCAAACCTTTATCGAATAATTAGTTAATGCTATTAAATTATGTTTCAAGCCATTAACATATAAAATATTCTCAATAAAAGTGGATGGAGTAATCTGAATTTTATCAATACCCATGATGTGGCCTTGACCATTATCTTCAAAGGTCACAACTCTACCTCTTTTGGTTTCAAGGTGATGAATTGATCTTTATCACCCGTCATGTGTCTTGAGCAACCGATGTTAAGATATTATTTTCTTTTTGATCCTTTGGCTGTAAGACACACCTACATAGCAACCAAATCTTATGTTTAGGTACCCAAGCCTTCTTGGGTCCTTCATGGTTAGTTGCATATAATATAGTTCCTTTTGGAACCCAAATCATTTTACCTTTGTAACTAGCATTTACATAAAATATTTTATGATTACAAACATAGTATTTATGCCCTTTCTTATCACAATAAAAATAGAAATATCATAGTCAATTGATTTCATAACAAAGAAACTATTAACTAATTTTTGTTTCTTATGTGGTTTGTAACCCAAATTAGCTTTATTAAAACAACTATTTAATTATTCAAAAGTAGATTAAGTATTTCCGAGCTATAATAAATTTATCAACAATATTCTTATACTTCAAATTTATTTTTTAGCTTTTGATTTTTGATAGAAACCATATTTTTCTCTTTTTTCAAATCTTGCTTTTTAGATTTTAGCTTTTCAATCTCAAAGATAAATTCATCTTTTTTTTAAGAAGATTTAGATTTTTAGTTTTTAAAATCTTATTCTTTGCTCTCAAAACTTTAAAATCACTTAGCAATTCATTAAAAGCATCATAAAGTTCATCAAAGGTGAAATCGTAAATAGGGCTTTTAGAATATACTCTTCTTCATTTGCCATAAGACATATGTTAGCAACTTCTTATTGTTCTTCTTCAGATGAAGATTCATCACTATCACTCCATGTTGCAACATACACTTTCTTTTTCTTTCTATATCCCTTTTTGAGCTGAGAATATTCAATTTGTAATGTTCGAGCTTCTTGCACTCATAACAAATTACGAGATCTTTTTTCTTTTCTTTATTCTTCTCCTTATCTCCTTCCAATTTGATGCCAAGTTTTTTTTTATGAAATGGTCTCATTCTTTGCATAAATTTCTAGAATTTTATTGCAAGGAGAGCTGTATCTTCGTCATCCTCATCTTCTTTACTGCTACTCTTCTCCTTTTTAACAGCTTTTAGTGTGATTATCTTTTTCTTCTTCACATCTTTTTTCAGATGTTGCTTCATTGTTAGTTCATTGGTCATGAGTGATTCAAGGAGCTCCTCCAAAGATAAACTATTGAGATTGTTGGCTTCTTGGATTGTTGTCACTTTTGATTCTCATACTCTTGAAAGGGACCTAAGAATTTTTTGAATAAGCTCAAAGTTAGTGATAAATCTATTTATTATCCCAATTTAACTATTAAAATAATATTAATTACTTTGAATTTATTAAGAATTGATACTTTTATGAATGTTTGCAGAAAAGGAGCCTACAGATGGAAAGAGCTCAATTTTTGGAGTCCAACACACTCAAATCAGGACTCGGTTTTCCCAAAAAGGAAGAAAAAGATGATTTTGCATGATTCCTGGTGCAAACTAAGGCAGGTATGTTGAACGGATGGATGAGAAATTTTCTCACAATATTTGAACGATCTTGAGCGCCCGATTGACTCCAACTTTGACTAGGAGAAAACCCTAGATAAGCTCTATAAAAGGAGGACCTCAGGCAGTAGTTGGGAGAAGAGTTTCTTTTCATTCTTCTTTTATTTAGATTATTGTATTTAGGCCTGGAAGAGAAAAATTATGGAGGAATGCTGGCAGCAGCAATGCATGGCTAGATTCCTTCAACTTCGGATGATGATGAAGCCTGTAATCTGGTTTTATCTTTCTTTTTGTTCTTAATTTCTATGCAATAAAAATTATGCTCTTCTTTATTATATCTTTTGAGTTATTTTTGTGATTGAGGTTTTGATCTGGCAAATACGGCTTGTACCCTCTATCGACGTACTGTGATCTTAGGATACGGTACGTGCCTAAGAGAGACAGATCGTAGTACGATAGATTAAACCCTTAACCTTGCAATTATTAGAGTTTATACTCTAAGCGGACGTGCCATGATCTCCTGATACGGTCTGACAAGAGATAAATTATTTAATTTTAAATTTATAAAAATTATTACTATTGCAACAATAAAAAAAAAGATAAAACCTGTTTGCATGGTGGATTTGGATTCCTGGGTTGCTTCTCTTGCTATTGAATTTTGTTAATTAATTAGTTGCTATCTTTTAATAACCGCTATTCTTAATATAATCCTTATAGATAAATTTTTTTTCTCTTTCATGAAATAATTGCCCTTGATTCCCGAGGATACGATCCCGATTCACCACTAGCTATAGTAGTGGTAGGTTTTATTTTTGACCGCCAACGACAGCGATCAAATTTGGCGTCGTTGCCGGGATCCGTGCATGATTAGTTCAAAAAAAATAAAAAATAGAAAAAATATTATGAATTTTTTTTCTTATTTTTAATTTTTTTATTGTTTCATTATTATTCATGCTTCTATATAAAAGAAAAGAGTAAAAAATTCCTTTTTTTATTGAATAGTTATTGCTCTCTTTAGCTTATTATTTTTTAGTTACCTTAATTGTTATATTTTCTTTTTAACATAAAAAATTACTTTTTTTTATCAAAAATCTACTTTTAACCTAATCAACTTTTCCGTTTAATTAACTTACCTTAAAAGAACCTAAAAGAAAACCTAAGACACTTTCCATAAAATATAATTAATTTAAGAAAACAAAATAATAATAATAATAAATAAATAAATAAAAATAAAAATAAAATATTTTATTTCTATGCTTAGATTGACTTAGGTAAATTTATTTTCTATGAAACTTAAATTTTTTTCATTGACATCTCATAATTTATTAGAAAATTAGAAACTTAATCACAAAAATCTTTTAAAAAAAATAATTAGATTAATTTTGTTTGATAATTTCAAGAGCTAGACATCTACTTGTTGCACAGTATTTTCATAATTAACTTTAAGGGCACAAACCCTTAATCAAGATAAGGTGGGGAGTTGATTACCCTTCCTTGGCCCAAAAATCACATCTTTCATTTTGCATTAACCCAAGCCTTTAACTCTAAAATTAATTACACATCAGCACTAAGAAACTCGAGCTCAATAGGACAAGACACCCGAAAGAGTTGGACCGGGTCAGATTGACTACTTAACTGGTGTCTAGAAAAGGAAAGGAAAGTGGTTACTTAATTGGTTTCATTCACTTACCTAGTAAGCGACGGAGGGACTCCCACTGACCTTACCCTTAACTGGCTAGTTGATCAGTTAATTTTTAATTTGGAGGGCTCCAAGGCAGTCTTGGAAGTTAGGAGTTGTTTAGATCTAGGTTAAACCTAGGATAGAAAGTCTAATATGTGTTAACTTGATTGCTAATAATTATTAAGCCATAACTAAATTATTCTTCATTGCTCTTAGTTCTAGGAATCTTTTAGGATATTTTCTTTAGAATTTTCTTCTTTCTCTTCTATTATATTAGTTAAAAAAAAATTGAATTACTGTTTGCTTTAGAGTATTGGTAGGGTATATGCTTTGTCATCGATCGTTACAATCCAACCTCATACCCTTAAACCCTGAAATAGAGGAACTTATAGAGCAAATAGAGCACGCATTATGGATCTTAATCAAGAAAATAATCCACCACGTCAATTGAAGGAGTACTTCGTCCCTTCATAATATACATATTCACCATGCATACAAGTACCCCTAGTAGAGGCTGTCCAATATGAAATTAAGTCCAGTATAATCCAAATGTTACCAGCTTTCCATGGATTTACAAATGAAGATCCCTATAAACACTTAGATGAATTCTGGGAAATTTGCTCAACTGTCAAGATTCAAAATTTCTCCGATGAGGCACTTAGGCTTAAGTTATTCCTTTTCTCCCTAAAAGATAGGGCCAAGTATTGGTTAAATTCACTAGATATTATAATTTCAACTTGGGACCAACTTCAGAGGGAATTTCTTAAGAAATACTTTCCTATAAAAAAACGAATCAAATTAGAAAAGCCATAACAAATTTTTCTCAATTAGAGGGAGAAATGTTTCATGAAACGTGAGAGAGATTAAAATAATTAACTAGAAAATGTCCACACCATGCAATACCTAAATGGCAGTTAGTTCAATGTTTTTATGATGGATTGTTAGAAAGGTATCGACAAATGGTGGATGCCTCATGTGGAGGAACATTTATGTTAAAAAATGAACATGAGGTATGGCAGCTTTTTGAAACTCTAAGTGAAAATTCCTTGTACTACATGTCTCCTGCCCGTAGAGATCCTTCTACAGAATCTAAGAGAGGTGGAATATACAACATAAGTCAATATGTAGACATCTATATCAAAATTGATGAACTATCCCAAAAACTTGATCGAATTCTACAAGTTGGAAACACCTCTTCCCCATCTACTCAATTACATGAGGTTTGTATAATCTATTCAAGTCCAACTCATTCTATAGGAGAATGTCTAGCAGCATACCAATTTCCTAAGCTTGTTCAGGAGCAAGCTTATCCAGCCCAAACCCGAATGACTCCTAGACTAGGAAATGATCCATATTCGAACACATACAATCATAGCTTGCAAAATCACTCAAATTTTTTATGGAAACCCCAACCTATAATCAATTCAACATCAATTAGACCTAACCATCAGGAGACCCAATTTAGAAGCATGCTGTATTCCCAATATCCAAGTGCTCCTCAACCTTCACCAAATAATTATGATCCTATTTTCGAAGAGAAGGTGTTACAAGCATTGAAAGGGCTAGAAATGAATACTCATCTTCTTCACTCACATACACAATCCATTGCAAAACTAGAAACTTAGATAGGTCAACTAGCCACAACATTCAGTAAAAGAGATTGGGATAAGCTACTGAGTCAGCCCGAAGCTAATTCTAGGGACCTAATCATCCAAGGATCTAAACAAGAAGCCCAAATTAACCAACTAAGTGTTATTCATACATTAAGATCTAAAAAAAAAGAGATAACCAGGTGGGTACATATAAAGAAGAAGAATTAGAAGTTCCACCACTTGAACAACTTAGCAAGCATTCAGCTCGAAACCCCTGAGGTATCAGAGTCTAATGTAATGCCCAACCCACCAGCTGAGCCCATGTTAGAAGAAGATAAACAAAAAATTAGGGTTGTAGCACCATTCCCAAATAGACTTAAGTCCAATCAAAATTCAGCCCAATTCGATAAGATTTTAGAGGTCTTTAAGCAAGTTAAAGTGAACATCCCCTTATTGGACATGATCCAACAGATCCCAGCCTATGCCAAATTCCTTAAGGATCTATGTACCAAAAGAAGACCATCAATGTGCCCAAGAGCCTTTCTAGTAGCCAGTGTGAGCTCTTATCTATCAAACCACATGCCAGTAAAATCCAAAGATCCAGGGTCACCCACTATTTCATGCATTATGGGAACACCCTCATAAATAGGGCTCTATTAGACTTAAGGGAAAGTGTTAATATTTCATACTATGTATATGAGTAACTAAGGTTAGGAGAACTAAAGCCTACGAAAATGATCCTACAACTAGCTGATCACTCTTTGAAAGATCCAAGGGAATAGTAGAGGATGTATTGATCAAAGTTGGTAACTTTATCTATCCATTGGACTTTGATTTTAGAAACTGAACGGTGACAAACCCAAAAGCCACATCCCAATGATTTTAGGTAGACCATTTTTGGCCACAGCTAATGCCCTAATTAATTATTGAAATGAATTAATGAAAATCTCTTTGGGAATATGTCAATTGATCTTAATATTTTTAATCTTACCAATACACATCAAATGAGCGACTTAAATTATGTTCAGGATAC
>UESW01002384.1:180782-232812 GCA_900491605.1 Calamus simplicifolius
TTAAGGCTTCATTAACCTTTTCGAGAATAAACAGGGTAATCCTGAGATAAACTTTTCTTTCTAGAAGGGAGACTTGCAATCCTCTCTTTCTAGGACTCTGCAAAGAAAAGTATCTCTGTACCATCTGAAGTCTTGCATTTTGGGGCATCTAAGTTTCATTAAGAGCATTTTATTTTCTTGTTTCTGGTCTTTTGATCATATGAAGTATATGTATATTGTATGAATTAATGTTTCTACTCTATTAGGTTCTTCTGTTGATTCTGACGAGTTTGGTTTAACTATAATTTTTGTACTGGTTTTTATATTTTCTCTATCTATAGGATTAAGATATCTGTTCCACCATCCTTCTAGTTGTCCAGTAAAACCTTGGACTAGGAATTTGATGGTATTTTCTTCAGTAGTATTGGTGGCCCTTAAGGCTCCTGCGGTCATGATCATTTCTAACAAAAGGTTTCAGATTTCCCTTTCTGACATACCTCTAGATTCCACTCATAGACCGCTTCGCCACTATAGGTTTCTCTTCTGAAATTTCTTCTTTCCTCAAACTGAATGTCTGAAGGAGTTGGTCTGGGATAATAGTTCTTGGAGCATTTCTCTAAGGTCGGGTTGGATAGCTCTAAGTTGAATCAAGTTCAATATGGAGTGATGCTCAGGTTAGATCAAACATTAATCAAGTCCAATTTTGAGTGTTGCTTGGGATTAGGTAGGCTCGATGAAATAAAGATAATACCCAAATCAAGTTTAATCGAGAGCGTTGCACTAAGATTGAGTTTTATCAAACTTAGATTAAAACTGAATCAGATCAAATCTAAAGCGTTGCCCTAAAATCGGGTTTGATAAAACAACAAACCTAAATCAAGTCTATTTTAGAGTGTTGCTTCAAGATCGGGTTAGTTTAAACCAAGATGGAGCTCAAATTAAGTATAAGACGAAACATTGCTTCGAGATCAAGTTAGATCAAACTATGATCGAACCTGAATCAAGTTAAATTAGGAGCATTGTTCCAAGATCAAGTTAGATCAAACCAATCGAGTTCAATTTAGAGTGTCACTCCATGATTAGTTTAGATCAAATAAGATCAAACCCGAATCAATTTCAATCTAAAACATTATAATATGATCAGCCTAGATCAAACTTTGATCTTTTTTCAATCAACTCCAATCATGAATGTTACTTCAGGATTGGGTTAATGAAAGTTAAATCAAACCCGAATCAAGTTCGATCTAGAGCGTTGCTTTAAATCAAACTAAAATCAAGTTCAATCGAAGTATTACTCCATGATTGGACTATATCTAACCTACATCAAGCTAAATGAAGTTCAATCCGGAGCGTTGCTACAAGATCGGGCCAAATCAAGGCTTTTAAATCAATTTGAATTTGGAATGTTGCTCTAAGTTCGGATTGGATCAATCTTAGATCAAACCTGAGTCAAGTCCAATTGGAAGTGATGCTCCAAGATTGGGTTGAGCCAAACTTAGATCAGATTCCAAAATAAGTCCAATTCAAAGCATTGCAACAAGACCAGGTTAGACTTCTTGTAAGTATGTTCACAGTTACTATTCAGTACTGTTCATTTTTACTGATCATCACACTCTTTTGGAATTTTTTCATTCTGCATCTAATTCCGAAAGGGTATTGGATGAACAAGGTTGTTCCTAGAACAAGAAATTAGCCAAACCTGGCTCTGATACCAATTCTTTCTAGGCCTGGGATTTGAATGGCTAATCTAGTCTGAAAGGACTATGAATGGTAGGAATCTGCAGATGGTTAAGTGATGAAAGGAGGAAAGGTGATGGTTACGGAAGAAGGGCTAAGAAGTTGCCTTCTACTGCTATTTACTTTTGTAGTCTAAATGTTTTTATTCAGTATGGAAAATGTTTTCTATTCACAGATTAAGCTACTCTTCTTCTTTTGCAAACACAGCAGTTACTTTTTAATCCTTGCGATAGCACTTTACGTCGGCGCCCCCTTTCCTTGACTGGCTGCGGCACCCCTTGCCGCAGCTATCAACAATGGCGAAGGAAGGGGCGGCGCCCCCCTTCCTCCGTCAACAATGGCGGATCCTCACCATGTGAGGATTCATCGCAAGAATAGGGGCTCACATTCTGCCGTTCTTATAAAAATTTCGGCCTCGAAATTGGTGTACTTCAAATAACATTTAGAATCCAACGCTTTGATCATATGATTAATCTTCTTTCCATTTACATATGTTATGTTACAAACAATTGAGGATATTTCTCTTTAATTTCTTCCTCAAGCTCCCAAGTAGCTTCCCTCTCAGAATGGTTACTCCACTGAACCTTGACATAAGGAATGCTACGCCGTCTGAAAACTTGATCCTTGCGGTTCACAATACGCATAGGATGCTCCTCATACGTTAGATCCTTCTTAACTGCATGGGCTCAAACTGTATCACATGGTTGGGGTCAGGAATGTAATTTCTCAACATAGATACATGAAATACATTGTGTACCCCAGAGAGTGCTGGAGATAATGCCAGGCTATAAGCCACTTCCCCTACTTTGCTCAGAATCTCAAATGGTCTAATGTATCGTGGACTCAGTTTACCTCTAATCCCAAATCTCATCACATTTTTGGTTGGTGATATCTTCAAGAAGACATGATCTCCAATTTGAAATTCTAGCTCCCTTTTCTTACATCAGCATAGCTCTTCTGTCGGCTCCGAGCTGTGCGGAGTCGTCCCTTGATCAGTTGCACCTTCTCTACTGTCTGTCGAATCAGCTCAGGGCTCAACAATTTTCTTCCCTCACATCATCCAACATAAGGGAGATCTGCATTTTCTACCATACAAGGCCTCAAATGGAGCCATCTGGATACTGGCCTGGTAGCTGTTATTGTAAGCAAATTCCACTAAAGATAAGTGGTTGTCCCAAGCACCACCCAAGTCCATCACACAGGCTCGCAACATATCCTCCAGGGTCTGTATGGTTCTCTCAGACTGCCCATCTGTCTGGGGATGGAAGGTTGTGCTGAAGTTCAATTTGGTCCCCAGAGCTCTATGAAGACTCTTCCAGAATTGGGACACAAACCTAGTATCCTTATCTGATACAATAGATACGGGAATACCATAAAGCTTCACAATTTGCTCAATATACATGTTGGCCAATCTCTCACTGGAGATCCCAACTCTGAATGGCAGGAAATGGGCTGACTTCGTCAATCTGTCTACAATGACCCATACTGCATCATTGTTCCGAGGGGTCTTAGGCAGACCAGTCACGAAGTCCATAGTGATCTTCTCCCATTTCCATTGTGGAATCATCAGAGATTGAAGGGGTCCCGCAGGCCTTTGATGCTCAGCCTTCACTTGCTGACATACCAAACATTTGGCTACATACTGAGCAATCTCACTCTTCATTCCTTTCCATCAAAAGTTTTTTTTAGGTCCTTGTACATCTTGGTACCTCCTGAGTGCACCGTGTAAGGAGAATAGTGGGCCTCCTTCAGAATCTCTGCTCTTAGTTCCACCACATTTGGCACACAGAGTCTACCATCAAATCTCAGGGATCCATCCTCCATTATAGTAATTCATTTGAACCCCTGACTTTATAGCTTCTTTAATCTTTTGCAGGTCCAAGTCTTCTTTCTGGGAGGACTTGATCCTGTCTAACAGAGTTGGTTGAGTACAAGTGCTGCTACAAGCCCATCGGACCATTGTACTAGCAATCCAACCTCCAGCTTCTCAAGATCCCTCTGGATGTGAGGTTGAGAGGTGATCATAGAAGCTAACTCCGAGGAGGACTTCCACTCAAAGCATCAGCTACCACATTGGCCTTCCCTGGATAATAGTGCAGGTTCAGGTCATAATCTTTTAGTAGCTCCATCCACCTCCTTTGCCTCAAGTTTAACTCCTTCTGAGTGAAGATGTACTTCAAACTTTTGTGGTCTGTGTACACATCACATGCTTCTCCATATAGATAATGCCGCCAGATCTTTAAGGCAAAAATTACAGCAGCCAACTCCAGGTCATGAGTAGGATAATTTTGCTCGTATGGCTTTAGCTGTCTGGAGGCATAAGCTATCATCTTCTCATTTTGCATCAGAACACATCCCAATCCCTTCCGAAAAGCATCCGTGTATAGAGTGAATCCTCCAGATCTTGACGGAAGGATAAGGACTGGGGCTGACACTAGGCATTGTTTCAGCTCCTGGAAACTTCTCTCACACTCCTCAGTCCAGTCAAACTTCGCTTACTTTTGGGTCAAGCGAGTCAGGGGTAGAGCAATGCGAGAAAAGCCCTCCACGAATCTGCGATAATATCCAGCCAGGCCCACGAAGCTTCTGACTTCAGATATATTGGAAGGTCGACTCCAATTTACAACTGCCTCAATCTTCTTTGGGTCCACAGTTATGCCATTTTTAGATATTACGTGACCTAGGAATGATACTTGGCTCAACCAGAAGTCACATTTCTGCAACTTGGCATAAAGCTTTTTCTCCCGAAGGGTTTGCAGAACAATCTTCAGGTGGTCCCTATGCTCCTCCTGGCTTTTAGAATACACCAGGATGTCATCAATGAACACCACCACAAACTGGTCTAAGTATGGCTTAAAGATTATGTTCATCAAGTCCATGAATGCTGCTGGGGCATTAGTTAACCCGAACGGCATCACCAAGAACTCGTAGTGGCCGTACCTAGTCCTGAATGCTGTCTTAGGCACATCTCCAGCCTTGACCTTGAGTTGATGGTATCTTGACCGAAGGTCAATCTTCAAGAATACCCGAGCTCCTTGGAGTTGATCAAACAGATCATCGATCCTCGGCAATGGATACTTGTTCCGCACTGTTACCTTATTGATTTCTCGGTAATCAATGCAGAGCCGAAGACTCCCATCTTTCTTTTTGACAAATAATACTGGAGCACCCCAAGGAGAGACACTCGATCTGATAAATCCCTGGTCTAGGAACTCTTGCAATTGGTTCTTCAACTCTTTTAGTTCAGCTGGGGCCATACGATAAGGGGCCTTGGATCTAGGTCCAGTGCCAGGGACCAAATCAATGGTGAACTCCACTTCCCGGTCTGGAGGCAATTCGGTCAAATCATCTGGGAAGACGTCAGGAAACTCCATAGCCACTAAATATCCTCCAACTTCACCTCTTCCTGCTGAAGGTCCTTGACCACAGCAAGAAACCCTTGGCCACCTTTCATCAAGTATTTGGCAGCCCGCAGTGCTGATACAAACACTGAGGCCAGGAGTTCCTGGCTTCCAGTAAAACTGAATTCAGGCTGATTAGGGATTTTGAAGATCACCATTTTCCTAAAACAGTCTACCGAAGCATGATAGGAGGCCAACCAGTCTATCCCAAGGATAACATCAAAGGACTTTAGTGGAAGGACGATTAGATCAGCCTCCAGCCTCTTGTCACCCACGTTGATCTGGCAGGATCTGCATACAGACTCCACCCTCATAACATCTCCATTTGGGAATGCAATGAGCAACTCTTGTTCTAGGGGAACGGGTGTCAACGATGCATTATTGGCAAGATAAGCATCAGATATAAACGAATGCGTGGCACCCGGATCTACTAAAGTCTGAGCATAAGTGTTGCCTACTTTAATTGTCCCTGATCACAAAGTTTAGTTGTCTTAGATGTCATATAGCGGATCCTATTTATCCTTTATGATCAATGCATTATATCGCATACGAACGAAATAATCTTAAAGGAGTACTTAAGTAACAGGTATACCTGCCATAACGGAGTTTGAAGCGGCAGCATCCTGTTGGGTGAGGGTGAAGACCCTTCCCTGGGTCCTCGGCTGCTGCGGCTGGTTCATCCCAAGATTTGGAGAAGACAGCTGATCCCTCGAAGGGGACAAGTGGCCATCTTATGATCCACTTTCCCGCATATGAAGCAGGCACCTCTCGGCCCACGGCACTGCCTGCCCGGGTGGAAGTTCCCGCAGTGAGGGCAATGGGTCTCCTTACCCTTCGGTCCTATGGGGGGCTGATATGTATCTTTCTTCTTAGCCTGCCCCGAAGACTGGCCCGAAGGAGACCCCTTCCTCTTCCTCTTTAGCTTCCACTCCTTTTGGTTCCTATTCATGTCTCTTTCGATCACCAGGGCTTTGCTCACTACAGCACAATATGTAGAGAGTTCAAATGTATTGACTGCTTGCCTCAGTTTGGGTCGCAGTCCTTCAGTGAACCTGGTGATCTTGGCTCTCTCAGTGGTCACTATTTCAGAGCAAACCGGGCTAGCCTAGTGAACTCGGCTTCGTACTGGGCCACAAAGAGATTCTTCTGTTCTAGCTCCAGAAACTCAGACTCCATCTGTCTTTGCACATTACTGGGAAAGTATTTGTTGAAAAAGGTCTCCTTGAACTCCCTCCAGGAAATAGCCTGTCCACCCAATCGCTGCTCCATATGCAACCACCAATCATATGCCTCCCTTGAAGGAGGTAGGTGGCAAATCTAAACCGCTCCTCCTCCTGGCTACCATGGGCCATGAAAGCCTTCTCCATCTTCCTCATCCATCCCTCAGCATCAGCGGGGTTGGTGGATCCAGAGAAGGGAGCAGGGGCTAAGCTCTTAAACTCAGCAAAGCTCGACCCCCTCCTTGCCAGGGTTGCGGCAGAGCGGGCTGGACTGGTGGTTCAGGTTCGACTTGCGGGTTTTGCTGAGTAGGAGGGCCGGGCTGAGCAGGCACCACTTGTTGGATCTGCTGCTGCATAGCCTGCACCATTTCCACAAGGGCCTGAAGTATCTCAGTCTGGCGCTGTTGCTGGCCATTACCAGCCACATTAATGGAACCAGAACCTCCAGAAATTTGCTGGCCTCCTTGCTGGCCAGAGTCACCAGCCTGGGAACCTCCAACTTGTCGCATACTTCTGGTGTGACGAGGCATGACTATTCCTTACCAAGTTTGGTTCCAATCAATATCTTTACAACCCTTAAGTTTTCAAAACATATTTATTAAAAAAAATTATATCTTCTTAGAGTTGTTACCCTCCCAGTGTCATCCTACTATTTTGCCTAGTGTCATCTTATGTTTGTCCCTAAGGTCAAACCTAGGCTCTGATACCACAGAAGCTGTCAAGCCCCAGACCCTATATTGGATCTAGGGTGGCAACCCACCGCATGCCTGGCATGCAAGGCATCCCGAAATATAACATTTAATGCAAGAAGGGGTAATAACTATATATCGTCCAATTTAAATGGTTCTTAATACAAACCATAATCATAGGTTTTAGGCTACATGCCCATCATACATAAGTCACTGGGGTTATAACAAAATGTTGGATCTTAGTTTCCTCTGAATGAAGCTCCAACTACCCCAGATCCCATTCTTCAGTCCTGTGGCTCTGAAAAACATTGTAAGATTTATATGAGCTTACACTCAATAAGTAAGCCTACTATTATATAATCATTTCGTCAAGATATTATCAAACCACATTTTCATGTATAAACTTTTAATTTCAAATACATTCATCATGTTATCAAAACATGATATCATCAGCTCAAATAATTTTGAAAGCTTAATTATACAATAAATGCTGAGATATGCAATGTAAACAAACCCAATGTATTCATATAATTATTATTTCCTTATGTGTCCCACGGCCCTACAACACCCATATGGTGTATCACTCTTTAATGTCCCCTAAGAGGAAGGGTCCTGGTACCAGCGTTATGCCATATATCATAATCAATCACAACACATCCTCTAGATGTGCGTACGTTATACAATATATCAATCACATCACATCCTCTAGATGTGTGTCCTCCACATATCTCCTCCTGTGGAGATGGGTCCAGTATCACTTGGCATTTTACCTCATTTCACATCATATGAGAATCGCGGCGACACATATCATCATCATATTTGCATGTAGTATATCATGCATCATCATAAGCATAAGCTCCTCATATCATATATACAGTGGTTTGTACATTCCCAGCATAAAAATACATCAATAATACCAGTATATTTTGCAAAGCCAAAATAATCACATCATTCAAATTTTTGAATATTTATAATCCATTACTTTGCAAAATATTAGTAATCACATATAATTATAACAGATACCCAATTGTATAACAAAATTCTATTTTGTCTTATTTTTCCAAATAATGCAATATATCCATAATTTTCATATTCTAATAAATTATGAAAATTATAATAAATGGCTTACTTACCTCAGTACGCTAATTCTAAACTGTAAATCAGCTATGTGGACATCTGGTTACCTACAGCATTAATTTCCACAATTAAATCTTAAAAATTGGAACAATGCAGCATCCCCTAAGGTCTACCTAGTCTAATCCTGGGCCCAACTTTGGGCTCAAATATCTCTCAATATATAAGCCCGAATGAGGAAATAAAAATATTCCGAGAAACTAGAATCAATGCCGAATCGGGTCATACTTTTATTTCTCCATTTTCGCCCAATACAGGGCCCAAAACGTGGCCCAAAGATGGCTCAAAATCGGCCCAATAGGGCCCAACGTGGGATGGCCCAGTCGGCCCACGTCTCTTTCTTCCCCACGCGCCTCCCCTGTTTCACCCGAACAGGGGAGGGAGCCATGCCGGCGGCCAGGGCCGCCGCCGGCCAATTCCTGGGTGGTCCGGCCACCGGCGATCGGGCCAAAGCCGGTGCCGCCGCGGCCACCTCCCTCTCCCTCTCTTTCTCCCTCAATTTCTCTCTTTCTCTCTTGTCCGTCTGCGGCTTGGCACTGTGCCGGTGGCACGGCCGCTGGATCCTCGCCGGATGGTGCCTGCCGCCAGAGAGGTCCCCTAGCCGCCGCCCAGGCCCGGCAAGGCATCGGACACTCCGTCGGGCCCGAACCAAGCCGTGAACCAGCTTGGTTCCCTCTCCTTTCTCTCTGTGATTCTCTCTCTCTCTTACCTACGGCCGGCACGGGGGGAAGGCTCGTGGACAAGGAGGGGTGCTCCCCCCCTCCTTAAATAGTGGCGAGGGGAGGGTTATCCCCTCCCCTGTACCCGTGTGAAGGGGGCGCGTCGGTGCCCCCTTTCCTTGACTAGCTGTGATGCCCCCTGCCGCAGCTGTCAACAATGGCGGAGGAAGGGGGCGGCGCCCCCCTTCCTCCGTCAACAATGGCGGATCCTCACCATGTGAGGATCTGTCGCAAGAACAGGGGCTCACATCGGCAGTTGCTGGATTGCCACAGGGTTTGGCATGTACTATTGATGTCATTATCTGGTTGTTTCTATTTGGTCCTCCTTATGTGATTATTCGATGTCATAATCCTCATAAGGGTCTTGGGCAAACTGCATTGCTAGATCCGGTTGTGATGATCCGATGTCTTCTTCATTATCAGAGTCTCCTAATTGGGAAAATTCTTATAATAATTTTTTCTTTAATTCTTTTTTACTAGGGGTTTTGCTTGGAAATGGAGAGGTCTGGTTCTTTTGTGGCTTTGGGAATTGTCTAAGGCTATCATAAGTAATAAGCCATAGACGGATTTTACTTATTAATAGCCTTCCTCCTGATTGAAAGTTTTTCCACCATTTGATTCTGAATCGTCTTTCCAAAATCGGTGGATACTGGTGGTCAAGTGTTTTGCTGGTAGCGAAGTCCCATCCTAGAATCTAGGGAACTTGGAATTCAACTGTGAACATGATGGCTTTGTTTCCGTAAGATGCTATTTTGAGGTTATCATGAAAGTTGTTCCATGTGGGTTGAATTTCTTCTGGTAATATGTCTTTGGTTAATCCAAAGTAAACCCACCAATTATGGGTCCAACTTGGGATTTTCTTGTTGAACTTTTGGTAGAAACTGAAAAACCAGCTATGGTATGTGGGTTTAAGGTAAAAGGCATTAAACCATGCTTCTTGGTAATCAAAGTAGTTGTACTGGGAAGGAGAAAATCTTTGGGAGAACACTCTGGCTTGGTATGGGTTTCCCCATTCTTCCTTGGTGATGAATTTTATGATTTTGCATTTAGAGTAGGCTATTGTCTCTGAGTTGGGTACTGGTGTGAGTTATTTTAGCAGAGTCTGTATCTACTAGAATAAACTCATAGTATTCTTGGATTTTTAAGGGAACTTGGTAGCCTTGGGATAAGTGGTACTGAACAATTTTTCCATTTGCTAAAGGAAAGATCCTGGATAATTTAGGGATTTGTCTACTGCTTATTTCATCTTCTTCTAGGAGTTTGATCATGAGGGAGCAAGGTTTTGAGATGTAAGGATTTACTGAAGTTTGTCTGGAAGGACTGGGTCTGGCTGTGGTAGGGTTAGATGGACTGGGCCTTGTTGGACTTGAAATAGGCTTAAGGCCAGGTGGTGACCATTTCTGGATGGCTTGAGAGTAGCTTTGAGAGGACGAAGCAAGGGATGAATATTGGTTTCTTAAAGGAGTAACAGATGTTAATGGTATAAGTGCCATAGGTTTAGCATAAGAGGCTTTGGTCCTGGGTTTTTCTGACATATTTTTTGGTTTATCTGACATTTGGTCCTGTAAGAGATTCTTCAGTTAGAGAGGTTTTAAATGGTGATAAAATCGTTCGTCAAAAAGCGTCGTGTAAATTTGTAAGAAACTTTTCTTTTAAATCCTTTCGGAATGCACAAAATGCTCTTCTTAATATGAACTTTCTTAATCTGGGACTTTTGATGGTTTTTTGCTAATGCTGTCTATAGAAATCTGAAGGTGATCTGTTTTCCTGAGACCTGGGTTGTTATCCCATTTTTATCTATGTTCATTTTGTAGAGAAGTGTCAGAAAAGGCATTCCTAGTACGGTAGAATTGACCTTTTTACTGACAACAAAGATGGTCTTAAAAAGCTGAACATTACCCTGACAAATGTATACTTCTCGATATTTGTATTCTATATGTAGTTTTTGTTGTTTGCTAACTGTAGTGTTTCTGTGGATTTTTCTCCATATGGTTCGAGAAAGATTCCTTCTGGGATACAGTTTACGTCTGACCCTGTGTCGACTAAGGCATAGATTATTTTAATTTCTTTTCCGATTTGGAGGGCAATCCTGATATACCATCTAAGTGGTTCTGCTGAGATTTTATCTATGTGATTTTTGCGGCTGATTTTCCTTTTGGTTCTAGACCTTTTTCTTTTTCCTGGTTTTGGGTTGTTAAGATTGATAGGTAAGGTTTTAATCATATTGACCTCTAGGTCATTTAATGATTTTGGTTGGATTTATTCTTCTCCTTCTAATTCCTGTTTCTGAGAGTTGTTTTCATAATCTTCTAAAGGTGTACGTTTGATATTTTATTCTTGATTCTAAGACTTGCATTGTTTGCAGTGTAAAGATTTTCGCATGTTTCTTCATAATATTTTCTAGGGAATAGTCCCTCTGGGAGG
Source organism: Calamus simplicifolius (assembly GCA_900491605.1). NCBI lineage: Eukaryota > Viridiplantae > Streptophyta > Magnoliopsida > Arecales > Arecaceae > Calamus > Calamus simplicifolius. The sequence goes on from UESW01002384.1 coordinate 192,086, forward strand.
CAATTCATATCTGCCCCTGTATCTACTAGGGCATATGTTTCCCTAATTTCATTGTGGACTTTTAGCTTAATTCTGATGTGCCATTTTTGGACTTTTACTGTGGTGATCTTATTTAGGTAACTTTCTTGTTCACTGTCTTCTTCTTGAAGAACTTCCTTTTCCTTATCTAGTTTCTTAAGTTTTTCTATGTCTGACTTTAATATCTTGATTTCTATTTTGATCTGCTTAACTTCTTGATTTAGTTTGGAAATTGGGTCTATTTTAAGTTTTTCTTCCTGATCCTTCTGTTTAATTATCTTTGGAAGGCTTAAAATTTCTTTTTTAGGCTAAGGCTGCAATTCTCTTTTAAGTTCTTCTAGGTATTCTTTTCTTAATTCTGGATTGTCAATCTTTTCTATGATGTCTATGAGCAAATCACTTCTTCTGTTACTGATCATATTAATCTTAAGGTTTTTAGTACACCCACATAGTGCAATTTCATCTAATTCTTCTGAGGAAGTTTCCTCTGCATCTGATGAGCTCTCATTTTCCTCTATTAGATTAATTTGGTCATTTTCTGAGTTATCTTCTAAGTCTGAGGGATAGCTTTCTTCACTATCAGATAGTATTAGTTCTAGTATCTTTTCTTTTTGGTCTTCTGGGATATCCATTCCTTGGATCTGGGATACTTTATATTTTTGCAATTTTTGCTAAAGTGTCCTTTCTTTCCACACCTAAAGCAGGTTGGGGTTTTTTTTTCTTTGGTTGAGACTTGGACTCTTTTCTCCATTTAGGAGCTTCTCTAGTCTTTTGTTCTCTGAATATCTTTCTTTCTTTACTTGGATATTTGTTCGTTCTGGTTTTATAATATTTTGGATTTTCTAATTTCTTATTGATTTTCCTTTTTCTTCTTAGAGGGAGGCACTAGGATTTTATATCCATATTGCCTACAAAATCCTCCTAATTCTTTTTTGGTTGTTAATTCATCTCTTTTAAGTTTGGACTGGAGTTTCATTTCAGTGCATATTTTAAGTCCTGTTTTGTTAATTATTCCAAAGATATCGCCATAAGTGACAATATCCAAATTAATGTTACCGTGGTGTTCTTTTGCTAAGGCTTCACTGATTTTCTTTGAGAATAGATTAGGTAATCCTGAGATGAATTTCTCCTTCCAGAAAGGAGAACTACATTCTTCTCTTTCTAAGACTCTACATAAAAACATGTCTTTATACCATCTGAAATCTTGTAATTTGGGACATCTGAGTTTCATTAAAAGCATCTTGTTGTTTTCAAGCTTCGTGTCTCTTGATCCCACGAAGTGTCTGTATATTGAATGGATTAGGATATCTACCCCATTGGGTTCTTCTGTTGTCTCTGATGAGTTTGGTTTGGTAATGATTTTGTGCTAGTTAATATTTGTCTTCTATGTTCAGGTTTAAGATATCTGTTCCACCATCCTTCTAATTGTCCGGTAAATCCTTGGATTAGGATTTTAAGGGTACTATCCTTAGAAGTATGGGTGGCTCTTAAGGCTCCTGCTGCTATGTTCATTTCTAATAAGAGATTCAAATCTCTCTTTCTGACATACTGTTGAGAAATTATTGAAACATAATTGCCCCAACTTTATTGATTTTGATGATTTCCAAAAGCCATGAGTACCTTAAAGAATACAATATGTTTATTTATCAAAAACCTTGAGCTTATTCAAATTGAAAGGAATGAACTATCAATGGTTATATTCAATGAGTTTTGAATCTATTAGAAAAAGGAGTTTCAAGTTCTATGCTCAAAAGATTTCAAAAAGGAATTTTATACATTATAATCCAATCGATGAATTCTTGAAACATGTCTTGAATCCATGATAAACGTCATATTTAATGTATTCAAGTCAAATTTATATTTAAATTTAATTGGGACAAGTTTTAAAATCTATCAGAAATTTTTCTGATTTTTGTATCGGTCCCGAGCCGACTCAAGGGTTTCCGAGTCGACTCCCCAAAATGTCTGATTTTCTCGAGCCGACTCTTGTCTGTGCGAGCCGACTCCGCTCAAACAACAGAACCCATGTTTTTTGAGCACTTCTCGAGTCGACTCCCCATTTTCCTCGAGTCGACTCCCGACTTTCAGGAGCCGACACTTTAGTTTTCGCGAGTCGACCCTTCAATGCTTAAAATGTTTCTATTTTTAGTAATCGACTTCGAGCCGACTCCCACAAAGCTCGAGTCGACTCCGCGAATTCTGGGCGCGATTTTTAACGATGACACATCAGCCCCAACGGTAAGATTTTTGAATAACGGCTATTTTTCCTTGTCTCTAACGGATATATTTTTGCAGATTCTATAAATAGAGGAGCTCTTTTCAACTCAGACAGATCGAGAAAATCAAAGAGAGAAAAGAATATCTTTTGAAAAGAGGGAAAAACAGAGCATATCGTGAAAAATCATTTAGCTCAAAGGAGAGATATTCAAAAGGAGTGAAATCCAAGTGAAAGTTTCGTCTACTCCTTCTCATCAATCCACAAGAGCCAAAAGAAAATCCAAAGCATTTCAAAGGTCAAATCGGAGGATTTTCAAAAGAGGAAAAAGCTTCATCTCAACTCCAAAGTCTTCAACGGTCAAGAATCTTGCTGAGGCGTGATTCAACGTTTCAAGAGGAGTTGAAGAGAAGAAGGAAGAAAGCCCAAGCCTCTACCATCTGCAATACAATCAGGCTTTCTAACCTTTATATTTTGTACTTCATTTGTATATTTGCTCAAGGGGAGCATTTCATTGTTCAAACACTTCATTCTATTTGTTTGCTGATTCAATCAGTGGATTGAATCAGTGGAGGTTGGTATACCTCGTTACAAGCCGGAGTGCTTGTGTTGGGTTAGTTGTGAGCCCGAGAAAAACAACGTGTAGGGTTTTGTGCTGGTAAGCCCGAGTTAAAACCAGCTGGGTTCGTTGTGCACCCGGTAAAACAACAAGTTTGAGTTGTGAGCTTGGAAAACAACTCGGCTGTAATCTAGAGAGATTATAGTGTGGACCCAAGTGAATCTTGGGAGTGGACGTAGGTGTTGGTTGCACCGAACCACTATAAAATTATCTTGTGTTTGCCGTGCCATATTTTCTCTTTCTCTATCTCTTTATATTGCTTGTGCATTGCTTATTAGTTAGCCTCTCACTTGCACATCTTGCTAACTAATCAATTAAAGTTAAAAAGTCTTAAATTTTTAAGAACCCAATTCACCCCCCCCCTCTTGGGTTGCCATCTGGGCCAACAATTGGTATCAGAGCAAGTGCTCATTTAGAATTTGATCTCACGATCAAGGGCTAAAGATCCATATGGCAACACAAATTGGTTCAAGTTTTGCTGAAGGTCATTCTACGAATAGACCTCCACTATTTAATGGAACCAACTATTCATATTGGAAAGCTAGAATGAGAATATTCATTCAAGCTTCTGACTATGAATTGTGGGGAGTAATAATAATGGACCTAGTACACCCACACACCTTATTGATGGCACTATTGTTCCTAAACCCGAAAGGGATTGGAATGATAATGATAGGAGAATGGCACAACTAAATGCTAAGGCCATTAATATTTTATATTGTTCCTTAGACTCAAATGAATTCAACCGAATCTCAACTTGTAATTCCGCAAAAGAAATTTGGGATAGGTTGGAAATTACTCATGAAGGAACAAACCAAGTAAAAGAATCAAAGATAAATATTTTGGTTCAAATATGAATTATTACTATGGAACAAACTGAAACCATCACATGCATGTTCACTAGATTTACTGATATTGTGAATGGTTTGAAAAGTCTTGGTAGAATTTATTCTAATGCTGATCTTGTGCGTAAAATTCTTAGGTCACTACCAAGATCGTGGGAAGCAAAAGTCACTGCAATCCAAGAAGCAAAGGACCTCAATGCACTACCTTTAGAGGAGCTTCTAGGATCCTTAATGACCCACGAGTTAACAATGAAGCAGCATGTTGAGGAGGAACAAAAAGAAGGAAAACACTTGCCCTCAAGACTGCAGAAATGGAAGAGAGCAGCAGTGAAAGTAATGATGAAGATGATGAGGAAACTGCTCTCTTGGCCAAAAAATTCAGAAGTTTATGAGAAAAAGGCCTTCCATAAAAAGAAATTTGGAGCAAGATTTGAAGGAGAAAAGGATAAGAAAAAGGACAAGGAGAAAGAAAAAGAAAAAGAGCCCTTAGTATGTTATGAGTACAAAGCCAGGGCACTTTAATATGATTGTCCTTTGCTGAAAAAGGCCTACAAGAAAAAGAAGAAAGCATGGCAACATGAGAATGAAAATCTTCTTCCGAAGAAGGAGCACAAAGAAAGGCCAATATCCTTCATGGCCTAAGAAAATATGGGTTCCGAAAGGATTGCTGCTAACCATGAAGGACCCAAGAAAGCTTGGGTACCTAACATATTGCAGGAATGTCTTGTAGCCAAAAGATCAAAGAAAAAGTGGTACCTTGATAGTGGCTGCTCAAGACATATGACGGGTGACAAAGATGAATTCATCACCCTAGAGGAAAAGAAAGGTGGAGTTGTGACGTTTGGCGACAACGGTAAAGGTCAAATTATGGGCCTTGGTAAAGTTCGCATAACTCCATCCATAGTTATTGATAATGTACTTTATGTTAATGGTTTGAAGCATAATCTAATTAGTATAAGTCAATTATGTGATAAAAATTTTAATGTTTCATTTAAATCTTCTTATGCACTGTAACTAATTCTATTGATGATAGCATTGTATTTACTGGTTATAGACATGGCAATGTTTACTTAGTTGACTTAGAAAAATTATCTTTGAGTGATCATTGCTTAATTGCTGACAATGCTAACATAAATGAAATTAGTTGGTTGTGGCATCGTAGATTAGGTCATGCAAGCACACACCTTATTTCAAAACTAATTAAAATGGATTTAGTTAAAGGATTACCTAAATTAGATTTTGAAAATAATAAAATATGTGATGCATGTCAATTTGGAAAACAAACTAGAAGTTCTTTTAAATCTAAAAACATTGTTTCAACTTCTAGGGCTTTAGAGCTACTTCACATGGATCTTTTCGGACCAACTAGAACCACAAGTCTAGGAGGAAAGAAATATGGTCTAGTGATTGTAGATGATTATTCTAGATATACTTGGGTAATGTTTTTAGCTCACAAAGATGAGACTTTCTCGATATTCCTGAAATTCTTCAAGAAAGTCACAAATGAGAAAAACACTACTATAGTATCTCTAAGAAGTGATCATGGAACAGAATTTGAAAATCACTTATTTGAAAGTTTTTGTTCTGAAAATGGAATTAATCATAATTTTTCAGCCCCTAGGACTCCACACAAAATGGTGTAGTTGAAAGAAAAAATAGGACTCTAGAAGACATGGCCCGTACCATGCTATGTGAAAGCAACTTACCAAAGTATTTTTGGGCGGAAGCAATTAACACAGCATGTTACATCTTAAACAGAGCTTTAATAAGACCAATATTAAAGAAAACACCTTATGAATTATGGAATGAAAGAAAACCAAATATAAAATACTTTCATGCATTTGGATGTAAATGTTTCATTCATAATAATGGTAAAAACAACTTAGGAAAATTTGATGCTAAATCTGATGAAGGAATTTTTCTAGGTTATTCAACAACTAGTAAGGCATATAGAATCTTTAACAAGAAAACCTTAGTAGTTGAAGAATCCATTCATGTAGTTTTTGATGAATCTTTAGCAACTGGATCTGAAAAGATTGATGATGAGGAAGATACAAACATAATTGAAAAAGATCTTGAAAAACTTAATATTGAAGTATCTTCTGATCATGAACAAGAAGCTAAAGATGATGATTCACATAAGGACGATGATGTCAATATTGATCATAATGATGTAGATCTTCCAAGAGACTGGAGATATGCTCATAGTCATCCTAAGGAATTGATTATAGGCGATCCATCTCAAGGAATAAGAACTAGATCATACATGAGAAATATTAGTAATCATCTTGCATTTGTATCACAAATTGAACCTAAAACTATAGAAGAAGCTGAAAAAGATAATAATTGGATGTTAGCAATGCAAGAAGAACTAAATCAATTTACTAGAAATAATGTTTGGACTTTAGTTGAAAGACCTAAAAACCATTCAGTAATAGGATCAAAATGGATTTTAGAAATAAACTAGATGAAAATGGCATTGTAATTAGAAACAAAGCTAGATTGGTTGCTAAAGGATATAATCAAGAGGAAGGTATTGATTTTGATGAAACCTTTGCACCTGTAGCTAGATTAGAAGCCATTAGGCTATTACTTGCATTTGCATGTCATATGAACATTAACTTATTTCAAATGGATGTAAAAAGCGCATTTTTAAATGGATTTATTAATGAAGAAGTTTATGTAGAACAACCACCAGGTTTTGAAGATCACGAGTTTTCAAATCACGTTTTTAAATTGCACAAAGCTTTATATGGTTTGAAACAAGCACCTAGAGCTTGGTATGATAGGTTAAGTAAATTCTTAATAGAAAATGATTTTACAAGAGGAAATGTTGATAAAACTTTGTTTTTGAAAAGAAAAAGTAAAGATTTACTTGTAGTACAAATATACGTAGATGACATTATTTTTGGTGCTACTAACGATTCTCTTTGTCAAGAATTTGCAAAGTTAATGCAGGGAGAATTCGAGATGAGCATGATGGGAGAACTCAACTTCTTCCTTGGACTCCAGATCAAACAAGCAAAGAGGGAATCTTTATCAACCAAACCAAATACACAAGAGAACTACTCAAAAAGTTTGGTATGGAAACAATGAAACCCCTCGGAACTCCAATGAGTCCTTCATGCAAGCTGGACAAAGATGAAGAAGGTAAAAAGGTTGATCAAAAGTATTATCGAGGTATAATCGGATCCCTTCTTTATTTAACAGCAAGTAGACCAGATATTATGTTTTCAGTATGTTTATGTGCTAGATTTCAATCTGAACCTAAAGAATCACATTTAATAGCTGTTAAAAGAATTTTAAGATATCTAAATGGAACAAAAAATGTAGGTTTATGGTATTCTAGAGACTCACATTAAACCTAATTGCATATTCAGATTCTGATTATGCTGGATGTAAATTAGATAGAAAAAGCACAAGTGGTGCATGCCAATTCTTAGGTAGTAACTTAATCACATGGTTTAGCAAAAAGCAAAATTCAGTTGCATTATCAACTACTGAAGCTGAATATGTAGCAGCTGGAAGTTGCTGTGCGCAAATCCTATGGATTAAGCGACAACTTGAAGACTATGGTATCACACTTAATAAAACACCCATAAGATGTGATAACACTAGCGCAATCAACTTAACTAAAAATCCAATTCAACACTCAAGAACAAAACACATAGAAATTAGATATCATTTTATAAGGGAACATGTAGCTAATGATGAAATTTGTTTAGATTATGTAAACACTGAAGAACAATTAGCTGACATATTCACTAAACCTTTAAATGAAGAAAGATTTTGTTATCTTAGAGGAGAGTTAGGAATTTGTAATCCCTTTGAATAAATTTTGAAACCTCTAAGGAAATATATCTAGAGTTCTTTCAAATTCTCAAAATCTTAAGGAAATCTTATCTAGAACTCATATCAATTTGATCTCTCAAAGTCCATGATTTTTAATCATACACAAAGATCAAATTCCGGACTCATTCGGATTCTCTGAATCTTAATCTATTTTTCTCTGAAATTGTCTGGGAGCCGACTCGAGAGTATCGGAGTCGACTCGAGTTTCTGCTGAAACTCAGGAGTCGACCCCTCCTCTGAGCGAGTCGACTCGAGATCGTGTCTGTGCTCTGTGACTAGTCGGGAGCCGACTCCACACTTTGCGCGAGTCGACTCGACGTGGTCCCAGTCGATTATTTAGGGCACGAGTCGACCCCACGGACATTTCATCGTTCCAAATCCTTCCAAATCCTCTCCAAAACTTTCCCAAAACCCTCCAAACCTCAATTAACCTCTGATTAACCAATCCTTCAAGATCAATGGCACCCAAAACCCGTGGAGCTAGCTCGAGTGGCGCCGGTTTGAAGAGAAAGAGGACCGTTCGACGACCCGTCCGCGAGCCGTCTACGGATTCATCCTCCACCCCTTCTGCTAGTGATCCTCCTGCTCCAGCTCCTACCCTCAGGTAGATCTTCTAGCCAGTAGGATTGTAACCACAGGAAGAAAGGTTGATTTTGAATTGTTTGAGAATGAAGGATTCATAATTGGAGACAACTAATTGAGATGGGATTTGAGTATATTTGTTCATTGGACTGTCCCACCTACCCTGCTCTAGTTAAAGAGTTTTACAAGAATTTGACTAGAGGAGATGATGGCTTGGTGAGCAAGGTTAGAGGCATTGGTCTGAACATTACATCCTCTATTCTATCTAGATTATTGAAGTTACCCTTGTCTGGACCATCTACATTTGCCCCAGAAGATAGGTCTCCAGCCCTCTCTAGGCTATTGAACAGAAATTTTGAAGGATTTGAAGAAGTTTTGCTAGTCAATTGCCTTTGGAATTAAGATTACTCCACAACATTTGCAGCAGGATTTTGTTTCCCAAAACCGGCAGATTTGACTATGTTTCTGAGCGAGATATTTTTGTTATGGATGCTGTTGTTTCTGGGAAACCCATCAATCTACCTAGGATGATAATATGGTACATTGCAGATTGTAGCGGAAAAGAAATCGAGTTTGCCCTATGGCATGGTTTTAACTAAATTATTTCAAGCCAAGGGATTGTTTTTGATGATAGTGAGCCAAAGAAGGAACTAAGACATACGGATTTTTACACTTTGGCCACTATCATCGGATGGGGTTTGTTAAGAAAAATGGAAGTTGGGAGAGAAAGAATGTTACTGAGGACAGAGACATAGCTGCTGAGGCCCCCAGACCTTCTATGAGACATTCATCACCTGAGCCTCCTCAGTGTCTGTTCCAGAGTCTGTTCCTGCTCCTGCTTCTGATTCTACCCCTGCTCCTACTGTTGCTCCTGCTCAGTCTTCTACATTTCATCTGGTAGTTTTTCTGATATACAGTTAGATCAGCTTCGATCTTTATTCAAGTCTGAGATAGTCGAGCATGAAAACAGATTGAAAGAAGAATTTAATGAAAAGTATATGAACTTAAAAGAAGCCTTATATTCACTCAGTGATCGGTTGCATGATTGAGTCTACTCTCAGTTCATCTACCAGGTCCTTAAGTGAAGACTTAAAGAATATCTTTGGAGAACTTAAGGATATCTGCGGTGACTCGGAGACATACTCCCAATGCAACGCCGAGCTTCAAGAAAAAATTACATCTGCTTGTACTTTTGTTGACAATAAGCTCAAAGACTATGTTAGACTTCAATGTGAAGGGATGAAGCAGATTGTTGATCACTTGAATAGAATTACTAGAAGAAATTTTTAAGTTTTCATGTAATCTCTTTTTGATGTAATCAAGTTTACTTTCAATGCAATGAGCAAGTTTACATTTTCATGTACTTTCATTTTAAAGCAATGAGAAAGTTTGATGCATTACTTTTGTCTATTTCAATTGTAAGTATCCTTGAATTCTTTGAATGATTATCCTCAATTGATAAGTTAAATAGAAAAAGTTAAATAGAATGTTATTGATATTAAACTTCCTAACCTTTTTGTTGATTACAAAAAAGGGGGAGAGTTTTTATTCAATCGTATATGCCTTGCCTTCAATTCAATCAAAGTTTAATTTTGAAAGAGGAAGAGCATAAGGGGAAGAGATAAATTGAATTTCATAAAAAAATGCTTAAGTTTCTGATTTTGAAAATTTTGAATGATTTATAAAATTAAGGTTCATAGGGGGAGCTACCTCATTGAGGGGGAGCCTTTCCATGAACACAATAGTTGATTTTGGAATCACAATTTTTTTAATTTTATAATGCATATACTCAATGTTTTTGTCATCATCAAAAAGGGGGAGATTGTTGAGAAATTATTGAAACATAATTGCCCCAACTTTATTGATTTTGATGATTTCCAAAAGCCATGAGTACCTTAAAGAATACAATGTGTTTATTTATCAAAAACCTTGAGCTTATTCAAATTGAAAGGAATGAACTATCAATGGTTATATTCAATGAGTTTTGAATCTATTAGAAAAAGGAGTTTCAAGTTCTATGCTAAAAGATTTCAAAAAGGAATTTTTATACATTATAATCAATCAATGAATTCTTGAAACATGTCTTGAATCCATGATAAACGTCATATTTAATGTATTCAAGTCAAATTTATATTTAAATTTAATTGGGACAAGTTTTAAAGTCAATCAGAACATTTTTCTGATTTTTGTATCGGTCCCGAGCCGACTCAAGGGTTTCCGAGTCGACTCCCCAAAATGTCTGATTTTCTCGAGCCGACTCTTGTCTGTGCGAGCCGACTCCGCTCAAACAACAGAACCCATGTTTTTTGAGCACTTCTCGAGTCGACTCCCCATTTTCCTCGAGTCGACTCCCGACTTTCAGGAGCCGACACTTTAGTTTTCGCGAGTCGACCCTTCAATGCTTAAAATGTTTCTATTTTTGGTAATCGACTTCGAGCCGACTCCCACAAAGCTCGAGTCGACTCCGCGAATCTGGGCGCGATTTTTAACGATGACACATCAGCCCCAACGGTAAGATTTTTGAATAACGGCTATTTTTCCTTGTCTCTAACGGATATATTTTTGCAGATTCTATAAATAGAGGAGCTCTTTTCAATCAGACAATCGAGAAAATCAAAGAGAGAAAAGAATATCTTTTGAAAAGAGGGAAAAACAGAGCATATTGAAAAATCATTTAGCTCAAAGGAGAGAGATTCAAAAGGAGTGAAATCCAAGTGAAAGTTTCGTCTACTCCTTCTCATCAATCCACAAGAGCCAAAAGAAAATCCACAAGCATTTCAAAGGTCAAATCGGAGGATTTTCAAAAGAGGAAAAAGCTTCATCTCAACTCCAAAGTCTTCAACGGTCAAGAATCTTGCTGAGGCGTGATTCAACGTTTCAAGAGGAGTTGAAGAGAAGAAGGAAGAAAGCCCAAGCCTCTACCATCTGCAATACAATCAGGCTTTCTAACCTTTATATTTTGTACTTCATTTGTATATTTGCTCAAGGGGAGCATTTCATTGTTCAAACATTTATTCTATTTGTTTGCTGATTCAATCAGTGGATTGAATCAGTGGAGGTTGGTATACCTCGTTACAAGCCGGAGTGCTTGTGTTGGGTTAGTTGTGAGCCCGAGAAAAACAACGTGTAGGGTTTTGTGCTGGTAAGCCCGAGTTAAAACCAGCTGGGTTCGTTGTGCACCCGGTAAAACAACAAGTTTGAGTTGTGAGCTTGGAAAACAACTCGGCTGTAATCTAGAGAGATTATAGTGTGGACCCAAGTGAATCTTGGGAGTGGACGTAGGTGTTGGATTGCACCGAACCACTATAAAATTATCTTGTGTTTGCCGTGCCATATTTTCTCTTCTCTATCTCTCTTTATTGCTTGTGCATTGCTTATTAGTTAGCCTCTCACTTGCACATCTTGCTAACTAATCAATTAAAGTTAAAAAGTCTTAAATTTTTAAGAACCCAATTCACCCCCCCCTCTTGGGTTGCCATCTGGGCCAACACATACCATCTAGGTTCCATTCATATACTGCTCCACCATTAAAGGCTTCTCTTCTAAAGCTTTTTCTTTCTTCAAATTGGATATATGGAGGAGTTGGTCTAGGATAATAATCCTTTTGTGTTCTGTAATATGTTTGTCCTTCGTTATTCATCTTGTTTATCTGATTTTCAGATTCTTGTGATGAAATTATATTTATTTTAGTTCCTCTTAGTCTGTTTGTTAATTGGTCTATGATTCTATCTTCTTTACTTTTAAAATCTTTTTCCCAACTATTGTCTGTTTGGAAAAGAGGTTTCTATCTTTTTATTTCTTTATTAATTCTTGATTCTTGGGGTTTTTGTTCAACGGTTTTTTCTATTTTGTTTAATTGTTCTGATATTGTATATAGAGCCTGGTTGCTATAGTTGTTTTGCTGGACTACCTTTCTGATTTCTTTATTAGTGGCTGGATAACCTTCATTGTCTGGGTTAATGACCTTAAATGGAGAGGCAATGACTGTTTGATTTCTATAATTAATCTGGCATTCTTCTAAAGGAATGTTTTCTGAGTTTATTCCCTTATTTTCTGTGGTTTTCCAAATCACTCCTATGGATCTGAAAGGGTACTTATATGTGACTTTCCTATTTTTACATGCTAGTTCAAGCCATGTAAAATAAGGTACTTCTAGCTTTTGTTCATTCATGTTTCAAATTTTCTCTTTCTTCTGGACTGGTTTCTCTCCATAGCCAGTCAACTTTTCTTTGTTATAATGTGCTCTAAAATCTTTTCTGATATTTTCTTTGTTGATTTCGAATTTCCTGATAATGGTATTTAACTGTTTTGGGGTTTCGTCTACCATCTGAGAATAGGTTGGCGAATAGTTTGGCTCTTCGTAGTAGAGGCTTGGAATACTAGGTTCTAAATCAACTCCTTTGTGTTTCAGGTTTTTCGTACTGGTATCTCCTATTTCTGTACTAGGGTTTCTCATACTATAGGATCTTCTGAAATTATAGCTAACATTTCCTCTATCATCCTGAGTTATTTTGTTGACTATTCTTGTTTCTCTGACTAATCTCCTAGGAGGCTGTATTTTCTTTAGGGTCCAGTTGTCTTTGATTTCTACATCTTTCCAATTGCACATCTGGGGAACTATAGCCTGATGTCTTTCGTCTGTGGCTAGGAATAGAGTTTTTCCCCTTGGGGTCTTTTTTATTCCTTTAGCATTAACTCTGGTCGTTATTAGTTTATAGACTACTCTGTAGATAATACTAAGGGGAGTATATCCTGGCTTAATATTGTCGTATCCTGATGCTTTGATTTCTATAACCAAGGAGTCCTTAATGGCTCCGTCTATTTCTGAGCTTAAGTTGGGATAATTCTCAAAATAGATAGGTCCCCAACTAACATTGGTGTTGATAAGACTAAGGATTGCATCATCTGCTTCATTAAAGCGATTATCTTTTAATGCTATAAATATAGGTTTGTCCATTCCATTTCTGTGATTTGGGATTATAGCAACTTGGACTGCTGCTATATGGATGTATCTAAACTTTTCTTTGAAAGACGCTATGTCTTCTTCTGGAATAATCTAACACTGGTTTGGCTGTTCTCTAAATTGATGGACAGACTTCGTTCTGCAGTTTTGATCCTATACTCTTCAAAGAGATCAAAACTTCCTTTTTCATAGATCTGGTTATACTTAATTTTTGGAATTTTTCTGTTTGTTATATTAATTTCTACTTTTGATATGGCTTTGGTCATCATATTAATGGCATCTTTTGAATAAGAGTCTTGAACTTCACTGGTTTCTACGTTTTCTATTTCATCCAGATTTTGTCTTCTAGCTGATCTTTTTACTAATCTTTCCATTGCTTTCCTTTGGGTGTGATTAGGGTATTCGGGTGTTAGGATTCCTAGTTTCTTTAACTTTTCTAACCTATTAGGCTCTTGAACCTTAGCTAATTTCTTAATTATTTGCTCCATTACTTTCTTAGGGTTGATAATGGGTCTACAGCCGGGACCACTACTGGGAACACTATTGGTCTTACATTCACTATCAGCCTTACACTTACCAACGGCTTTACGCTCACCAACAGACTTACATTTACCATTATCTCCTAAGAACCTGGTGGATAATTAAGATGCCCGCTTAGCTAATGTTCTTAAACCTAATGTGTTGAAAAGTTAAGAGACTATGTCTCCTAGCACCCTTAACCCTTTTCCCTAAGGGTTAAGCTATCTAGTCTATGCCTTTATGATTTTATTTCTTAACCAAAAGTTTTCACGTCCGGCCAGGGGCTCATTATTCCCATGGGTTGTGGATATATTTGCATATATCCCGCTCAGGAGGCGTGACACGCTGGTTGAGAAATAAAGATGTGTGCACTGTGTGTGCATGGTGATCTAAGTGGGTGCGTGGTGATCTAACTTGGCCATGGTTTAGTAGAGGGCTTTAGTGATATTTGAGTGGAGGTTAGTGGAGGTTTTAGGTAGTGGATGAGGCATTTGGATGATGAATGGAGGCTTGCGTTTTGGTGTTGTCTGGTGGCGGATGCCTCTCACAGGCTGAGGGCTATCTGTTTTATAGAAGTGTCTAGCGGACTAGAGAGCTGATGAAGTCCAAAGAAATTATTGCGGACTTCACATGGTTTGGAGTCCAAAGGGGAGTCTGGAGAAGAATCTGTCCTTGGGGACAGCTGGCTTTAATCTTGTCCGTCCTTGGAGACAACTAGCTTCAATTATTTCTGTCCTTGGGGACAGCTAGCTGGCTGGCTTTGATAAAGTCTGTCCGTGGGGATAACTGGTCTTTAATCATGTCTGTCCTTGGGGACTGCTAGCTTCTGCGGACTTCAAATGAGTTGGAATCTGAAATTGGTTCTAGGTTTGGGGCAGGACATCTGGATTTAGGACAGCTGGCTTTGCCATCCTTTGAGCACTGCAGCACATGTACGACTGCTCTTGAGTTACTTCCCGTAACAGTGCTCTAATACCAGAAAAGTCCCTCATATGTGAGTTATTGTGTTCTGATTGGTTGTTATTGCTGTACCTTTATATGTGTGAACTATTGTAGCTGGCTGAGATATAGCTGCCATTATTGTGACTAGATTAGCCATTCAGATCCTAGGCCTATAGAAATGGTATCAGAGCCATGTTTGGCTAATTTCTTGCCCCAAGAACAACCTTGTTCATCTAGTCCGTTGTCTGAGCCGACTCCGGCTACCTTGTAAAGGCCAACTTGGACCAACTCTTTGTAAACTTCAGTTGTAAGTTCCTTCAGAAATCTAGTACCAGTTTCTGTGCATATTTAAAATATCAGCTTTATTTTAAGTCACTTTTATCAGTTTTGTTTATGTGCAAAAATTTTCTTTTCCGGGGAGAAGAGTGTGAGTAGTATGCTGCTTTTGCTTTTTAAGTATGTGAGAGTATGCTTTTGCTTTTGCTTTTTAAAGTGCTTTTAAATATGCATCAGCTTTTTCCTTAACCCATAAGCATCACGCCTCTTGAGCGGATATGTCCTTATGAACCTCATCAACCTTGAAAACTATCCATACCCAGTATTCCGAGCTATACCCACTCTTTGGAAAACTTATGGACCTAGCAACCCATGTCATCTTCTACCTTGAAGAGTAAAAGCCCTTTCCAAGCCTCAACCTAATAGACCAACCAGAGCTCAACCTGACACTATAAACCTTAGAAACCATGACCCCTTCCATGAAGAAAGTCCTCCAAGAATGCCAGAACACTTTGAAACTCATAAACTCCATACTTAAAAAATATCCCTACCTACTACCGGCCTTCCAGAAAGTCATAGATAATGCAACCTGGACCATAATGGGAATCGAAGAATATGACAACCAGTTCCTTGACTTCAGACAGATCCGAGGAAGACTGTAACAAATTCCCAGCAGCCAGTTTCATGTAAAAATCTATTACTAGCTTTTATGTAAAAAGTTGTTAAGCTTTCAATTTTATGTAAAGCTGTAAGTTTCTATGTAAATACTTGGTTTCATGTAAGTTTTCATGCAATGTACTTTGTAAGCTTAATATAAGCTTTATTATCAATAAATCCTCAGTTTTTATAAAAAGATTTAGCCTTCCCAAATTAGTACTATTCATACTGTTCATTACTATTTCCAGCCGTAACAATAGACTTCTGATAAAGTACTGTTCATAATTACTATTTAGTACTATTCATTACTGTTCACTTTTACTATTCATCGCACTCTGCCTTTTTTATGGAATTTTCATCTGTATTTCATTCCGCACCTAAATGGTATCAGAGCCAAGTTAGATCTCCAACAACAGTATCAAGTTTCATAAATCCAAAAGTATCTCGCCTCCTGAGCGGGTGTACGAAAGTACACTTATGACCCATGGGAGTAATGAGCTACGGCCGGACGAGACCTTTTGAGATTTTAGAAACTCAAAAGCCTTAGTCAGCATTTATAGTTCTTACTGGAAAAAGTTAGGATTTTAGAATTCACTAGCCTCCTATCCTTAATCTCAATAAGTCTAGGAGCAATGATTGAAACTTTAATTAAGTCGTTCAATAGGCTACTAGGGGGAAACACTGGTATGCGTGAGTCCGTTGGTAAGCGTAAGACCAGCAAAAGAGCGTAAGACTGGCAGTGTTCCCGGAAGTGTTCCCATCATCCCTAGGTACCAAAATGAATAGCTTAATTAAAAGATTAACCAGAACTCAAAGACTAGATGAGAGTGAAAGTTTAGAAGATAGTGAAACCCGAGATCAAGATTTTATCCAGAAAAACCATTAATGTATTAAATAGATCAGTATCAGCAACAGAAATCGATATAACAAATAAGAAAATTCTAACAATTAAATATGACCAGATATATAAGAAAGGAAGCTTTAGCCTTTTTGAGGAACGAAGAGTTAAAATCATGGAACATGATCTAGATATTAAGTTAGAAAATGGACAAACCAGTGTTCGGCTTTTTAGAAAAAAGGATATACAGTCTTTCAATATTGATGATAAACTTAGATACATGCATATAGCAGCAGTACAGGTTGCCATAATCCCAAACCATAGAGAGGGAATGGATAAACCTATATTTATAATATTAAAAGATAATCGCTTCAACGAAGCAGAAGATGCAATTCTTAGTGCCATTAGTACCAATGTTAGTTGGGGACCTATTTACTTTGAAAATTATCCCAACTTAAGTCTAGCCATAGACGGAGCCATTAAAGACTCCTTAGTTTTAGACATAAAGGTAGCAGGATACGAAAACATAAAACCAGAATTAAACCTCTAAGTATTCTACAGAATAAGTTATAAGATGATGAAAACCCGAGTCAAAGCTAAAGGAATAAAAAAATCACCTACAGGAAAAACCCTATTTTTAGCAACAGATGAGAGACATCAATCGATAGTACCTCAAATGAGTGATTGGAAAAGGGTAAGAATTGAAAGCAATTGGACTTTAGAAAAAACTCAGCCTCCTAGAAGGTCAGTCAGAGAAAATAGAATAATAAATGAAATAACTTAAGATGATAAAGGAACTGTCAGATACAATTTTAGAAGATCCTATAGCATGAGAAATCCCAGTTCAGAGGTAGGAGAAACCAGCCTAAGGAACTTAAAACTCAAAGGAGTTGATCTAGAATCAAATATCCCGAGTTTATTTTACGAGGAGACAAATTATTCTCCGACCTATTCTCAGATGAGGGAAGATACACCAAACCAACTAAACACGATCAAAAGAAAATTTGAAATTAATAAAGAAAGTATCAAAAAGATTTTAAGGCAAAACATAACAAGGAAAAGGTTGACTGGCTATGGAAAGCAACCAGCCCAAAAGAAAGAAAAGAATTAAAACAAGAATACTATAGTTTTATGAATACCCTAGAATTAGAAATCCCTTATTTCATATGGCTTGAGGAAGCATGTAAAAATAAGGAAGTTACAAGCAAATACCCTTTTAAATCTTTAAGAGTAATTTGGAAAACCACAAAAAATAAGGAAATAAACTCAGAACACATCCCTTTAGATGAATGTCAGATTAACTATAGAAATCAAATAGTTATAGCCTCTCCATTCAAAGCCCTCAAACCAGAAAATGACAGTCACACAGTAACCAATAACGAGATTAGAAAAATAGCACAACAAAACAATTATAGCAATCAAGCCCTACATACAATATCAGGACAACTGAATAAGATAGAAAAGACCCTGAACAAAAGGTCCAAAACCCAAAAGTAGATCAAATTATAAAAATACAAAAGCCTCTTTTCCAGACAGATAACAGCTGGGAAAAAGGATTTAAGAATAAAGAAGACCTAATAATAGATAAACTAAAAGGAATCAGACTGAATATGATATCATCACAAGAATCTAAAAATCGAATAAACAAGATAAAAAATGAAGGACAAACACAGAAAGATTATTATCCTAGACCAACTCCCCCAGATATTCAATTTGAAGAAAGGAAAAATTTTAGAAGAGAAGCCTATACTAGTGGAGTAGTTTATGAATGGAACTTAGATGGGATCAGAAAGAGAAATCTGGAATTTCTTAAGGGAAATGAATATGGCTGCAGGAGCCCTACGAGCTGCAAGTACATCCAAGAGAGATACCCTTAGGATTCTAGTCCAATGATTCACCAGACAATTAGAGGGATGGTGGAATAGGTATTTAAAGTCTACGGAAAGAGACTTCATAATAAATAGCACTAAAATTATGGTCAAATCAGAGTCTACCGAGACCTCAGAAGAACTCAATGGGGTAGACACTCTGCTCCATGCAATATACAGACAGTTCATAGGAACAAAGGATGTAAAACAAGAAAACAACCGAATGCTTCTAATGAAACTCAGATGTCCTAAAATGCAAGACTTCAGGTGGTATAGGGACGTTTTCCTATGTCGAGTCCTTGAAAGAGAAGATTGCAGTTCTCCCTTTTGGAAAGAAAAATTTATATCAGGATTACCAAACCTATTCTCAGAAAAGGTTAATGAAGCCTTAGCAGAAAAATACCAAGGCAAAATTAACTGGGACCATATCACCTATGGAAATATCATTGAAACAATTAATACAACAGCACTAAAGATGTGCACCAAATGAAACTCCAATCTAAGTTAAAAAGAAACGAAATTACAACCAAAAAGGAATTAGGAGGATTTTGTAAACAATACGGATACGAAGTATTAGTACCCCCTTCTAAGAAAAAGAGAAAAGACAAAAGATAGAAAATCCAACATATTCTAGAAATAGATCAAATAAACGGAAGAATTTTCCTAGTAAAGAAAAGGAAAAATTTAGAGACAAAAAATTCAAGGAAGCTCCTAGGAAAAAGTATAATACAAATCAAAGAAAAACAGCAACTTGCTATAGATGTGGGAAAAAGGGCCACTTTAGCAAGAATTGTAAAAAATATAAAATATCCCAAATCCAAGGAATGGACATTCCGGAAAACCAAAAGGAGAAAATACTAGAACTAATGTTATAAGAAAGTGAAGAAAGTTACCCTTCAGATCTAGAAGATAGTTCAGAATATGAAAAGATCAATCTAATAGAAGAAAATGAGGAAGAGAGTTCTTTTGATGAAGAAGAAACTTCCTCAGAAAACATAGACGAAATAGCCTTATGCGGTTGTACTGAAAATCTTAAAATTAATATGATTAATAGCAAAAGAAGCGATCTACTCATAGACCTAATAGAAAAGACTGATGATCCGGAATTAAGAAAAAATTATATAGAGGAACTCAAAAAAGAATTGCAACCTAAAGCTAAAAAAGAAGTTTCAAGCCTATCAGAAATAATTAAACAAAAGGAGCAAGAAGAAAAACTTAAAACGAACCCAATCCACCAACTTCAAACAGAAGGTAAACAAATCAAAATAGAAATTAAGAAATTAAGAGCAGAAATAGAAGAGTTGAAAAACCCAAATAAAGAAATTCTTCAAGAAGAAGAAGAAAGGAACAAGACAGTTATCTAAATAAAATCACAACCGTAAAAGTCCAGAGATGAAACGCCAGAGTTAGACTAGTAGTAGGAGAAGAAACTAGAGAGGTATATGCCTTAGTTGACTCTGAAGCAGACATGAACTGTATACCAAAAGGATTATTTCTGAAAAAATACTATGAAGAAACTACTGAGAATCTTTATACAGCTAATAATGAGAGCCTTAAGGTCAAATATAAAATATCAGACGTACATATTTGCCAAGATGATATTTATTTTAAGACAACATTTATGATAGCCAAAGACATCCAAACCGTTGTTCTTGGAACACCATTCATAACCCTTCTTTATCCTATGAAAATAAATGAAGAAGGAATATCAACCTATGTTTTCGAAGATAGAGAGATCAATTTCAAATTTGTAAACCCTACAAAAACCAAAGAAATTAATTTGTTAAAAGACCTTAGTATTCAAAAAATACAGACCTTGAAATATAAGGAGCAACAACTATTAGATCTTAAAGAGGAAATCAAAATAACTAAAATAGAAAAACAATTACAGGAAGATTTTTGGAAAAACAAAATAGAAGAAATTCAAGGAAAATTAAAAAAAGAATTATGCAGTCAGAATCCTACGGCCTTTTGGGATAGACAAAAACATCATGTTAGTCTACCTTACATTAAAAATTTTAAAGAAATAAATATTCCAACTAAATCTAGACATATTCAGATGAACGCAAAATTGTTAGAATATTGTAAAAATGAAATATCAGATCTCTTAGACAAAAGACTTATAAGGCCAAGTAAATCTCCTTGGTCATGCTCAGCCTTTTATGTTCAAAAAGCCTCAGAATTAGAAAGGGGAACTCCCAGATTGGTCATCAATTATAAGCCTCTAAATAAGGTCTTAGAATGGATTAGGTATCCTATACCTAACAAAAAAGACCTTTTATCCAGATTTTATAAAGCAAAAATATTCTCTAAGTTTGACATGAAATCAGGATTTTGGCAAGTACAGATAAAGGAAACAGATAGGTATGCAGATAAAGGAAACAGATAGGTATAAAACAGACTTTACAGTACCTTTTGGGCATTATGAATGGAATGTAATGCCCTTTGGACTTAAAAACGCCCCAAGTGAATTCCAAAACATGATGAATACAATATTTAACTCAGAATCACACTTCATAATAGTTTACATCGATGACGTATTAATCTTTTCAGAAGACTTAAGACAACATGTCAAACACATTAGACAGTTTCATAATCTAGCAAAACAAAATGGATTAGTAATTTCAGATCCTAAGATTAAAATCTTTCAAACTAAAATAAGATTTTTAGGACATTATATATATCATGGTACTATTAAACCCATTGAAAGATCTATAGAATTTGCAGACAAATTTTCAGATAAAATTAGAGAAAAACCCCAATTACAAAGATTTATAGGATGCCTTAACTATGTAGCAGACTTTGTCCCAAACTTAAGGATCACCCTAGAACCTTTGTATGCTCAACTTAGTAAAAAGAAAATAAATTGGACAGAAGAACAAACCCAGGTAGTCAGAAAAGTAAAAACATTAGTCAGAAAACTTCCCTGCCTAAACTTACTAAATCCAGCAGCATTAGTTATTGTTGAAACAGACGCCTCAGACATAGGATTCGAAGGAATCCTTAAATAAAGAATTAATAATAAGGAAACCTTAGTCAGATATCATTCAGGAATCTGGACTAATGCATAAATAAATTATAGTACAATAAAAAAGGAGGTTTTATCAATCGTATCATGCATTCAAAAATTTCAAGAAGATTTGTATTTCAAAAATTTTTCTCAGAATTGATTGCAAATCAGCAAAAGATATTTTAGAAAAAGATGTTGAAAATATCGTTTCCAAACAAATTTTTGCAAGATGGCAAGCTATTTTATCGGTATTTGATTTCGAAATAGAATTTATAAAAGGGATAGAAAATAGCCTACCAGATTTTCTAACCAGAAAATTCCTTACAGGAACAAAATGTTAGAAAAGCCCAAATCCAAAGCCTCTTACGCCAAGCCCATGACCTTGGTACCACTTAAAACTATTGCTCCTATTAAAAACCAGTATTCAGTTCTTGCCTCATCCTCCCAAAGCTACTCTCAGGCCACTTAGAAATGGTCACCTCCTAGCCCAAATCAAACCAAGCCCAGCCCACCAAGTCCTGGTATGATCAGACCCAGTCCATCCAGACAACCTCCGGTTAACCCATACATTTCAAAAAATTGTTCCTTGACAGTAAAACAGTTAGAAAAGGATGAACTGAGTGACCAACAGTTTCCAGACTGTCCAGAATATTCCTTCGGTAAATGGCAAAATAATCCAATATCATTTACCTACCGGATATGAAATACCCTTGAAATCCCAAGAGTATTATGAGTTCATTTTGGTAGACTCAGATTCTGCAGAAATAACCCATACTCCAGAACCCAATTCAGAAGCAATAGCTTATTCAAAATGCAAATCCTAAAGTTCATCACCAAAGAAGAATGGAGAAATCCTTATCAGTCCAAAACATTTTTCCAAATATATTCACCCATACAATACAACTATTTTGATTACCAAGAAGCCTGGTTTAAAGCCTTCTACCTTAAACCCACAAATCACAGTTGGTTTTTTAGCTTCTGCCAGAAATTCAACAAGAAAATTCCAAATTGGGTCCACAACTGGTGGATCTACTTTGGATTGACCAAAGACATATTACCAGAGAAAATACAACACTCATGGGACTATTTCCAAGACAACCTCAGAACAACCACTTATGGAAACAAATCTATCATGTTCTCAGTCGAATTCCAAGTTCCATGGATCCTAGGATGGGATTTTACCATCAGCAAGACTTTAGATCATCAATATCCACCCATCCTGGAATGCAGGTTCATAATCAAATGGTGGAAAAACTTACAGTCAGGAGAAAGGCTACTAATAAACAATATCAGATTATGGCTTATCACTTATAACAACCCTCAGCAATTTCCAAAGCCAGAGAAAAGCTCAGTCTCTCCAGCAATAGGTAAGCCTCCCAATAAAAAAGAATTAAAGAAAAAACTATTAGAAGAACTATCTCAACTTGGAGACTCAGACAACGAAGAAGTCATTGGATCATCACAACCAGATCCAACAACAATGCAGTTTGCATAAGACCCTTATGAAGATTATAACATCATCTAATCATAAGGAAGCCAACAGGCCTTTCTAGATAGGCCTCATCCAATCAGCCTGCCAACTCCATACCTGCCGAACCCAGTGGCAGCTCAACGTCAACAGCACCTGTCATCTAGTGACAGCCCAACATCAACCTGATCAGCCTAGTACAATTACAGCTAGCCCAGCAATACAAGACAACAACCATAATTCACTCATGTGAAACCACAAGTTCACACCCATGAAGCCTCCCAGAAGCACATCCAGATAGACAGAATTTCCGGCTCAACTGCCATTCAGACTCCAACAGTCACTGCATGTGAAGCTCCAGTAATCCTACCAACCTTTCAGCCTTTTTCCTTGAGAGCACTGTCCTGAAAAAGGTCACAAATGCAGCCGGACATGTGCTGCAGTGCTCGCCAAGTGTCCCAAACTGCTATACCCTTTTGGTGCGGTTCCTATTGCTTTCCTAAAAACCAGACTCCATCATTGTCCTTAACCCCAATTATTGTCCTGAGAAAACTGTTCATCTGAAGACCCGTATTCAATTATTGTCCTTGCCTTGCCAGAATTGCTTTACCTTTACCAGACTCCATCATTGTCCTTAACCCCAATTATTGTCCTGAGAAAACTATTCATCTGAAGACCCATATCACCATTATTGTCCTTCAGGACTATGCACTCCATTATTCACCTTAATTATTGTCCTTCCAGGCATTATTGCTCCACCATCCCAACGCTATAAAAACCCATGGCCTCTCTCCATCCATGACATCCGCTTCCAATCGCCTACACACACATCTTCCATCCAAACTTTTAGCCACTAGTCCACTTCTCATCTATCTGCAACCAAATACCAGTCACTTACCATAAGCCTATCACCCACAAACATTCCACAAAATGAAAAAAACTATAACCAGACATAGCCAACCAAAGATGAGCTCTATCACCCATAGTCTTTATTTAGAACTCGGAAACCTTATGGACCTCATCAACCTTGAAAACTATCCATACCCAGAGTATTCCGAGCTATACCCACTCTTTGAAGAACTTATGGACCTAGCAACCCATGTCATCTTCTACCTTGAAGAGTACGAGTCCTTTCCAAGCCTCAACCTAATAGACCAACCAGAGCTCAACCTGACACCATAAACCTTAGAAACCATGACACCTTCCATGAAGAAAGTCCTCCAAGAATGGTGAACAGTAAAAGTGAACAGTAAAAGTCAACAGTAAAAATTAGTAATTATGAACAGTACTATTTTGGGAAAGCTAAATCTTTTTATAAAAACTGAGGATTTATTGATAACAAAGCATTGAAGTCTTACATAAAACTGATAAACACTGATATAAGGACTTATACAAACACCGATAAAAACATTACTTAAAAGCTGAAGTTTTACATAAGATAAAAGCTGATAAAAGATTTTTTACATGGAACTGTCTTCTGAGATTTTGATTATAGTCTTCCTCTAATCAGTCTGTAGTCAAGGAACTGGTTGTCATATTCTTCGATTCCCATTATGGTCCAGGTTGCATTATCTATGACTTTCTAGAAGATAGGTAGTAGGTAGGGATATTTTTCAAGTATGGAATTTATGAGTTTCAAGGTGTTCTGGCATTCTTGGAGGACTTTCATCATGGAAGGGGTCATGGTTTCCAAGGTTTATGGTGTCAGGTTGAGCTCTGGTTGGTCTATCAGGTTAAGGCTTGGAAAGGGCTCGTATTCTTTAAGGTAGAAGATGACATGGGTTGCTAGGTCCATAAGTTTTCAAAGAGTGGGTATAGCTCAGAATACTCTGGGTATGGATAGGCTTCAAGGTTGATGAGGTTCATAAGGTTTCCGAGTTCTAAATAAAGGCTATGAGCGATAGAGCTCATCTTTGGGTGGCTATGGCTGATTATAGGGGTTTTTTCATTTTGTGAAATGGTTGTGGATGATAGGCTTATGGTAAGTGACTGGTATGTAGGCGGAGGAGGAGTGGACTTGGTGGCTGAAAGTTTGGATCAAAGATGTGTGGATAGGTGATTGAAGGCGGATGGAGGACTTGCCGAATGAGGAGGAGGTCCCTCCTTTTATAGCTGAGGGAATGCTATCTTGGTCAATTGTTGGGGAGCAATAATGGAGATGCTGACAATAAGGATAATTATTGGGGGACAAGAAGGACGATGATTTGATGGCACAAGGCCGGGAAGGACAATGATGAGGGAGTCAACGGGTACAATTATTGGTGGAGTGGGACCATGGAGGTACAATGATTTAAGGAGTAACCAGGAGATAGGAAGGACAATGATTTGATGGCATGAGGTCGGGAAGGACAACGGGTACAATTATTGGTGGAGTGGGACCATGGAGGTACAATGATTTAAGGTGTAGCCGGGATTCACACCCCAAAGGTATAGTGGTTAAGGACATTTGGCGAGCACTGCAGCTCATGTTCGGCTGCATTTGTGACCTTTTTCAGGACAGTGCTCTCAATGGTCAAAAAAGAGTCTGACTGGGTTACTGGAGCTTCACATGTCGGTTGTTGAAGATTGTGATTGCTGAGCCGGAGATACTATTTGTCTGGTAATTTGTTGCTGGACTTGGGCTACTATTGGGATCGGCAGGTTGGACTGAATTCTGTTTGTCTGTTAATTTGTTGCTGGACTTGGGCTGCCATTGGGATCGGCAAGTTGGACTGAATGAACTGGGCTATGTAGAGCCTATTTGGAAGGCTGCAGGCTGGGCTGTGCTTGGACAAAGCCTATCTGGAACGCCTTGTTATCTTCCTTATGATGATTATATAATGTTATAATCCTCATAGGGGTCTTGTGCAAACTGCATTGTTGTTGTTGGATCTGGTTGTGATGATCCAATGTCTTCTTCATTGTCTGAGTCTCCAAGTTGGGATAGTTTTTCTAATAGTTTTTTCTTTAATTCTTTTTTGTTGGGAGGCTTACCTGTTGCTGGAGAGACTGAGCTTTTTTCTGGCTTTGGAAATTACTGAGGATTGTTATAAGTGACAAGCCATAATCTGATATTGTTATTAGTAGTCTTTCTCCTGACTGAAAGTTTTTCCACCATTTGATTCTGAACCTGCGTTCCACGATGGGTGGATATTGATGGTCTAGAGTCTTGCTGATTGTAAAATCCCATCCTAAGATCCATGGAACTTGGAATTCGGCTGAGAAATGATGGATTTGTTTCCATAAGTGGCTGTGCTGAGGTTGTCTTGGAAATAGTCCCATGAGTGTTGTATTTCCTCTGGTAATATGTCTTTAGTCAATCCAAAGTAGATCCACCAGTTGTGGACCCAATTTGGGATTTTCTTGTTGAATTTTTGGCAGAAGCTGAAAAACCAACTATGATTTGTGGGCTTAAGGTAGAAGGCTTTGAACCAGGCTTCTTGGTAATCAAAATAGTTGTATTGTGTGGGTGAATATATCTGGGAGAATGTTTTGGACTGATAAGGATTTCCCCATTCTTCTTTGGTGATGAACTTTAGGATTTTGCATTTTGAATAAGCTATTGCTTCTGAATTGGGTTCTGGAGTATGGGTTATTTCTGCAGAATCTGAGTCTACCAAAATGAACTCATAATACTCTTGGGATTTCAAGGGTATTTCATATCCGGTAGGTAAATGATATTGGATTATTTTGCCATTTACCGAAGGGAATATTCTGAACAGTCTGGGAATCTGTTGGTCACTCAGTTCATTCTTTTCTAACAGTTTTACTGTCAAGGAGCAATTTTTTGAAATGTATGGGTTAACCGGAGGTTGTCTGGATGGACTGGGTCTCGCTACACCAGGACTTGGTGGACTGGGCTTGGTTTGATTTGGGCTAGGAGGTGACCATTTCTGAGTGGCCTGAAAGTAACTTTGGAAAGATGAGGCAAGGACTGAATACTGGTTTTTAATAGGAGTAATAGTTTTAAGGGGTACCAAGGTCATGGGCTTGGTGTAGGAGGCTTTGGATCTGGGCTTTTCTGACATTTTGTTCCTGTAAGGAATTCTCTGGTTAGAAAGTCTGGTAGGCTATTTTCTGTTCCTTTTATAAATTCTATTTTGAAATCAAATACCGATAAAATAGCTTGCCATCTTGCAAAAATTTGTTTGGAAACGATATTTTCAACATCTTTTTCTAAAATATCTTTTGCTGATTTGCAATCAATTCTGAGAAGAAATTTTTTGAAATATAAATCTTCTTGAAATTTTTGAATGCATGATACAATTGATAAAACCTCCTTTTTTATTGTACTGTAATTTATCTGTGCATTGGTCCAGATTTCTGAATGGTATCTGACTAAAGTTTCCTTATTATTAATTTTTTGTTTAAGGATTCCTCCGAATCCTATGTCTGAGGCGTCTGTTTCAACAATAACTAATGCTGCTGGATTTAGTAAGTTTAGGCAGGGAAGTTTTTTGACTAATGTTTTTACTTTTCTGACTACCTAAGTTTGTTCTTCTGTCCAATTTGTTTTCTTTTTTCTAAGTTGAGCATACAAAGGTTTTAGGGTGATCCTTAAGTTTGGGACAAAGTCTGCTACATAGTTAAGGCATCCTAGAAATCTTTGTAATTAGATTTTTTCTCTAATTTGTCTAAAATTTGTCTGCAAATTCTACAGATCTATCAATAGGTTTAATAGTACCATGATATATGTAATGTCCTAAAAATCTTATTTTAGTTTGAAAGATTTTAATCTTAGGGGCTGAAATTACTAGTCCATTTTGTTTTGCTAGATTATGAAACTGTCTGATGTGTTTGACATGTTGTCTTAAGTCTTCTGAAAAGATTAGTACGTCATCGATGTAAACTATTATGAAGTGTTATTCTGAGTTAAATATTGTATTCATCATGTTTTGGAACTCGCTTGGGGCGTTTTTAAGTCCAAAGGGCATCACATTCCATTCGTAATGCCCAAAAGGTACTGTAAAGGCTGTTTTATACCTATCTGTTTCCTTTATCTGTATTTGCCAAAATCCTGATTTCATATCAAACTTAGAGAATATTTTTGCTTGTTAGGTATAGGATACCCGATCCATTCTAAGACCTTATTTAAAGGCTTATAATTGATGACTAATCTGGGAGTTCCCCTTTCTAATTCTGAGGCCTTTTGAACATAAAAGGCAGAGCATGACCAAGGAGATTTACTTGGTCTTATAAGTTTTTTGTCTATGAGATATGATTTTCCTTTTTACAATATTCTAACAATTTTGCGTTCATCTGAATAGGTCTAGATTTAGTTAGAATATTTATTTCTTTAAAATTTTTAATGTAAGGTAGGCTAACCTGGTGTTTTTGTCTATCCCAAAAGGCCGTAGGATTTTGACTGCATAATTCTTTTTCTAATTTTCCTTAAATTTTTCTATTTTGTTTTTCCAAAAATCTTCTTGTAATTATTTTTCTATTTTAGTTATTTTGATTTCCTCTTTAAGATCTGATAGTTGTTGCTCCTTATATTTCAAGGTCTGTATTTTTTGAATACTAAGGTCTTTCAACAAATTAATTTCTTTGGTTTTTGTAGGGTTTACAAATTTGAAAGCGATCTCTCTATCTTCAGAAACATAGGTTGATATTACTTCTTCTTCGATTTTCATAGGATAAAGAAGGGTTATGAATGGTGTTCCAAGAACAACGGTTTGAATGTCTTTGGCTATCATAAATGTTGTTTTAAAACAAATATCATCTTGGCAAATCTGTACGTCTGATATTTTATATTTGACCTTGAGGCTCTCATTGTTAGCTGTATAAAGATTCTCAGTGGTTTCTTCATAGTATTTTTTGGAAATAATCCTTTTGGTATACAGTTCATGTCTGCTCCAGAGTCAACCAAGGCATATACTTCTCTAGTTTCTTCTCCTACTACTAGTCTAACTCTGGTGTTCCATCTATGGACTTTTACAGTTGCGATTTTATTTAGATAACAGTCTTGTTCACTTTCTTCTTCTTGAAGAATTTCTTTATTTGGGTTTTTCAACTCTTCTATTTCTGCTTTTAATTTCTTAATTTCTATTTTGATTTGTTTGACTTCTATTTGAAGTTAATGGATTGGGTCTATTTTAAGTTTTTCTTCTTGTTCTTTTGTTTAATTATTTTGATAGGCTTGAGACTTCTTTTTTAGCTTTAGGTTGCAATTCTTTTTGAGTTCCTCTATGTAATTTTTTCTTAATTCCGGATCATTGGTCTTTTCTATTAGATCTATGAGTAGATCGCTTCTTTTGCTATTAATCATATTAATTTTAAGATTTTCAGTACAACCGCATAAGGCTATTTCATCTCTTTTTTGAGGAAGTTCCTTCTTCATCAGAAGAACTTTCTTCCTCATTTTCTTCTATTAGGTTGATCTTTTCATATTCTGAACTATCTTCTAGGTCTGAAGGGTAACTTTCTTCACTTTCTGATAACATTAATTCTAGTATTTTTTTCTTTTGGTTTTCTGGAATATCCATTCCCTGGATTTGGGATATTTTATATTTTTTACAATTCTTGCTAAAGTGGCCCCTTTTTCCACATCTATAGCAGGTTGCTGTTTTTCTTTGATTGGTGTTATACCTTTTCCTAGGAGCTTCCTTGAATTTTTGGTCTCTGAATTTCCCTTTTTCTTTACTAGGAAAATTCTTCCGTTTATTTGATCTATTTCTAGAGCATGTTGGATTTTCTATCTTTCTTTTATCTTTCTTCTTTTTCTTAGAAGGGGGTACTAATACTTCATATCCGTATTGTTTACAAAATCCTCCTAATTCTTTTTTGGTTGTAATTTCGTTTCTTTTTAACTTAGATTGGAGTTTCATTTCTGTGCACATTTTTAGTGCTGTTGTATTAATTGTTTCAATGATATTTCCATAGGTGACATGGTCCCAGTTAATTTCGCCTTGGTATTTTTCTGTTAAGGCTTCACTAACCTTTTTTGAGAACAGGTTTGGTAATCCTGATATGAATTTTTCTTTCCAAAAGGGAGAACTGCAATCTTTCCTTTCAAGGACTCGACATAGGAAAACGTCCCTATACCATCTGAAGTCTTGCATTTTAGGACATCTAAGTTTCATTAGAAGCATTCGGTTGTTTTCTTGTTTTACGTCCTTTGTTCCTATGAACTGTCTATATATTGCATGGAGCAGAGTGTCTACCCCATTGGGTTCTTCTAAGGTTTCAGTAGACTCTGATTTGACCATAATTTTAGTGCTATTTATTATGAAATCTCTTTCTACAGGCTTTAAATATCTATTCCACCATCCCTCTAATTGTCCGATAAATCCTTGGACTATAATCCTAAGGGTATCTTTCTCGGACGTATTTACAGCTCTTAGGGCTCCAGCAGCCATATTCATTTCTCTTAAGCAATTCCAGATTTCTCTTTCTGACATCCCATCTAAGTTCCATTCATAAACTACTCCACTAGTATAGGCTTCTCTTCTAAAATTTTTCCTTTCTTCAAATTGGATATCTGGGGGAGTTTGTCTAGGATAATAATCTTTTTGTGATTTATAATATGTTTGTCCTTCATCTTTTATCTTGTTTATTCGATTTTTAGATTCTTGTGATGATATTATATTTAGTCTAATTCCTTTTAGTTTATCTATTATCAGGTCTTCTTTATTCTTAAATCCTTTTTCCCAGCTATTATCTGTCTGGAAAAGAGGCTTTTGTATTTTTATAATTTGATCTACTTTTGAATTTTGGATCTTTTGTTCAAGGGTCTTTTCTATCTTATTCAGTTATCCCGATATTGTATGTAGGGCTTGATTGCTATAATTATTTTGTTGTGCTATTTTTCTAATCTCATTATTGGTTGCTGGATGACTGTCATTTTCTGGTTTGAGGGCTTTAAATGGAGAGGCTATAACTATTTGATTTCTATAGTTAATCTGACATTCATCTAAAGGGATGTGTTCTGAGTTTATTTCCTTATTTTCTGTGGTTTTTCAAATTACTCTTAAAGACTTAAAAGGGTATTTGCTTGTAACTTTCTTATTTTTACATACTTCCTCAAGCCACGTGAAATAAGGGATTTCTAATTCTAGGATATTCATAAAACTGTAGTTTTCTTGTTTTAATTCTTCTCTTTCTTTTGGGCTGGTTTCTTTCCACAGCCAGTCAACTTTTTCCTTGTTATGTTTTGCTTTAAAATCTTTTCTGATACTTTCTTTATTAATTTCAAATTTTCTTTTAATCGTGTTTAGTTGGTTTGGTGTATCTTCTCTCATCTGAGAATAGGTCGGAGAATAATTTGCTTCTTCATAAAATAAACTCGAGATATTTGATTCTAGATCAACTCCTTTGAGTTTTAAGTTCCTTAGGCTGGTTTCTCCTACTTCTGAACCGGATTTCTCATGCTATAGGATCTTCTAAAATTATATCTGACAGCTCCTTTATCATCTTGGGTTATTTCATTTATTATTCTATTTTCTCTGACTGACCTTCTAGGAGGCTGAGTTTTTTCTAAAGTCCAATTGTTTTCAATTCTTACCCTTTTCCAATCACTCATTTGGGGTACTATCGACTGATGTCTCTCATCTGTTGCTAAAAATAGGGTTTTTCCTGTAGGTAATTTTCTTATTCCTTTAGCATTGACTCGGGTTTTTATCATCTTGTAACTTATTCTGTAGACAATACTTAGAGGTTTAAATTTGGTTTTATGTTTTCGTATCCTGCTACCTTTATGTCTATGACTAAGGAGTCTTTAATGGCTCCGTCTATGGCTAAAATGAGGTTGGGGTATTTTTCAAAGTAAATAGGTCCCCAACTAACATTAGTACTAATGGCACTAAGAATTGCATCTTCTGCTTCGTTGAAGCGATTATCTTTTAATATTATAAATATAGGTTTGTCCATTCCCTCTCTATGGTTTGGGATTATGGCAACCTGTACTACTGCTATATGCATATATCTAAGTTTATCATCAATATTGAAAGACTGTATATCCTTTTTTCTAAAAAGCCTAACACTGGTTTGTCCATTTTCTAGTTTAATGTCTAGATCATGTTCTGCGATTTTAACCCTTCGTTCCTCAAAGAGGCTAAAGCTTCCTTTCTTATATATCTGGTCATATTTAATTGTTGGAATTTTCTTATTTGTTATATCGATTTCCGTTGCTGATACTGATCTATTTAATACATTAATGGTTTCTTTTGGATAAAAGTCTTGATCTCGGGTTTCACTATCTTCTAAACTTTCAATATCATCTAGTCTTTGAGTTCTGGTTAATCTTTTAATTATGCTATTCATTTTTGCACCTAGGGACGACGGGAACACTGCCGGGAACACTGCCAGTCTTACATTCTTTTGCTGGCCTTACGCTTACCAATGGACTTACGCTTACCAACGTTTCCCCCTAATAGCCTATTGAACAACTTAATTAAAATTTCAACCATTGCTCTTAGACTTATTGAGATTAAAGATAGGAGGCTAGTGAATTTTAGGATCTTGACTTTTTTCAGTAAGAACTATAAATGTTGATTAAGGCTATTAAATCTCAAAAGGTCTCGTCTGGCCGTAGCTCATTACTCCCATGGGTCATAAGTGTACTTTCGTACACCCGCTCAAGAGGCGAGATACTTTTGGATTTATGAGACTTGACACTATTGAGTGTGTGTGCGTGGAGATCTAACATGGCTTTGATACCATTTGGGTGTGGAATGAGACATAGATGAAAATTCATAAAAAAAAATAGAGTGTGGTGAACAGTAAAAGTGAATAGTAAAAGTGAATAGTAAAAATTAGTAATTATGAACAGTACTATTTTGGGAAAGCTAAATCTTTTTATAAAAACTGAGGATTTATTGATAACAAAGCACTGAAGTCTTACATAAAACTGATAAACACTGATATAAGAACTTATACAAACACCGATAAAAACATTACTTAAAAGCTAAAGTTTTACATAAGATAAAAGCTGATAAAAGATTTTTTTACATGGAACTGTCTTTCGAGATTTTGATTACAATCTTCCTCTAATCAGTCTGTAGTCAAGGAACTGGTTGTCATATTTTTCGATTCTCATTATGGTCCAGGTTGCATTATCTATGACTTTCTGGAAGACAGGTAGTAGGTAGGGATATTTTTCAAGTATGGAATTTATGAGTTTCAAGGTGTTCTGGCATTCTTGAAGGACTTTCTTCATGGAAGGGGTCGTGGTTTCCAAGGTTTATGGTGTCAGGTTGAGCTCTGGTTGGTCTATCAGGTTAAGGCTTGGAAAGGGCTCGTATTCTTCAAGGTAGAAGATGACATGGGTTGCTAGGTCCATAAGTTCTCCAAAGAGTGGGTATAGCTCAGAATACTCTGGGTATGGATAGGCTTCAAGGTTGATGAGGTTCATAAGATTTTCGAGTTCTAAATAAAGGCTATGAGCGATAGAGCTCATCTTTGGATGGCTATGGCTGGTTATAGGGGTTTTTTCATTTTGTGAAATGGTTGTGGATGATAGGCTTATGGTAAGTGACTGGTGTGCAGGCCGAGGAGGAGTGGACTTGGTGGCTAAAGTTTGGATCAAAGATGTGTGGATAGGTGATTGAAGGCGGATGGAGGACCTGCCGAATGAGGAGGAGGTTCCCTCCTTTTATAGCTGAGGGAAGGCTATCTTGGTCAATTATTGAGGAGCAATAATGGAGATGCTGACAATAAGGATAATTATTGGGGGACAAGAAGGACGATGATTTGATGGCACAAGACCGGGAAGGACAATGATGAGGGAGACAATGGGTATAATTATTGGTGGAGTGGGACCATGGAGGTACAATAATTTAAGGTGTAATCGGAGACAGGAAGGACGATGATTTGATGACATGAGGTTGGGAAGGACAACGGGTACAATTATTGGTGGAGTGGGACCATGGAGGTACAATGATTTAAGGTATAGTCGGGATTCACACCCCAAAGGTATAGTGGTTGAGGACATTTGGCGAGCACTGCAGCACATGTTCGGCTGCATTTGTGACCTTTTTCAGGACAGTGCTCTCAATAGTCAAAAAAGAGTCTGACTGGGTTACTAGAGCTTCACATATCAGTTGTTGAAGATTATGATTGCTGAGCCGGAGATACTGTTTGTCTGGTAATTTGTTGCTGGACTTGGGCTGCCATTGGGATCGGCAGGTTGGACTGAATTCTGTTTGTCTGGTAATTTGTTGCTGGACTTGGACTGCCATTGGGATCGGCAGGTTGGACTGAATGAACTAGACTGTGTAGAGCCTATTTGGAAGGCTGTAGGCTGGGCTGTGCTTGGACAAAGCCTATCTGGAAGGCCTTGTTATCTTCCTTATGATGATTATATGATGTTATAATCCTTATAGGGGTCTTGTGCAAACTGCATTGTTGTTGCTGGATCTGGTTGTGATGATCCAATGTCTTCTTCGTTGTCTGAGTCTCCAAGTTGGGTTAGTTCTTCTAATAGTTTTTTCTTTAATTCCTTTTTGTTGGGAGGCTTACCTGTTGCTGGAGAGACTGAGCTTTTTTCTGGCTTTGGAAATTGCTGAGGATTGTTATAAGTGATAAGCCATAATCTGATATTGCTTATTAGTAGTCTTTCTCCTGATGGAAGTTTTTCCACCATTTGATTCTGAACCTGCGTTCCAGGATGGGTGGATATTGATGGTCTAGAGTCTTGCTGATTGTAAAATCCCATCCTAAGATCCATGGAACTTGGAATTCGACTGAGAACATGATGGATTTGTTTCAATAAGTGACTGTGCTGAGGTTGTCTTGGAAATAGTCCCATGAGTGTTGTATTTCCTTTGGTAATATGTCTTTAGTCAATCCAAAGTAGATCCACCAGTTGTGGACCTAATTTGGGATTTTCTTGTTGAATTTTTGGCAGAAGCTGAAAAACCAACTGTGATTTGTGGGCTTAAGGTAGAAGTCTTTGAACCAGGCTTCTTGGTAATCAAAATAGTTGTATTGTGTGGGTGAATATATCTGGGAGAATGTTTTGGACTGATAAGGATTTCCCCATTCTTCTTTGGTGATGAACTTTAGGATTTTGCATTTTGAATAAGCTATTGCTTCTGAATTGGGTTCTGGAGTATGGGTTATTTCTGCAGAATCCGAGTCTACCAAAATGAACTCATAATACTCTTGGGATTTCAAGGGTATTTCATATCCGGTAGGTAAATGATATTGGATTATTTTGCCATTTACCGAAGGGAATATTCTGGACAGTCTAGGA
This sequence comes from Calamus simplicifolius, assembly GCA_900491605.1. Lineage (NCBI taxonomy): Eukaryota > Viridiplantae > Streptophyta > Magnoliopsida > Arecales > Arecaceae > Calamus > Calamus simplicifolius. The sequence continues at coordinate 226,930 of UESW01002384.1, forward strand.
ATCTGTTGGTCACTCAGTTCATCCTTTTCTAACAGTTTTACTGTCAAGGAGCAATTTTTTGAAATGTATAGGTTAACCGGAGGTTGTCTGGATGGATTGGGTCTGGCCACACCAGGACTTGGTGGACTGGGCTTGGTTTGATTTGGGCTAGGAGGTGACCATTTCTGAGTGGCCTGAGAGTAGCTTTGGGAAGATGAGGCAAGGACTGAATACTGGTTTTTAATAGGAGTAATAGTTTTAAGGGGTACCAAGGTCATGGGCTTGGCGTAGGAGGCTTTGGATCTGGGCTTTTCTGACATTTTGTTCCTGTAAGGAATTCTCTGGTTAGTAAGTCTGGTAGGCTATTTTCTGTTCCTTTTATAAATTCTATTTCGAAATCAAATACTGATAAAATAGCTTGCCATCTCGCAAAAATTTGTTTGGAAACGATATTTTCAACATCTTTTTCTAAAATATCTTTTGCTGATTTGCAATCAATTCTGAGAAGAAATTTTTTGAAATATAAATCTTCTTGAAATTTTTGAATGCATGATACAATTGATAAAACCTCCTTTTTTATTGTACTGTAATTTATCTGTGCATTGGTCCAGATTCCTGAATGGTATCTGACTAAGGTTTCCTTATTATTAATTTTTTGTTTAAGGATTCCTCCGAATCCTATGTCTGAGGCGTCTGTTTCAACAATAACTAATGCTGCTGGATTTAGTAAGTTTAGGCAGGGAAGTTTTTTGACTAATGCTTTTACTTTTCTGACTACCTGAGTTTATTCTTCTGTCCAATTTATTTTTTTTTTCTAAGTTGAGCATACAAAGGTTCTAGGGTGATCCTTAAGTTTGGGACAAAGTCTGCTACATAGTTAAGGCATCCTAGAAATCTTTGTAATTGGATTTTTTCTCTAATTTTGTCTGGAAATTTGTCTGCAAATTCTACAGATCTATCAATAGGTTTAATAGTACCATGATATATGTAATGTCCTAAAAATCTTATTTTAGTTTGAAAGATTTTAATCTTAGGGGCTGAAATTACTAGTCCATTTTGTTTTGCTAGATTATGAAAATGTTTGATGTGTTTGACATGTTATCTTAAGTCTTCTGAAAAGATTAGTACGTCATCAATGTAAACTATTATGAAGTGTTATTCTGAGTTAAATATTGTATTCATCATGTTTTGGAATTCGCTTGGGGCATTTTTAAGTCCAAAGGGCATCACATTCCATTCGTAATGCCCAAAAGGTACTGTAAAGGCTGTTTTATACCTATCTGTTTCCTTTATCTGTATTTGCCAAAATCCTGATTTCATGTCAAACTTAGAGAATATTTTTGCTTTATAGAGTTTGGATAAAAGGTCCTTTTTGTTAGGTATAGGATACCTAATCCATTCTAAGACCTTATTTAAAGGCTTATAATTGATGACTAATCTGGGAGTTCTCCTTTCTAATTCTGAGGCCTTTTGAACATAAAAGGCTGAGCATGACCAAGGAGATTTACTTGGTCTTATAAGTTTTTTGTCTAAGAGATATGATATTTCCTTTTTACAATATTCTAACAATTTTGCGTTCATTTGCATAGGTCTAGATTTAGTTGGAATATTGGGATATTTTATATTTTTTACAATTCTTGCTAAAGTGGCCCTTTTTCCCACATCTATAGCAAGTTACTGTTTTTCTTTGATTTGTATTATACTTTTCCTAGGAGCTTCCTTGAATTTTTGGTCTCTAAATTTTCCCTTTTCTTTACTAGGAAAATTCTTCCATTTATTTGATCTATTTCTAGAATATGTTGGATTTTCTATCTTTCTTTTGTCTTTTCTCTTTTTCTTAGAAGGGGGTACTAATACTTCGTATCCGTATTGTTTACAATATCCTCCTAATTCCTTTTTGGTTGTAATTTCGTTTCTTTTTAACTTAGATTGGAGTTTCATTTCTGTGCACATCTTTAGTGCTGTTGTATTAATTGTTTCAATGATATTTCTATAGGTGATATGGTCCCAGTTAATTTCGTCTTGGTATTTTTCTGCTAAGGCTTCACTAACCTTTTCTGAGAATAGGTTTGGTAATCATGATATAAATTTTTCTTTCCAAAAGGGAGAATTGCAATCTTCTCTTTCAAGGACTCGACATAGGAAAACGTCCCTATACCACCTGAAGTCTTGCATTTTAGGACATCTGAGTTTCATTAGAAGCATTCGGTTTTTTTTGTTTTACATCCTTTGTTCCTATGAACTGTCTGTATATTGCATGGAGTAGAGTGTCTACCCCATTGGGTTCTTCTAAGATCTCGGTAGACTCTGATTTGACCACACTTTTAGTGCTATTTATTATGAAGTCTCTTTCTGTAGACTTTAAATATATATTCCACCATCCCTCTAATTGTCCGATGAATCATTGGACTAGAATCCTAAGGGTATCTCTCTCGGATGTGCTTGCAGCTCGTAGGGCTCCTGCAGCCATTTTCATTTCCCTTAAGAAATTCCAGATTTCTCTTTCTGACATCCCATCTAAGTTCCATTCATAAACTACTCCACTAGTATAGGCTTCTCTTCTAAAATTTTTCCTTTCTTCAAATTGAATATCTGGGGGAGTTGGTCTAGGATAATAATCTTTCTGTGTTTTGTAGTATGTTTGTCCTTCATTTTTTATCTTGTTTATTCGATTTTTAGATTCTTGTGATGATATCATATTCAGTCTGATTCCTTTTAGTTTATCTATTATTAGGTCTTCTTTATTCTTAAATCCTTTTTCCCAGCTGTTATCTGTCTAGAAAAGAGGCTTTTTGTTGACCGAATTGATGATTTTGATGATTAACAAAACTATTTGAGTATAACTATTGGAGGCTCTAATGATTTTGATTAAGTTTTTCAGATTATAAGTCTATTGAATGATCAAAATCAGGAGTTACATCGTGTTCTGGATCGAATCTAATGTCTAGGTAAGATTACAGACATTAGAGTCGACTCTGAGAATCACAGAGCCGACTCCAGTATCTCGCACGGAAGTTAGAGTCGACTCCGAGACTGTTAAGCCGACTCTCATAGAAGAAACAGAACGTTGATTTTTCTGGTCCTGATTTAGAGTCGACTCCGGGTCTGTTAGAGTCGACTCCAGAAAAGTTTCTTGTTGACCTCAGAAAAGTCAGAGACGACTCCAGAAATAACAGATTAAAGTGTTTCGAGTTAGAGCCGACTCCAGAAAAGTTAGAGTCGACTCCAACCCACCTGGAACGAAAAATCAAATTGCCAGATCAGCTCTAACGGTAATATTTCTATTTTACTTTATTTCTAACGGATATATTTTGTTACAAGGTACACTCCAACGGATAGTTTTCTTCCAAAAATGGCTTGAAAGAAATCTATAAAAAGGGAAGACTATCATTCAAAAGAAGGAGAATGAAAAATGGAAAAAACAGAGAAATAAATTGAGAAATCCCAATCCAAAAATCCGAAAAAGAGAGAGCCTGAATCTCAAGAGAAAAACCTTCTAGCTCAAATCCACTCCACTCCAAAAAGCTCAAGAGGAATCCAAGGCATTCAAATCAAAGTTTTGGTAGATTTCCCAAATTGGAGAAAGAGGATAAGTTTCTTGCTTTTCAACCCTTTTCAACTGCTTCAACTGTGAAGAATTGGAGCTGAGGCTTGATTCAATCCAGCAAGGAGAAGAAGAAAAGAAGAAAAGAAGAAAAGCTCAAAAGCCAACCAACTACAAATCAGGCTTTTCTAAACCTTGTTATTCTATTTGATTATTTGCTCATTGAGGAGCTGTGTATTTGAAGAACATTATTTCTTTTGTTTGTGTCTAGTTCAATCTGGGGGATTGAACTAGTGGAGGTAGTATTACCTCGGTACAAGCTTGGTATAGCTTGTGTTAGGGTTTTTGTGCTGGTGAGCCCGGAAAACCGGCTGGGTTTGTTGTGATCCCGGGAAAACAACAAGTTTGAGTTGTGAGCTTGTAAAACAACTCGGCTGTAATCAAGAAAGATTATACTATGGACCCAAGTGAATCTTGGGAGTGGACGTAGGTGTTGGATACACCGAACCACTATAAACTCTCTGTGTTTGCCGTGTCTCCTTTATCTCTATCTCTATCTCTATCTTACTGATTGCATTTTGTTTTTGCATCTGCATTCACTTCCACACATACTAAGCAAACAAATATTTCAAAAAGGTTTAAATTTTTAAAGAACCCAATTCACCCCCCCCTCTTGGGTTGTCATCTGGGCCAACAATTGGTATCAGAGCAAGTGCTCATTAGATTTTGATCACACGATCAAGAGCTAAAGATCCAAATGGCAACTCAAGTTGGATCATTTGCTGAAGGTCATTCTACAAATAGACCTCCACTGTTTAATGGTTCAAATTATTCTTATTGGAAAGCAAGAATGAGGATATTCATTTAAGCCTCCAATTATGAACTATGGGGTGTTATAATTAATGGACCTAGTACACCCACACATGTATTGATGGCACTATTGTTCCTAAGCCCGAAAGGGACTAGAATGATAATGATAGGAAAATGGCACAGCTCAATGCTAAGGCCATGAATGTCTTATATTGCTCCTTAGACGCTAATGAATTTAATAGAATCTCCACTTGTAATTCCGCAAAGGAGATTTGGGATAGACTAGAGGTTACCCATGAGGGTACCAACCAAGTAAAAGAATCTAAAATTAATATTCTTGTTCATAAATATGAGTTGTTTAGCATGGAACAATCTGAAACCATTGCATGCATGTATACTAGATTTACAGATATTGTAAATGGTTTGAAAAGTCTTGGTAAGACATATACTAACTCAGAACTTGTTCGCAAAATTCTTAGGTCATTACCAAGATCATGGGAAGCAAAAATAACAGCAATCCAAGAAGCAAAGGACCTCAACACTCTACCCTTAGAGGAGCTTCTAGGATCACTTATGACCCATGAGTTGACAATGAAGCAGCACGTAGAGGAGGACACAAAGAAGAAGAAAATGATTGCCCTCAAAGCTGCAAAAGAAGAAGAGCAGCAGCAATGATGATGATGATGATGATGAAGAGACTGCTCTCTTAGCCAAAAAGTTTAAAAGATTCATGAGGAGAAAGAAACCCTTCCACAAGAAGAAATATGGAGTAAAGTGGGAAGGAGAAAAGGATAAGAACAAGGACAAGGACAAAGAAAAAGAGAATGACCCCTTGACTTGCTATGAGTGCTATAAACCGGGGCACTTTAGGAATGAATGTCCTAAATTAAAGAAAGCCTACAAAAGAAAAAGAAGGCTTATATGGCGACCTGGAGTGATAGCGAAGAAACTTCTTCCGAAGAAGAAGAATAAAAGGAAGTCGCAAATGTATGTTTTATGGCGGACGACAACGATGAGGTAAGTTCCGATAACCCTTGCGATGAATTTGCATTGATGAATTATTTGATGCTTTTAATGAACTTGTTGGTGATTTCAAGGTTTTGAAAAAGAAATACAAGCTTTTGAAAAATGAAAATTTAACTTTCATCAAAGAAAAGGAAGAGCTTAATAATGAAGTTAAGAAACTTAAATCTGAAAATGAAATTTTGGTAAAAGAAAAAGAATCAATCTCTAATGAAAATGATAAACTAAGGAAAGAGGTTGAAAAACATAAGAACATAGTTGATAAGTTTACCTTAAGCTCAGCTAAATTGGACATGTTATTAAATAGCCAAAAAGAAGTTTTTGACAAAGCCGGATTAGGGTATAACACTTAAGAAAACAAAAATCACTGAAAATATTTTTGTGCATGCTGGCCAAAGTAATTTTACATGCTTTAAATGTAATAAAAAAGGACATAAATCTTATGAATGTAAAATTCTAAAACCTAATAAAAACTCAAATATTAAAGGAAAGAAAATATGGGTTCCGAAAGGAACAATATTTGTTGC
>UESW01002385.1:0-38907 GCA_900491605.1 Calamus simplicifolius
CCTCATATCAACAAACACTCTCTTAGTGAACCCAACTACCTAAAATTGAATGTTTCTTCTACAATCATATGGTCCTGTGTTGTAAAGAAAAGAACAATAAATCTTTCAAATGCCTTAACAAGAACCCAAGTAAGAAAAGCAGATCAAATGTGAGATCTGTGAGGATACGTATATCAATTTATCATCTTCCATCACCTTTAATTACATCTGTATAGCAGACAACTTATGCAATGCACTAGGATTTGATCATGTGGACTGAGTATTATGCATGTGGACCATTCAAATATATATTGGCAACATTTTCCATGCAAATACTTAATGTAAAGGCAAAAGTCCCATGTGTAAAAGGGAATACAAAATGGAACTGATTATAGGCAAAAAAAAAAAAAAATTCAGCAAAATGATCATGGAAAAGTTTAGGGAGGACATATGACATCAGGGCAAGAAAAAATCAGTACAAAACCAACAGCAAGCAATGAAAGGCACATTCTAGATTTCATTATACTAGGTATTTACCCAATGGTATAGTAGGACTAAAACAATGACAAGATGCTTGCATGCATTGCACACAAATTGAGTTTTAGTTAGGATCTTTTGGAACAATCTATTAAGTACATCCACCATGGTTGGAAACAAGAACAATATAAAAGGCAAAGCAGCAACCATAACAGCTAACAAAAGCATAAAGAAAACAAAAGTACCATGTGTGTGATAAGCTAAGTCTACTAAATCCCAATGGAACTCGAGAAGTAAGTAAACATAATCAGTTGGTATCCTAATATAGAGTGCTCTAATTAGAATCTTTAAATGAAATTCAGTAACCAACATAAAAGCCACGTTCAGCCCTTCACCATGCAATAGAAACTGACCAATCCAAGATGGTCACTATTATTGAGAAAGAATAATAATGCTCAACAATAGAGTTTGAATGCCAGAATACCCATGGAAAAAAATCATGTTAGCTCTTCATCAAATCAAAAATATCATGACAATGGGAACAAATCATGAAACAGAATTTTAATCCTACAATGCTTAGGGAAGGTTCATTATAGCCCTTTCAAGGATCGAAAACACCTATCGGAACAAAAGGCATTGCTTAGCCAACACCAAGAAAAACTAAATCATCCAAAAAAGAAGCATGTGAGTACAGAGTAAATTTCTCAACCAAAACCTGACAAATCTAAAGCGTGCACAGATAATTATCATAACTTCAAACTGCTTCATATCAACATGATATAACCAAAGCACAATAATGCTAACCAATATTGCTCATAGTGGACGTTCAAGAGTCTCGCTTGTATCATGTGAGATGAAAATCAAGAAGAACAAGAAAACGGGAAATACTTGTGTGGCAGCGACAGTAAATATTTTATGTGTAATTCTTATGTACTTTCTGTCATATATTGAGGAGTTATTGCCAAGTTAGCTGTTTTATTTAATCATTTATTGATTTCTTTTAGATTAACGTGTTCATCATGGTATTGTCAATATTTGTACACACCAAACATTGTAGTTGGTTATCATGAATTATTCAAAATTTAGTATTTGCTTCATATTACTAGTATCTTGTCTAGCTACAGAAATGGAATGTCCTATCTTTAATTTCTTCCATTTAACTATCTTTGACATCAATATTGTATATATAATTTAATTGACACTATTTAGAGTTTATGATTGTATTGGATGTCATTTATTTCTCATTGGTATATTATAAGCAGATTACGAAACATGCGCAGTACGATCCTTTGATTCCTGTAATCGGTGCACATATTCTTTTGGGAATATATAGCTTGGATAATATAGATCTTAGCAGTAATTTAAATACTAATTATCTTCCAGGTTACCATTCATTCATTATATCATGCTGATTCATTGATGCCAGGAAATTACTTCTGATAGTTATGCCTACATATTTGTTTCTGAACCACCTCCTGAAAACCATGCCAAAGCTACCATAAAAGTGCTGCAGAATGTCTTTTGCTTTTTCTATGCTGAAATACTTAATCAGCTAATGACATGATGATTTGTTTGTGTTGTAATATAATTTTCATTCTTCTATCTGCACTGCTATGTACATCTAAATAGCAGTAAGCTTGTCCCCAAGCATTGTGCAGAGTAATCACTAGTTTCCTAATAGTCGAATGTCTTTATAAGTTTTAATCATTATTACCTGATGGTATCATGTTTAGGGATGGAAATATTTTCCATTTAGCCATTTACCCAGCCGGTACCGTTTCTAACGGATCGAGAAATCCCCAGTCTAAACGGCTTAACGGATAATGAGTAAATGGTCGTTAATGGTTAAAAAGGTAAACGACCAGAGATGGTATCCTCCGTTCCATCCCCGTTCCTATTAGCTTTAATATAATATATTTAAATTATATATTTATTAAAAAATTTATTAAAAAATTTAAATAAATAAAACATATATACTAACAAACCTAGTAAAACACGTTTGAATCTCTCTGTCTGTTCTATTCTTTCATTCAACCACACTGAACATCGAAGCCAGAACTTTTTATTAATATTGTTTAAGCTTTATAAGTTTAATAACATAATTTTATTTTTTTATGTAAACGGCCAAACAAATACCTAGTGGATACCTGTTTACCCGGCGGGTATCCCCATCGCCGTCCCATTAACTATAACGGCTTAATGGGGTGGAGAACAGAAAGATTTTCCCCAACGGGGATGGGGACCGGTAGAGGCTGCCCTCGGCCATCCCTGAGCCGTTGCCATCCCTAATCATGTTTGGGACTTCCTTAGGATATCTTCCTATGATGTCAAAAATAGAAACTACTTTGTAGAACACATTGGATTGAGCCAAAAGCAATGGCCTTCTTGTTGAATTTTTTTTAAAAAAATATTTCTTTATATTTGAAGGAGTTGATGAGGATACAATCCACAATTTTTGTGACTGCAAAAAAAGGAGATGGATTTGCATTATTTAGTAGTCCCTGATTTCCTAGACTATCATTGGCCAAGGCTTTGCAAGCAAGATGAGTTTTCCTGGCATATGTTAGCTAATGCTGAGGTAGATCTAATGATTGAACCCTTTTTATTCTAATGAAGAACCTTTTGGTTCGTATTCATTAGCAAGTCTAACAATTTGAACTTGGACTATTTTTCATATGTGATCCCCTTAGAGCTTCTGGAAAGTGGTCTACCAATTCACCATGTGGATTAGTGAAGATGAATATTGCTTTTAAGGGTTTCATTGTATATGCTAGAGGCTGTCAAGTTGGCTTTCCTTCCTAAATCTTGCTTGTCTTTTAATAGATAAGATTGGTCAATTAAGACTCAAGGACACAGATTCAACAAAATTTTCGAAGGTAGTGACCATTACGTTGCAACTTGCCTTTGCAAGGAGCGAACTTGGGACAACTTCTCTGCAGGTGGTTAACAAATGAAAATTTCCTATCAAGGGTTTGCTAAGAGCAGACATACCAGAGTGGATCTAATATTCACTAGGAAATATGTAAGTGAACTAGTTTTCTTTTCTTTGAAGGCATGTCTGATGATCATTCAGTGTCTCTGTGTATTAATTTTGAACAGGAAGACTTAGGTGTAAATGTATAAAATATTAGAAAGGAAAAATAAGGTGTTAACGGATTTGTTTGAATGGAAATTTGAGGGCATTAAAAATGGTTTGATAGGATTAATTATTCAATCAACTTTGCATCCAAGATTTAAATATTATTTGGATTAAATATATGTTTCTACTATTTATTGGAAGAAAACTACTAAATCCATCATGCTGCATAGTTATTACAAATCATGGAAATAGCATTTTAATTTATTTTTAATATTCTTTCAAGTTTCTATATTAAACCATACTTTCATGCTCAGAAATTCCTTTATTTTTAATCCATCATCCTAATGATGGATGTATTCCATCTCCTATCAGTTTTGTTTCTCAGTTCTCTAGAAGCCTCTATGTTGAGTACAAAGACATATCACTACAAGAAAATATCAAAATAGTGATGAAAATTTTGGTCACTAAATTGTGATGGTTTAGTAACAAAATAGTGACAAAAATTAAAATTAGTAACGGATTAGTTTATCCATCCCTAAATCGTCACTAAATTAATGATAGACTATCACATCCGTCACTAAATTAGTGACGGATTTCCCTTTCGTCATTAATTCATCGTAAATTAGTAACGGATGGGACAATCCGTCACTAAATTAGTGACTAATTTTTCTTTCGTCACTAATCCATCATAAATTAGTGACGGATGGAGCAATCCATCACTAAATTAGTGACGGATTGTCCTTCCATCACTAATTCATCACAAATTAGTGATGGAAGACAATCCGTCACTAAATTAGTGATGAATTAGTGATGGATTGCCTATCTAAATTTATATTTTAATTTTTTTTAAAAAAATTGTGACAAAAAAGCTGCATCCGCATGTACCAGTTATGTGTGCCGCCTCCTATGCGCATTCCAGCCACGTGTCCGTCACTCGGCACGTGCCATGCGCGTCTGCTACTCAGCCTGCACACGTGCCTGCCATGGCCCGTACGCGTTTGCATCAATCGGTCTGTCTCTTCGGCTGCACAACCTCGCCTATGTCCGGTGCCCCTTGCGTCGTGTGTGCGTGCCCAACGCCGTGTCTACGCATGCCCAGCGCCGTGTCTATGCGTGCACACGCCTGTGTGTGACTGTACTTGGCACACGCGCATCCCTAATTTAGTGACGGATTGTCCTTCCGTCACTAATCCATCACTAAATTAGTGATGTATGGGGCAATCCGTCACTAAATTAGTGATGAACTGCCCAATCCGTCACTAAAATTAGTGACGGATTTCTCTTCCATCACTAATCCATCACTAATTTAGTGATGGAAGAGCAATCCGTCACTAAATTAGCGATGGATTGCTTTCCATCACTAATTTAGTGACGAATGGTATAGTCCATCACTAAATTTAGTGACGGATTGCTCTTCTGTCACTAATTTATCACTAATTTAGTGACGAACTGCTCAATCTGTCACTAATTTAGTAATGGATAACTTTTTCGTCACTAATCCGTCACTAAATTAGTGATGAAAGAGTAATCCGTCACTAATTTAGTGATGGATAGCTCCGTCACTAATTTAGTGACGGATAGCTCTTCCGTCACTAATTTAGTGACGGATTAGTGACGAAAAAATTATCCATCACTAAATTAGTGATGGATTGAGTAGTCCGTCACTAAATTTAGTGATGGTCTATCCGTCACTAATTTAGTAACGGATAGCTCTTTCGTCACTAATTTAGTGACGGATTAGTGATGAAAAAATTATCCATCACTAAATTAGTGATGGATTGAGTAGTCCGTCACTAAATTTAGTGATGGACTGCTCTTCAATCACTAATCCGTCACTAATTTAGTGACGGAAGTCCTTCCATCACTAAATTAGTGACGGATAACGATTCCGTCACTAAATTAGTGATGAATTAGTGACAGATTTTCTATTCGTCACTATATTTATACTCTAATTTTTTTTAAAAAAATTACGACAAAAAAAGTCGCATCCGCACGTGGCCATACGTGCGTCGCCTCCCATGCACATCCCAACCACGTGTCCGTCAGCCTGGCAATGGATAGGCTCCACCCCATAATTTTTATCGTAAATCTCAGAACGATCCGTTGACCTGAGTGCGCACGCACCTCCCCTGCGCGCGCCATACGCATATGCTACTCAGCCTGCCCGCGCACCTGCCCTAGCCCACGGTCGTTTGTGCCAATCGACCTATCCCTTCGGCCGCATAACCTCGCCTGTGTCCGATGCCCCTTGCATCGATACTTCCAAAGTTATTTTTATTTTTTTGTCAATATATATATATACACCTTATTTAACAACACTATTATTTTTATGTTTTTTTTTTTGTCATAATGACCTGATGGCTATTTGACCATGCAACTTCACAAAGATAACTAACTTTGGAATTCTCTTATAATTCAAAGATGAATACAATGATGAATGATTTTTTTAAAATGCCATTGAAATAAAGTGTTCAACGGGGCCTTATTTTCAGTGGATGCGTGGCATGTCACGCATCACATGGGTTTCTTTCTAGGATCATGTTTAGTTACCATACCTTTTTAAAAAAAAAAATAATTTGGTTGCCATATTTTCCTAGGAAAAAAAATCTTCTTTGGAAAAGATTGATTCATGTTTGATTGAAGTTTTTAACTTATTCAATAAAAAATTTTATTTTCAAAAACACTTACTTTTTCAAATTCTTATTTTTAATAAATATTTTAAATAAATTTTAAATTATTATTGATCAATAGATAAGTCGACAACTAATTTAAAGAAACCGTTGGAATTTTGAAATAAAGGCGAGAAAGAGTAGAGAAGAGGGAGGAGGTTATGTTCTCTGAAGCGTAATCCAATCCAATGACTCTAGATCCACATGCGTTAGCAGCGGTGCGGTTGTCGATTTCGCTAGACAGCTCCGGGACTGGAACGTGAGCCATTCGTTGGAAGAAGAACGGACCGTATTGTTGGGACGATTGACGATTGAATCGTTTTTAGTCCCACATCGGTTGTGGGAAAGCGACGTGGAGGCGGTTCAATAGATACAATGGACTCGTTGGGAAAGTGTCGTCATCTTTGCGCTTGGGGCAATGACGCAGCTAGCGAGGTTATAATCGAGGCGCGTCAATTGCTGGTTGAAAACTATTTCCAAACCCCCTCTTCGGCCCGGGTTAGGCTCGGTTGCCGTAAAGAATTTCTGCAAGGGCTCCCTCTAATCCTACAATTCTAAATTAACTATATGTGGTTACAGGCGCTCTCGTTGGCTTGAATTTGGTGTTACCACTCATCAGGTGTTTGAAGAAAAATGCCCAAACATGGAGTTAGTGCCATGGAAACATTGATCGATGGCTGTGAACTGCGGCCCCAAGAAACTTACATGGACAAACGGACTCTCTATGAGATCGAAAGTGAAGAGATTGGAGGGTGATAAAGGAGAAGAGAATCCATGTTAATAGTTTGATCATTACAAGTTGTCTCTTTGACTTATCTTAAACTTAATAATTTGATGTCTAATATATAAAACTATTAAATTTAATAATTTTAAATTTATAAGAATAAAAATTTGATAAAATTTTATTAGGTTAATGATGGATTAATTAGTGATGAATTTCTGATAAAAATAATAGTGACGGATTAGTGAGTCAATAATCTATCACTAAACTGTGATGGAATATTCATGACGAACTAGTGACGAAAGCTTTAGTGACTAAATTTTCATCAACAATCCGTCACTAAATTGTGATGGAATAGTGATAGAAATATTTGTGACGAAATAGTGACGGAATAATGAGTGATGGATAGTTCATCACTAATTCGTCATAATTTAGTGACGGATAGTTCGTCACTAATCTGTCACAATTTAGTGACGAAAATATGTTCCATCACAAATTTTTGACGAAATATTCCGTCACAAATCCATCGCTATTATTTTGCGATGGACCTCTTTCCATCACTAAATTTAGTGATGGCAAAAATTGTGACGATAAGATTTTCGTCACTAATCCATCACTAAACCCAATTTGTGATGGAATAGTGATGGAAATTTTTGTCACTATTATTCTATTTTCTTGTAGTGAGAGGGATTGATGTCCAATGCCAAGTAAAGATTGCAATGCCTATGTTATGATCTTATGTCAAACTTTATATGTTTTCAGATGTAATTTCGAACCTCCAAATTTTCTGAATCATACTTCTCTAGAATTGCATTTGTCATTTAATGTAATTCTAGAAGATTTTGTCTTTTTTTAATTTGATTTATGTGACATTACAATGCTTGATATCTATACTTCCACCTATAAACAGAAAACAGTAAAAAATAGTGAGACGTGTAATTATTAAAGAGAAAGGACTTGGAATATTGGGATATGAAAGAAGAGAATCTGTATCACTCACTAAAGTTTGAATTACTCACCCTAGTAGAGTTTATCAGACTTCTGTTTGTCTGAAAATTTAGACTTCACTCCTTGTGCATCATTGCTGAAATACTATAAATATGGTACTTGAAAATTATCTGTGTAAATGCTCTTTCCCTAATGTATACTTAGGCTAACTATACAAGATGAGTCTTAGGTAATGGAAGAACTTTATACTCAACCAAACCAGAGGGTCCTACCATGACTCAAACAGTAGGAATAATGGGGAAGACATTTTTTGAGACAAGTCTTCATTTATACACTGTCATTGCTCGTTACTTGCTTCATTCAAAGGATTACTTGGTTTTTTTTTCCCTTTAAAATGAATCACTTGATTATGCATCTATCCACATATCTCATTATCATGTTGGTCCTGAGTGATGTCATCGTGTGACTTGGATATAAATGTAGCCTTTGTAAGTGAAGAAGGTGACTGAAGAACTAAAATCTTAATGAATTGGTATTGAAATCCTCGTTTAAATGCTTTTGATGCCTCTTGTACATGTTCCATATAGCATTTGGCTTATGTTTTTATTTTAATTGAATATAAAGAATCCAAGTGGTATAACATGGTGTTTTTTGCTATTATTTTTGCTAATTGACTGATTAGACATATGGTATACATTTTTTCAATGTCATGCCCATAATTGAGACCGTTCTTAAGCATTGTGATTGCTACTCTATTCTTACATTTAATTTTTATTTCTCAGGCTAGTTTGAATATTATTCTCTAAGCTACCACAATTTTAAAATGGAGAACATGCTTCTTTGTTGGTTACATTTTCATGAAGATTTTTTTTTATATTGGTACTATATAATTGTGAAGTACAAAGCATAGCTCTTAAACTCACGAGTATATCTTAATAGATATCTTTTTTTCTTTATGTTAATATAGTTACTTATTATCATATTTTATTTTAAATTATATTCCATATATTCTACTTAATCCTACTTAAACTTAAAACCTTGGATTTTAATTTTTTTAATAATTCTAATTTATAATTAACCTTGATCGACCTTAGTTTTATTTAACAAAATTATATTATTTACAAATAGTATGCATGAAATAATATTGTTCTAAATATCCCAGTAAACTTATTCACAACTAGAATAAAAAAATTTAAGCACTTAGAACAAATTCTTTATGTAAACTTGTTATAATTGAGAAAACTACTAGTGTTATTACCCATATTTCTCAATTTAGAAACCACACGATTATATGTCAATATATTTAATAAAAACTTCTTTTTTTCTTAATACTCACCATAAAATTTTTCTAAGAACTTTGTCATATATTTTTTAAAAAATGAATGAAAGCTATATGCTTTTCTCTATACTTTTCCATTGACTTAAGAAGAAAAAATCCTTCCATATTTGATCATTTTGGTTTCAAATAAAATTAGTTATGTGATATTTTTATATTGCATCTCAATATATGCTCAATTACCTTTTTCGACTATAAGAAAACAGCTAACAATTAATAAAAGAAAACTATAGTAACTGATCTTTAAGCTCAATGTCTAATGGATCTTGAAAACGGAGACTAATTCATGCTAACATCACATAAATCTTTGTGAGTCTATCAAGCTGTTTGGTGAGGTATAAGCCTTTTTTTTACCCCTCAACATTGATCTCATATGCATCTTCTCTCTTCCATTTTATTGATATTTTTTGTTTTAAGGTCATGGCTTACCACCATCACCTAGCTTTATTAGGTTTACGTCACAAGATATACTAGGTGATATTGCTGCCCAAAAATTTGGAACTTCCCATGCATGCAAGTAATCGATCCTTTGTTTTATTTAAGTCTGTACAATTTTTGTTCGTAGTCACCTTTATTTGTGGAAACAAAGATGATATCAGAGGTAAAACCATTTTCGATAGCATTCCCTTTATATACCATCACCAAATTCGTATGCTTGGATTGCTGTGCAATGAATTGGGTATGAACCAATATGCCAGCCTCATTGGCTCTATTTCATCCAGTGGTGTCTTTTAAGCTTATTCCTTGACTCCATCCTTGATTTCTATATTAAAGAAAAGGAACTTTATAAGAAAATATATTTTGGTGAAAGAGCAAGAAAAGAAGGGTGGAACAAGAAAACTAACAGCTTGAGCATGCCACCCACTTTAGATAAAGTTACTTGTCTAGTCCAAGAAAAGAGAGAGCAATTGAACACAAATTCTTAGGCTATGGTGGACTCACAAATTGTGGTCATAGAGTTCTCTACTTTAGATGGGTTGTAATTAAAGTAGATTTTGTCACTTGAAACTTGATCATATCACTAGCCATGTATATATATATATGTAGGTATGCATACATGTATGTATATATAAATGTGCATACATATGTACATACATATCTATATGTATTAACAACTAGTGTAGTGGGACCTTACAACATTACAAGTATGATCTTGGAATAAGATTTTTTTCTCATTCCCTGATAAAATATAAATATTATACATAATTCTATATCTCTAATAAGCTTAATAATTAAAAAAACTAATGTAAATACATTTTTACAAAGATTAATTTAGGTATGGCAAGTAATTTTAAACATAATGTTATAAAGGGCACAAATATTATATATAAGTCCATATATTTCTTTCTAATAAAATATGCTAATCTTGTGTTGTAATAAGTATTAAAAATGAATTGGATATCAGTGAATTTATTATATCCATTTTCGTTTGGATATTAGTAAATATAAATATTAGATGGACATAAAAATTTATATCTATATTTCTTTTAATTGGATACAAATACAAATCAAATATTGAAAGTATGAATATGCATGTATAAGTTAGATAGTTATGAATATGCAAATAGATATAAGTTAGATAGTTATCGAGCGAAAAATTCTAGCCAGTGGTTAGAGTTCGGCCGTTCTCCCAATTCTCCGCAATTGATCAACGGATCCACCTTCCTGGGATTCGATGATGGCTACATCGGCTTGCAAGCAGCTGCAGATCGGAGAATGAAACTAATCACCGCCGTAAATCGGCTTGCCACCTCCATCAGCGGCCAGGAAAGGACGCGTTCACTGATCGTCGTGATACAGATGATCTGCGAATCGATAAGATTCGAATGTATCTTCGACCATCTTGTCACCATATTCGGCAGCGATGGTTTGCCACCCCCTCACTGGATCATGGCACAAGAGCACGGTGGGCAAGACATCTCTGCCGCATTGCTGCGTGCCGATGCCGATGTTGAACCCTATTGGTAGGACCTTCAAGGAAGACCACTGGTGGATGTGTTCTAGGTGCGCATCAACAACATCGGTGATGCAGATGCTAAACCCTATTGGCCGATAATTGGGAGAACAGCCGAACTCTAACCATTGGCTAGAATTCTTCGCTCGATAGCCGCCAAAGTAGAGGTTGTCGACCCGCATCCTAAGCCTAATAGCCTATGATCTGGTTCGCAATATGGCATCGAACCATCTCCTGGGCGGATTCTCCTGAGGAGGAAGTACTAGGCGGATTCACCATGGAGCTCGATGTGAAAGCTACCAACAGCGCAGCTTACAGGCGCTTCATCGAGAACTTACGCTATCAATTAGGAGTTAGATTTTCTCATAATCGTCCAGTACTTCCTTCTTAGGAGAATTCTCTCAAGAGATGGTTCGATGACATACTGCGAATAGGATCACTAGCTATTAGGCTCAGGATGCGGTTCGACAACATCTACTTGGGCGGCTATCGAGCGAAGAATTCTATCCAATGGTTAGAGTTCAGCCGTTCTCCTAATTCTCCGCATTTGATCAACGAATCAACCTTCCCGAGCCTCAATGATGGTTACGTCGGCTTGCAAGCAGCTGTAGATCGAAGAATGAAACAGATAAACCTTGGTCAGCAGTAACTAATCACTTCCATAAACCGGCTTGCCACCTCCACCAGCGGCCAGGAAAGGGCACGTTCATTGATCGTCATGATACAGATGATCTTTGAATCGATAAGATTTGAACGTATCTCCGACCATCTCATCACCACGTTCGGCGGTGATGCTTCGCAACCCCCTCACTGGATGATGGCACTAGAGCACGGCTGGCAAGATATCTTTGCCGCGTTGCTGCGTGCCGATGCCGAAGCCGAACCCTATTGGTAGGACCTTCAAGGAAGACCACCTGTGGAGGTGTTTTGGGTGTGCGTCAACAACATCGGCGATACCGATGCCGAACCCTATTGGCTAATAATTGGGAGAACAGCCAAACTCTAACCATTGAATAGAATTCATCGCTCGATAGCCGCCCAAGTAGAGGTTGTCGACCTGCATCCTGAACCTAATAACCTGTGATCCGGTTTGCAGTACGACATCGAACCATGGGCAGATTCTACTGAGGAGGAAGTATTGGAAAATTATGAGCGACGGTGCAAGTTCTCGATGAAGCACCTGCAGTTGGTAGAGAGAAGTGAATTGGAAAATTATGAGAAAATCTCAGCTCCTAATCGACGGTGCAAGTTCTCGATGAAGCACCTGTAAGTTGTGCAGTTGGTAGCCTTCACGTCGAGCTCCACAGTGAATTCCGCCATGAACTACAGCTAAGGTAAAAGCAAAAGAGATAACATTGAATTCAACGTGGAGCTCGACGTGAAGGCTACCAACTGCGCAGCTTACAGGCGCTTCATCGAGAACTTGCGCCATCGATTAGGAGTGACATTTTCTCATCATTGTCCATTACTTCCTCCTCAGGAGAATCTGCCCAGGAGATGGTTCGATATCGTACTGCGAACTGGATCACAGGCTATTAGGCTCAGGATGCAGGTCGACAACCTATACTTGGGCGGCTATCGAGCGAAGAATTTTAGCCAACGGTAAGAGTTCGGCTGTTCTCTCAATTATAGGCCAATAGGGTTCATATCGGCATCGCCGATGTTGTTGAAGCGCACCCGGAACACCTCCACCAGTGGTCTTCCTTGAAGGTCCTACCAATAGGGTTCAGCATCAGCATCGGCACGCAGCAACACGGCAGAGATGTCTTGCCAGCCGTGCTCTAGTACCATCATCTAGTGAGGGGGTGGCGAACCATCGCCGCCGAACGTGGCGACGAGATGGTTGGAGATACGTTTGAATCTTATCGATTCACAGATCATATGTATCACGACGATCAGTGAAGACACCCTTTCCTGGCCGCTAGTGGAGGTAGCAAGCCGGTTTATGGCAGTGATTAGTTACTGCTGGCCAAGGTTTATCTATTTCATTCTTCGATTTGCAGCTCCTTGCAAGCTGACGTAGCCATCATCGAAGCCCAGGAAGGTCGATCCATTGATCAAATGTGGAGAATTAGGAGAATGACCAAACTCTAACCATTGGCTAGAATTCTCCGCTTGACAGCTGCCCAAGTAGAGGTTGTCGACCCGCATCCTGAGCCTAATAGCCCATGATCAGGTTCACAGTACAGCATCAAACCATCTCCTGGGCGAATTCTCCTAAGAAGGAAGTACTGGACGATTATGAGAAAATCTCACTCCTAATCGACAGTGCAAGTTCTCGATGAAGCGCCTGTAAGCTGCGCTATTTATAGCCTTCATATCGAGCTCCATGGTGAATTCAATGTTATCTCTTTCGCTTTTACCTTAGCTGTTGTTCATGGTGAATTCACCGTGGAGCTCGACGTGGAGGCTACCAACTGCACAGCTTACAATCGCTTCATCAAGAACTTGCATCGTCGATTAGGAGTGAGATTTTCTCATAATCGTCCAGTACTTCCTCCTCATGAGAATCTGCCCAGGAGATGGTTCGATGCCGTACAACGAACTGGATCATAGGCTATTAGGCTCAGGATGCGGGTCAACAACCTCTACTTGGGCGGCTATCGAGCGAAGAATTCTAGCCAATGGTTAGAGTTCAGCTGTTCTCCCAATTATCGGCCAATAGGGTTCGGCATCGGCATCGCCGATGTTGTTGACGTGCACACAGAACACCTCCACCAGTGGTCTTCATTGAAGGTCCTGCCAATAGGGTTCGGCATCGGCACGCAGCAACGCGGCAGAGATGTCTTGCCAACAATGCTCTAGTGCCATCATCTAGTGAGGGGGTGGCGAACCATCGCTGCTGAACGTGATGAAGAGATGGTCGGAGATACGTTCGAATCTTATCAATTCGCAGATCATCTGTATCACGATGATCAGTGAACGCGCCCTTTCCTAGCCGCTGATGGAGGTGGCATGCTGGTTTACGGCAGCGATTAGTTACTGCTGGCCAAGGTTTATCTGTTTCATTCTTCGATCTGCAGCTGCTTGCAAGCCGACGTAGCCATCATCGAAGCCCAGGAAGGTGAATCCGCTGATCAAATTCGGAGAATTAGGAGAACGGCCGAACTCTAACCATTGGCTAGAATTCTCCGCTCGATAGCCGCCCAAGTAGAGGTTGTCGACCTGCATCCTGAGCCTAATAGCTTGTGATCCAGTTCGTAGTATGGCATCGAACCATCTCCTGTGCGGATTCTCCTGTAGAGGAAGTACTAGACGATTATGAGAAAATCTCACTCCTAATCGACGGCACAAGTTTTCAATGAAGCGCATGTAAGCTGCGCAGTTGGTAGCCTTCACGTCGAGCTCCACGGTGAATTCCGCCATGAACTACAGCTAAGGTAAAGTGAAAGAGGTAACATTTAATTCACCATGGAGCTCGACGTGAAGGCTACCAACAGCGCAGCTTACAAGCGCTTCATCGAGAACTTCTGTCGATTAGGAGTGAGATTTTCTCATAATCGTCCAATACTTCCTTCTTGGGAGAATTCGCCCAGGAGATGGTTCGATGCTATACTGCGAACCTGATCACAGGCTATTAGGCTCAGGATGCAGGTCGACAACCTCTACTTGGGCAGCTATCTAGCGGAGAATTCTATCTAATGGTTAGAGTTCTGCCGTTCTCCTAATTCTACGCATTTGATCAACGGATCCACCTTCCCGGGCCTCAATGATGGCTACGTTGGCTTGCAAGCAGCTTTAGATCGAAGAATGAAACAGATAAACCTTGGTCAGCAGTAACTAATCACTACCGTAAACCGGCTTGCCACCTCCACCAGCGGCCAGGAAAGGGCATGTTCATTGATCATCATGATACAGATGATCTGTGAATCGATAAGATTCGAACGTATCTCCGACCATCTCGTCACCACGTTTGGCGGAGATGGTTTGCAACCCCCTCACTGGATGATGGCACTAGAGCACGGCTGGCAAGACATCATTGCCACGTTGCTGCGTGTCAATGCCGATGCGAACCCTATTGGCAGGACCTTCAAGGAAGACCACCGGTGGAGGTGTTTTGGGTGCGCGTCAACAACATCGGCGATACCGATGCTGAACCCTATTGGCTGATAATTGTGAGAACAGCCAAACTTTAACCATTGGCTAGAATTCATCACTCGATAGCCGCCCAAGTAGAGGTTGTCGACCCGCATCCTGAGCCTAATAACCTGTGATCTGGTTTGCAGTACGGCATCAAACCATCTCCTGGGCAGATTCTACTAAGGAGGAAGTATTGGACAATTATGAGAAAATCTCACTCCTAATCGATGGTGCAAGTTCTCGATGAAGCACCTGTAAGTTGTGTAGTCGGTAGCCTTCACGTCGAGCTCCATGGTGAATTCCACCCTGAACTACAGCTAAGGTAAAAGCAAAAGAGATAACATTGAATTCAATGTGGAGCTTGACATGAAGGCTACCAACTGTGCAGCTTACAGGTGCTTCATCGAGAACTTGCGCCATCGATTAGGAGTGACATTTTCTCATCATTGTCCATTACTTCCTCCTCAGGAGAATCTGCCCAGGAGATGGTTCGATATCGTACTGCGAACCGGATCACAGGTTATTAGGCTCAGGATGCGGGTCGACAACCTCTACTTGGGCGGCTATCGAGCGAAGAATTCTAGCCAACGGTAAGAGTTCGGCTGTTCTCTCAATTATCGGCCAATAGGGTTCATATCGGCATCGCCGATGTTGTTGAAGCGCACCCAGAACACCTCCACCAGTGGTCTTCCTTGAAGGTCTTACCAATAGGGTTCGGCATCAGCATCGGCACGCAGCAACACGGCAGAGATGTCTTGCCAGCCGTGCTCTAGTGCCATCATCTAGTGAGGGGGTGGCAAACCATCGCCGCGAACGTGGCGACGAGATGGTTGGAGATACGTTTGAATCTTATCGATACACAGATCATATATCATGACGATCAGTGAACACACCCTTTCCTGGCCGCTGGTGGAGGTGGCAAGCCGGTTTACGGCAGTGATTAGTTACTGCTGGCCAAGGTTTATCTGTTTCATTCTTCGATTTGCAGCTCCATGCAAGCTGACGTAGCCATCATCGAAGCCCAGGAAGGTCGATCCGTTGATCAAATGCAGAGAATTGGGAGAACGACCAAACTCTAACCATTGGCTAGAATTCTCCGCTTGACAGCTGCCCAAGTAGAGGTTGTCGACCCGCATCTTGAGCCTAATAGCCTATGATCAAGTTCACAGTACAGCATCAAACCATCTCCTGGGCGAATTCTCCTAAGAAGGAAGTACTGGATGATTATGAGAAAATCTCACTCCTAATCGACAGTGCAAGTTCTCGATGAAGCGCATGTAAGCTGCGCTATTTGTAGCCTTCATGTCGAGCTCCATGGTGAATTCAGTGTTATCTCTTTCGCTTCTACCTTAGCTGTTGTTCATGGCGGAATTCACCGTGGAGCTCGACGTGGAGGCTACCTACTGCACAGCTTACAGTCGCTTCATCAAGAACTTGCGCCGTCGATTAGGAGTGAGATTTTCTCATAATCGTCCAGTACTTCCTCCTCAGGAGAATCTGCCCAGGAGATGGTTCGATGTCGTACTACGAACTGGATCACAGGCTATTAGGCTCAGGATGCGGGTCGACAACCTCTACTTGGGCAGCTATCGAGCGAAGAATTTTAGCCAATGGTTAGAGTTCAGCTGTTCTCCCAATTATCGGCCAATAGGGTTCGGCATTGGCATCGCCGATGTTGTTGATGTGCACACAGAACACCTCCACCAGTGGTCTTCATTGAAGGTCCTGCCAATAGGGTTTGGCATCGGCACGCAGCAACGCGGCAGAGATGTCTTGCCAACCCGTGCTCTAGTGCCATCATCTAGTGAGGGGGTGGCGAACCATCACTGCAGAACGTGATGACGAGATGGTCGGAGATACGTTCGAATCTTATCAATTCGCAGATCATCTGTATCACGATGATCAGTGAACGCGCCCTTTCCTAGCCGCTGATGGAGGTGGCAGCTGGTTTACGGCAGCGATTACTTACTGCTGGCCAAGGTTTATCTGTTTCATTCTTCGATCTGCAGCTGCTTGCAAGCCGACGTAGCCATCATCGAAGCCCAGGAAGGTGAATCCGCTGATCAAATTCAGAGAATTAGGAGAACGGCCGAACTCTAACCATTGGCTAGAATTCTCCGCTCGATAGCCGCCCAAGTAGAGGTTGTCGACCGCATCCTGAGCCTAATAGCTTGTGATCTAGTTCGTAGTATGGCATCGAACCATCTCCTATGCGGATTCTCCTGTGGAGGAAGTACTAGACGATTATGAGAAAATCTCACTCCTAATCGACGGCACAAGTTTTCAATGAAGCGCATGTAAGCTGCGCAGTTGGTAGCCTTCACGTCGAGCTCCACGGTGAATTCCGCCATGAACTACAGCTAAGGTAAAAGTGAAAGAGGTAACATTTAATTCACCATGGAGCTCGACGTGAAGGCTACCAACAGCGCAGCTTACAAGTGCTTCATCGAGAACTTGCACTGTCGATTAGGAGTGAGATTTTCTCATAATCGTCCAATACTTCCTTCTTGGGAGAATTCGCCTAGGAGATGGTTCGATGCTATACTGCGAACCTGATCACAGGCTATTAGGCTCAGGATGTGGGTCGAAAACCTCTACTTGGGCGGCTATCGAGCGGAGAATTCTATCCAATGGTTAGAGTTGGCCGCTCTCCTAATTCTATGCATTTGATCAACGGATCCACCTTCCCGGGCCTCATGATGGCTACGTCGGCTTGCAAGCAGCTGTAGATCGAAGAATGAAACAGATAAACCTTGGTCAGCAGTAACTAATCACTACGTAAACCGGCTTGCCACCTCCACCAGCGGCCAGGAAAGGGCACGTTCATTGATCGTCATGATACAGATGATCTGCGAATCGATAAGATTCGAACGTATCTCTGACCATCTCGTCACCACGTTCGGCGGCGATGGTTTGCAACCCCCTCACTGGATGATGGCACTAGAGCACGGCTGGCAAGACATCTTTGCCGCGTTGCTGCATGCCGATGCCGATGCCGAACCCTATTGGCAGGACCTTCAAGGAAGACCACCGGTGGAGGTGTTTTGGGTGCGCGTCAACAACACCAGCGATACCGATGCTGAACCCTATTGGCTGATAATTGTGAGAACAACCAAACTTTAACCATTGGCTAGAATTCATCGCTCGATAGCCGCCCATGTAGAGGTTGTCGACCCGCATCCTGAGCCTAATAACTTGTGATCCGGTTTGCAGTACGCATCAAACCATCTCCTGGGCAGATTCTACTAAGGAGGAAGTATTGGACAATTATGAGAAAATCTCACTCCTAATCGACGGTGCAAGTTCTCGATGAAGCACCTGTAAGTTGTGCAGTTGGTAGCCTTCACATCGAGCTCCATGGTGAATTCTGCCATGAACTACAGCTAAGGTAAAAGCAAAAGAGATAACATTGAATTCAACGTGGAGCTCGACGTGAAGGCTACCAACTGCGCAGCTTACAGCGCTTCATCGAGAACTTGTGCCATCGATTAGGAGTGACATTTTTTCATCATTGTCCATTACTTCCTCCTCAGGAGAATCTGCCCAGGAGATGGTTCGATATCGTACTGCGAACTGG
Source organism: Calamus simplicifolius (assembly GCA_900491605.1). Taxonomy (NCBI): domain Eukaryota; kingdom Viridiplantae; phylum Streptophyta; class Magnoliopsida; order Arecales; family Arecaceae; genus Calamus; species Calamus simplicifolius. The sequence goes on from UESW01002385.1 coordinate 18,821, forward strand.
ATCACAGGCTATTAGGCTCAGGATGCGGGTCGACAACCTCTACTTGGGCGGCTATCGAGCGAAGAATTCTAGCCAACGGTAAGAGTTCGGCTGTTCTCTCAATTATCGGCCAATAGGGTTCATATCGGCATCGCCGATGTTGTTGAAGCGCACCCAGAACACCTCCACCAGTGGTCTTCCTTGAAGGTCTTACCAATAGGGTTCGGCATCAGCATCGGCACGCAGCAACACGGCAGAGATGTCTTGCCAGCCGTGCTCTAGTGCCATCATCTAGTGAGGGGGTGGCAAACCATCGCCGCCGAACGTGGCGACGAGATGGTTGGAGATACATTTGAATCTTATCGATACACAGATCATATGTATCATGACGATCAGTGAACACACCCTTTCCTGGCCGCTGGTGGAGGTGGCAAGCCGGTTTACGGCAGTGATTAGTTACTGCTGGCCAAGGTTTATCTGTTTCATTCTTCGATTTGCAGCTCCATGCAAGCTGACGTAGCCATCATCGAAGCCCAGGAAGGTCGATCCGTTGATCAAATGCAGAGAATTGGGAGAACGACCAAACTCTAACCATTGGTTAGAATTCTCCGCTTGACAGCTGCCCAAGTAGAGGTTGTCGACCCGCATCCTTAGCCTAATAGCCTATGATCAAGTTCACAGTACAGCATCAAACCATCTCCTGGGCGAATTCTCCTAAGAAGGAAGTACTGGATGATTATGAGAAAATCTCACTCCTAATCGACAGTGCAAGTTCTCGATGAAGCGCATGTAAGCTGCGCTATTTGTAGCCTTCATGTCGAGCTCCATGGTGAATTCAGTGTTATCTCTTTCGCTTCTACCTTAGCTGTTGTTCATGGTGGAATTCACCGTGGAGCTCGACGTGGAGGCTACCTACTGCACAGCTTACAGTCGCTTCATCAAGAACTTGCGCCGTCGATTAGGAGTGAGATTTTCTCATAATCGTCCAGTACTTCCTCCTCAGGAGAATCTGCCCAGGAGATGGTTCGATGCCGTACTACGAACTGGATCACAGGCTATTAGGCTCAGGATGCGGGTCGACAACCTCTACTTGGGCGGCTATCGAGCGAAGAATTCTAGCCAATGGTTAGAGTTCAGCTGTTCTCCCAATTATCGGCCAATTGGGTTCGGCATCGGCATCGCCGATGTTGTTGATGTGCACACAGAACACCTCCACCAGTGGTCTTCATTGAAGGTCCTGCCAATAAGGTTCGGCATCGGCACGCAGCAACGCGGCAGAGATGTCTTGCCAACCGTGCTCTAGTGCCATCATCTAGTGAGGGGGTGGCGAACCATCGCTGTTGAACGTGATGACGAGATGGTTGGAGATACGTTCAAATCTTATCAATTCGCAGATCATCTGTATCACGACGATCAGTGAACGCCCCCTTTCCTAGCCGCTGATGGAGGTGGCAAGCTGGTTTACGACAGCGATTAGTTACTACTGGCCAAGGTTTATCTGTTTCATTCTTCGATCTGCAGCTGCTTGCAAGCTGACGTAGCCATCATCGAAGCCCAGGAAGGTGAATCCGCTGATCAAATGCGGAGAATTAGGAGAACGGCCGAACTCTAACCATTGGCTAGAATTCTTCGCTTGATAGCCGCCCAAGTAGAGGTTGTCGACCCGCATCCTGAGCCTAATAGCTTGTGATCCGGTTCGTAGTATGGCATCGAACCATCTCCAGTGCAGATTCTCCTGTGAAGGAAGTACTAGACAATTATGAGAAAATCTCACTCCTAATCGATGGCACAAGTTCTCAATGAAGCGCATGTAAGCTGCGCAGTTGGTAGCCTTCACGTCGAGCTCCACGGTGAATTCCACCATGAACTACAGCTAAGGTAAAAGTGAAAGAGGTAACATTTAATTCACCATGGAGCTCGACGTGAAGGCTACCAACAGCACAACTTACAGGCGCTTCATCGAGAACTTGCGCTGTTGATTAGGAGTGAGATTTTCTCATAATCGTCCAATACTTCCTTCTTGAGAGAATTCGCCCAGAAGATGGTTCGATGCTATACTGCGAACCTGATCACAGGCTATTAGGCTTAGGATGCAGGTCGACAACCTCTACTTGGGCGGCTATCAAGCGGAGAATTCTATCCAATGGTTAGAGTTCGGCCGTTCTCCTAATTCTCCACATTTGATCAATGGATCCACCTTCCCGGGCCTCAATGATGGCTACGTCGGCTTGCAAGAAGCTGTAATCGAAGAATGAAACAGATAAACCTTGGTCAGCAGTAACTAATCACTGCTGTAAACCGGCTTGCCACCTCCACCAGCGGCCAGGAAAGGACGCATTTATTGATCGTCATGATATAGATGATCTGTGAATCATTAAGATTCGAACGTATCTCGACCATCTCATCACCACATTCGGCGGCGATGGTTCGCCACCCCCTCACTGGATGATGGCACTAGAGCACGGCTGGCAAGACATCTTTGCCGTGTTGCTGCATGCCGATGCCGATGCCGAATCCTATTGGCAGGACCTTCAAGGAAGACCACTGGTGGAGGTGTTTTGGGTGCGCGTCAACAACATCGGCGATACCGATGCCGAACCCTATTGGCCGATAATTGGGAGAACAGCCGAACTCTAACCATTGGCTAGAATTCATTGCTCGATAGCTGCCCAAGTAAAGGTTGTCAACCCGCATCCTGAGCCTAATAACCTGTGATCTGGTTTGCAGTACGGCATCGAACCATCTCCTGGGCAGATTCTACTAAGGAGGAAGTATTGGACAATTATGAGAAAATCTCACTCCTAATCGATGGTGCAAGTTCTCGATGAAGCACCTGTAAGTTGTGCAGTTGGTAGCCTTCATGTTGAGCTCCATGGTGAATTCTGCCATGAACTACAGCTAAGGTAAAAGCAAAAGAGATAACATTGAATTCAACGTGGAGCTCGACGTGAAGGCTACCAACTGCGCAGCTTACAGGCGCTTCATCGAGAACTTGCGCCATTGAGAACTTGCTATAGTTTGACCATTAAAAAGTTAGGTATTAGTTTGCATTTAAAAAATTAAATACAACGGGTGTTACCAATGACTAATTCTTCGACTCTCAGCCTACTTATATTAAGATAGTGTTTGATTCCTAAAATGCTATCTTTGGATAAGTGTATAGGATAGAGTTTATCTATAGGATAGCTGAATAACCAAAGGATAGCTCTAAGAGGGCTTTTGGTAACAGATGATCTATTTAGATTACCATTACTGGTAATTTAAACGAGACATAATCATGTTTGGTATATATTTGGAATGGCTATCCTGCAATGTAATCTGGATAACCACTCAAGTGGCAATTTAGAAGAGATGGTTATCCATATTACCGAATATGGTGTAATCTAATAATTTTTTTAACAAAATTGCCCCAGTCTTTTTTTGTAAAAATAAAAATATTCCTTTCTTCAAACAAAATCATTCCCTTCTTTTTCTCTCTTTACTCCTATTTCGCTGTCGTTATCTCTTTTCTCATATCTCTAAACAAAAATAAACCATCATATTATTCGTCCATAGAAAAAAAATGGAATAAAAAAAATAAAAAAAAATAAAAATAAAAACAAAAAAATATAATTATAAGAAACTCTAATTGAAAAAATAAAAAGTAATAAAAAATTTAAAAATTTTAATTACTATTTTTTAAATATATAAAAAAATTAATCAAAATTAATAAAAAATAAAAAATTTTATTTAAAAAAACTAATTAATTAAAAATTAAATTAATTAAAAATTATTTTTTAAAATTTTTTAAATTAGTTTTTCAATTTTATTTTTTAAATATTAAATTAATTAATTTAATTAATTAAAAAATTAGTAACTTACTCTTTTCTAGCACTAGGGATTTCGTTGCATACAGGGGCATTGACGAATCGCCATTGAGGGATCTCCATTCTAGAAAGTGGCCTTGTCTGACGGTTAATACCATTCAATCTTCTTCTACTCTCGCATGGGTCACCCCCACGCATGCATCCACAAAATCCTTATCAATAAAATCCGTGGAGAAGATCTACAACTTATCAGCAAATAATTCTCTTCGGAAGCAATTTGGCGACGGTTTTGGTGAAGACGGTCGTCCTGGTGGATCAAGAAGTCGCCGAGCCGGTCGACGAGGCACTTGTCGAAGTCGGTGGCCTAGGCTCTCGAAGATCGCGATCAGTTCCAGAACAAACTGCCGCTCATGGGCTTGTTAACTGGCCTCATCATATGCCCCCTACACTTTTTGAGCTTGGTTAATGCACGATATACATGCTCAAGAAGTGTAAAATTTTAGTAAATTACCTGCCACTCAGAAGTATCGTATGTTAAGTTTTTATGGGGGGTGCTTGTCAACTAACCGGCGAGGAAAAAATAAAACTGATGGAGCTCGGCTGCAATAAAATCGCTGAGGTTGATAGAACCATCGGGGCAGAGCAATAGAGCCGCTAAGGCTGAGGCAGCAGAGTGCCACGGCCGAGGCCGAGGTGGCCGAGAGAGGCTGACTGGGACCGAGGCCGAGGTGGCCGAGGCCGAGATCGCCAAGCAGAACGGAATGATGTCGGGGTAGGGCCAACTTCTTCTTCTCTTTGTGGTGCCTTGTGTAGACATCTTCATGCTTTCCTTGACTAGCAACCGGCAGTCCTCTTCTGATGTAGAGCCCGGGAGCGAATGCTCGTCAACTGTAAGTTGGAGAGTTGATTTCTTCAGACCGTGAGTTAACTTTGGGTCTTCTTTTGTCATGAAATTCGGAGGTGAGTGCATGTCAACTGTGAGCTGGGGAGTTGGCTTCTCCTAGCTGTGAGTTGTCTTGGGGCTTCTTGACTCAACGCGAAGTCGGGCTTTGGTGCCGACGCGAAGTCGGGCTTTCAATGCTGACGCTGAGTCGGGTTAAGTGCCGACGCGGAGTCGGTCTTCTAGTACCGACACTGAGTCAGGTTTTTGTTGCCAATGCTGAGTCGGGCTAAGTGCCGATACGGAGTCGAGCTTCCGATGCCGACGCTGAGTTGGGTTAAGTGCCGACGCAGAGTCGGTCTTTTAGTACCGACACTGAGTCGGGTTTTCATTGCCGATGCTGAGTCGGGCTAAGTGCTGATGCAGAGTCGGGCTTTCGATGCCGACACTGAGTCAGGTTAAGTGCCGATGCAGAGTCGGTCTTTTAGTACCGACACTGAGTCAAGTTTTCGTTGCCGACGCTAAGTCGGGCTAAGTGTCAATGCGGAGGCGATCTCAAAGTGCTGATGCTGAGTTGGGCTTTCGGTGTCGACGCTGAGTCGGGCTAAGTGCCGACACGGAGTCAGTCTCCAAATGCCGACGTGAAGTCGAGCTTTCGATGCCGATGCTGAGTCGGGCATCCAGTACTGACGCTGAGTCAGGTTTTCATTGCCGACGCTGAGTCGGCTAAGCACCGACACAGAGTCGGGCTTCCGATGCCGATGCAGAGTCAGGTTAAGTGCCGACGCAGAGTCGGTCTTTTAGTACCGATGCTGAGTCGGGTTTTCGTTGTCGATGCTGAGTCGGACTAAGTTCCGATGCGGAGTCGGGCTTAGGTGCCGAGGGGAGACTCGGGCCTAGGGTGCCGATGCGAAGTCGGGCTTAGGTGCCAAGGGGAGACTCAGGCTTAGAGTGCCGAGGCGGAGTCGGGCTTAGGTGCCGAGGGAAGACTCGGGCTTAGAGTGCCGATGCGGAGTCGGACTTGAGTGCCGATGCGGAGTTGAGCTTGAGTGCCGAGAGGAGACTCGGGCTTAGACTGCCAACGCGGAGTTGGGCTTAGGTGCCGAGGGGAGACTCGAGCTTAGAGTGCTGATGTAGAGTCAGGCTTAGAGTGCCGATGCAAAGTCGAGCTTGAGTGCCGAGAGGAGACTCGGGCTTAGAGTGCCGACGTGGAGTTGGGCTTAGGTGCCAAGGGGAGACTCGGGCTTAGAGTGCCGATGCGGAGTCGGGCTTAGAGTGCCGAAGTGGAGTCGGGTTTTCATTGCCAACGTTGAGTCGGGCTTCCAGTGCCAAAACTGAGTCGGGTTTCCATTGCCGACACTGAGTCAGGCTAAGTGCCAACGTGGAGTCGGGCTTCCGATGCTGACGCTGAGTCGGGTTAAGTGCCGACGCGGAGTCGGTCTTCTAGTACCGACACTGAGTCGGGTTTTCGTTGCCGACGCTGAGTTGGGCTAAGTGCCGATGCGGAGTCGGGCTTAAGTACCAAGGGGAGACTCGAGCTTAGAGTGCCGACACGGAGTCGGGCTTGAGTACCAGGGGAGACTCGGGCTTAGAGTGCCGATGCGGAGTTGGGCTTAGGTACCGATTGCAAAACCCTCGGCTTCAAAGAAATCAAAATCCACCTTCCTTCCCATGGTTTTGACTCACCCAGCAAGGATATCTACTTGAGGAGAGGAGGGGCTAGGATTATCTAAGTGAGTTGAAGAGGAATCATCGCTTGGAGTAGGTTCACGGATGGGATGCCTAGCCGTACGCTTCCTTGTAGCCATGGGAGCATCAAAGATCGATCCCATACGCTTAGGTGCCATTGGAATCTTAGGGAATGGTTGATTTGAGGAGTATTTGGTTTTGGAAGGTTTAGAGAGGTTTTGGAGAGGGTTTGGAGAAGATACGAAATGAGAAGGTGTCGACTCTGCCCTAATATAATCAATTTGGGTCCACCAGGTGTCGACTCCCGTAAAGTCGGATGTCGACTCCAAGTCGCTAACACTGTTAGCGCCCGAGCTGGAGTCGGCTCCGCTTAAGCGGGTGTTGGCTCCAAGGTCAGAGATCGAGAGCGACATAGACAAGGTGTCGACTCCACAGATTAAGGTGTCGACTCCACTGACAGTTTCAGAAAAAAATAAGCGAGTTTCAAATAACCAAAACTTGTCAAAATAAAATCAATAAATTTTTGAAAAAGTCTTTGGAATGTGGAGGAATCAAATTGCTCAAAAGTCTGGATAAATTGTCCTTAAAATCATGAGAGAAATCTCAGGTAATTGATTGAATTCTAGATAATCATTCCTTAGGGGTTTTAAAATCATTCCAAAGGATCACAAATTCTAAATTCTCCTCTAAGATAACAAAATCTCTCTTCACTCAAAGGTTTTATAAATATGTCCGCTAACTGTTCTTCAGTATTAACAGAATCAAGGCAAATTTCATTGTTAGCTACATGTTCTCTTATAAAATGATATCTAATTTCAATGTGCTTAGTTCTTGAATGTTGTATTGGATTCTTAGTTAAATTGATTGCACTTGTATTATCACAACTAATAAGAGTTTTATCAAGTGTTATGCCATAATCTTCAAGTTGTAGCTTAATCCAAAGGATTTGAGCACAGCAACTTCCAGCTGCAACATATTCTTCTTCAGCAGTAGATAATGCAACCGAATTTTGCTTTTTGCTAAACCAAGAGATTAAGTTACTTCCTAAAAATTGACATGCAGCACTTGTACTCTTTCTATCTAGTTTACATCCAGCATAATCAGAATCAGAATAAGCAATCAAATTTAGTGTTGAATCTCTAGAATACCATAATCCTACATTTTTTATTCCACTTAGATATCTTAGTATTCTTTTTACAGCAATTAAGTGAGATTCTTTAGGTTCTGATTGAAATCTAGCACATAAACAAACAGCAAACATGATATCAGGTCTACTTGCAGTTAAGTAGAGTAGAGATCCGATCATACCTCTATAGTGTTTTTGATCAACTTTCTTACCGTCTTCATCTTTATCCAATTTGCATGAAGGACTCATAGGTGTTCCAAGGGGTTTAATTGATTCATTCCAAACTTCTTGAGAATTTTCTTTGTGTACTTTGTTTGGTTAATGAAAATCCCTTCTTTGCTTTGCTTGATTTGAAGTCCTAGGAAGAAGTTGAGTTCTCCCATCATGCTCATCTCGATTCACCCTGCATTAGCTTAGCCAATTCTTGACACAAAAGATTGTTAGTAGCACCGAATACAATATTATCTACGTATATTTGTACTACTAATAAGTCTTTATCTTTTCTTTTCAAAAATAGAGTTTTGTCTACATTTTCACTAGAAAAACCATTTTCAATTAGAAATTTGCTTAACCTATCATACCAAGCTCTAGGTGCTTATTTTAAACTATACAGTGCTTTATGTAATTTAAAAACATGATTTGAAAATTCATGATCTTCAAAACCAGGTGGTTGTTTCACAAAAACTTTCTCATTTATAAAACCATTTAAAAAATTCACTTTTAACATCCATTTGAAATAGATTGATATTCATATGACATGCAAATACAAGTAGTAATCTAATTGCCTCTAATCTAGCTACAGTGCAAAAGTTTCATCAAAATCAATTCCTTCTTCTTGATTATATCCTTTTGCAACTAATCTAGCTTTATTTCTGATTACTATGCCATTTTCATCTAATTTATTCCTAAATACCCATTTATCCTATAACTGAATGACCTTTAGGTCTATCAACTAAGGACCATATATTATTCCTAGTAAACTGATTTAATTCTTCTTGCATAGCTAGCATCCAATTATTATCTTTTTAGCTTCTTCAATAGTTTTAGGTTCAATTTGAGATACAAATGCAAGATGATTATTGATATTCCTCATAAATGATCTAGTTCTTACTCCTTGAGATGGATCACCTATAATCAATTCCTTCGGATGACCATAGGCATATCTCCAATCTCTAGGAAGATCTACCTCATTATGATTAGTATCAATAACATCAACCCTAGGTAAATCATCATCTTTAGCTTCTTGTTCATGATCTGAAAATACATCTATATTTAATTTTTCAATACCTCTTTCTAGTATATTTGTATCTTCCTCATCATCAATCTTTTTTGAACTTGACGCTAAAGACTCATAAAAAATTACATGAATAGATTCTTCTACAATTAAGGATGTTTTGTTAAATACTCTATAGGCTTTACTAGTTGTTGAGTATCCTAAGAATATGCCTTCATCAGATTTTGCATTAAATTTTTCAAGATTATCTTTTCCATTATTATGAATAAAATATTTACAACCAAATGCATGAAAATAACTAATGTTTGGTTTCCTATTATTACATAATTCATAGGGAGTTTTCTTGAGAATTGGCCTAATTAGGGCTCTGTTAAGGATGTAACATGCCGTGTTTATAGCTTCCGCCCAAAAGTATTTTGGTAGGTTGCTTTCACATAGCATGGTACGGGCCATGCCTTCTAAAGTTCTATTTTTTCTTTCTACAACTCCATTTTGCTGTGGTGTTCTAGGTGCAGAAAAATTATGATGAATGTCATGTTCAATGCAGAAATTTTTAAATAAATTTTTAAATTCTGTGCCATGATCACTTCTAAGAGACACTATGGTGTTATTTTTCTCATTAGTGACTTTCTTGAAGAATTTTAGAAATATTGAGAAAGTCTTATCCTTGTGAGCCAAAAACAATACCCAAGTGAATCTAGAATAATCATCTACTATCACAAGGCCATATTTCTTTCCTCCTAGACTAGTTGTTCTAGTAGGTCAAAAAGGTCCATGTGAAGTAGCTCTAGTGGCCTAGAAGTGGAAACTACATTTTTAGATTTGAAAGAGTTTCTAGTTTGTTTTCCAAATTGACATGCATTACAAATTTGGTTATTTTCAAAATCTAACTTTGGAAGTCCTTTAACTAAGTCCATTCTAATCAATTTTGAAATCAAGTGTGTGCTTGCATGACCTAATCTACGATGCCATAGCCATCCAATCTCATTTACATTAGCATTATTAGAAACTAAACAATGATTACTAGTAGACAAATTGTCTAAATCAATTAAGTATGCATTGTCATTTCTATTACCAACAAATATAATGCTATTTTCAATGGGATTAGAAATAGTGCAGATAGAAGCTTCAAATGAAACTTTGAAACCTTTATCGCACAATTGGCTAATACTAATTAAGTTATGCTTTAAACCATCTACATAAAGAACATTTTTAATGAAAGTGAAGGGAGTTATCTGAATTTTATCAAATCCCATAATCTGGCCTTTACCATTGTCTCCAAATGTAACAACTCCTCCTCTTTTATCCTCAAGGATGATAAATTACTCCTTGTCACCCGTCATGTATCTTGAGCAGCCGCTATCAAGATACTACTTTCGTTTTGATCTTTTGGCCGCAAGACACTCCTGCAAAGTAATCAAACTTTCTGTTTAGGTACCCAAGCTTTCTTGGGTCCTTCATGGTTAGTAGCAACAAAGATTGTTCCTTTCGGAACCCATATTTTCTTTCCTTTAATACTTAAATCCTTGTTAATTTTTCTAAAATTACATTCATAGGCTTTATGTCCTTTCTTGTTACAACAATAACATGAAATATCACTTTTATTCTATTCTTTTCTAAAGAAATTTTTAATATATGTTTGTTTCTTGTTAGGCTTATAACCTAATCCAGCTTTATCAAATACAGCTCTTTGATTACTCAATAACAAATTCAATTTTTTAGAACTATATGTAAATTTATCAACTATATTTTTATATTTATCAACTTCTTTCTTTAAGCTAACATTTTCATTAGAAATTGATTCTTTGTCTTTTGATAAATTCTTATTTTCAGATTTCAATTCTTCAATTTCATGAGTTAGTTTATCCTTTTCTTTGACAGATTTAAATTATCATTTTTTAAAACTTTTCTTTTCTTTTTCAAATTTTAAAATCACTAACTAATTCATTAAATGCATCAAACAATTCATCAAAGGTAAAGTCATGAGTTTCGGTACATACCTCATCGTCTTCTTTTGCTATAAAGCAAATGTTTGCAACTTTCTTTTGTTCTTCCTCGGATGAGGATTCTTTGCTATTGCTCCATATTGCAACGTATACCTTTTTCTTTTTCTTGTATCCCTTTTTCAATTGAGGACAATCATATCTAAAGTGCATCGGTTTCTTACATTCATAGCATATAAGGGGAAGACTCTTTATCCTTGTCCTTTTCTTTTTCTTTTTCACCTTCCACCTTTGTTCTAAATTTTTTCTTGTGAAAGGGTCTCCTTTTTGCATAAATTTTCTGAACTTCTTTGCAAGAAGGGCTATCTCATCATCTTCCTCTTCTTCCTCACTATTGCTTGTTTCCTTTTCTGCATCTTTAAGGGCAATCGTTTTTTTTTTTTGACTTCTTCCTCTTGATATTGCTTCATGGTCAGTTCGTGGGTCATCAATGATCCAAGTAGCTCTTCCAAAGGTAATGTATTTAAATCTTTGGCTTCTTGGATGGCAGTTACTTTCGCTTCCCATGATCTTGGAAGAGACCTAAGAATTTTACGAACCAATTCAGAGTTAGTATAGGTCTTGCCAAGACTCTTTAAACCATTCACAATATCAGTAAATCTTGTATACATACAGGTTATAGATTCAGTTTGTTCATGCTAAATAATTCATACTTATGAACAAGAATATTAATCTTAGATTCTTTGACTTGATTAGTACCCTCATGGGTAACTTCTAGTCTATCCCAAATTTATTTTATGGAAATATATGTAGAAATTCTATTAAACTCGTTAGCATCTAAAGCACAATATAAAACATTCATGGCCTTAGCATTGAGCTGAGCCATTTTTCTATCGTTCTCATTCCAATCCCTTTTGGGTTTAGGAACTATTGAACCATCTACTAAGTGTGTGGGTGTGCTAGGTCCATTAGTGATTACACTCCAAAGCTCATAATCTAAAGCTTGAATAAAAATTCTCATTCTAGCTTTCCAATAAGAATAATTAGAACTATTAAATAAAGGATATCTATTGCTAGAATGATCTTCAGCAAATGAAGATCCAGCTTGAGCTACCATTTGGATCTTTAACTCTTGATTGTTGGATCAAACAAGAAATGAGCATAGGCTCTGATACCAATTATTGGCCCAGATGGCAACCCAAGAGGGGGGGTGAATTGGGTTCTTAAAAATTTAACTCTTTTAAAAAACTATTTGCTTTGATATGAAAGAGCTTGAGAGCAAAGTATAAATGAATGCTAATCACAACTAAATGAGATAGAGAGAGAGAGACAAAGAGATAAAGCACGGCAAACACAAAGATTTTATAGTGGTTCAGTGTATCCACACCTACGTCCACTCCTAAGCTTCACTTGGTCCACACTATAATCCACTTGATTACATTTGAGTTATTTTACAAGCTCACAACTCAAAACTTATTGTTTTCTCTGGATCACAACGAACCAGCTGGTTTTCTGGGCTCACTAGCACACAACCCAACCACAAGCTATCCTTAGCTTGTACCGAGGTATACTACCTCCACTAATTCAATCCTCCGATTGAATTAGCAAACACAAATGGAGAATAAAGTTTTAAATACACAGTAGCTCCTCAAATGAGCAAATAAATAATTAAATAAACAAGGATAAGAAAAGCCTGTTTGAAGCTCTTTGAATGAATGCTTTTCTTCTTTTCTTCTTTTCCTCTTCTCCTTTGAAAGATTGAATCAGGGCCTCAGCTCAGATTCTTGCACAGAAATTTGTTGTTGAGAAGTTGAGGATTTGGGACTTTTGCTTTCTTTCTTCTATTGATGAAATCTCCTTGATTTGAACTTGAGGAGCTTGTGGATTTCTCTTTGAGCTTTCTGGGGTTGATGGATTTTGAGCTCTGAGTCTTTCCTCTTGATTTCTCTCTCTTTTTCACTAGGTATTTTTCTCTATTTTTCTCCTCTTTTTCAAATGAACGGTTTTTACCTTTATATATATCTCTTAATCCAAGATTAGGTGGGAAATATAGCCGTTGTGAGATGCTTGGATCTTTCTACACACAAAGAAAATAGTCGTTAGAGGTTAGGTAAAAAGAAATCTTACCGTTGGAGTCTGTTCTGACAAATAAAAAATCTGTTCATGACAGGTTGGAGTCGGCTCCAACTTTTCAGGTGTCGGCTCCAAATCGGGTATCCAAAAATAGCAAATAAAAAGTTGTTGAGTGGTCGGCTCCAATAAAGTTAAGTGTCGACTTGTCGCTTTGGGAGTCGGCTCTGCAATCCGAAAGTGTCGGCTCCAGAAATGCTCATAAAAACATGCTCTATGTTCTTAGGTTAGAGTCGGCTCCAGAAACTCAGGTGTCGGCTCCCAAACTCTCAGGTGTCGGCTCCCGAATTCTAGGCGTCGGCTCTAAAAACTAAGACAGAATACACTTCTCGGTATCTCAGGTTAGAGTCAGCTCTAAAACTCTGGGTGTCGACTCTAGACCGTGCCAAAATTTCAGAAAACTTCTGATACGCCTTGGGGTCGGCTCCTGACTATTTGGGTGTCGACTCCAAGCTCTGAACTTTGAAAAATTCTTTTGATATTTTGATTCAAAACTTATTTCTTTATTCCTTTTGATTGATTAAACATTTTTAATCCCTGTAACACTCATTAAATCTATTAGAAACATAGTGAATATACTCATGTCTTTTATTAATCATCAAAATCAATAATTGGGTCAACACAAGTTATATAACATGGTGTTTTTTACTATTATTTTTGCTAATTGACTAATTAGACATATGGTATACGATCTTTCAATGTCATCCCCATAATCGAGACCTTTCTAAACCATTGTGATTGCTACTCTATTCTTACATTTGATTTCTTTTCCTTTGCTAGTTTGAATATTATTCTCTAAGCTACCACAATTTTAGAATGGAGAACATGCTGCTTCACTGATTACATTTTCAAGGAGATTTCTCTTATATTGGTACCATGCAATTGTAAAGTGCAAAGCATAGCTCTTAAACTCACAACTGTATCTTAATAAATATCTTATTTTCTTTATATTAATATATTGCTAATTATCATATTTCACTTTAAATCATCTTCCATGTATTCTATCTTAATCCTACTTAATCTAAAAACCTTGGATTTTTATGCATTTTTTATAATTCTAACTTATAATTAACCTCGACTGACCTTACTTTTATTTAATAAAATTATATTATCTATAAATAGTATGGATGCAAGAATATAGTTCTAAATATCTTAGTAAAAGTATTCATGACTAGAATAAAAAAATTTAAGAACTTAGAGCAAATTCTTCATGTAAACTTTTTATAATTAAAAAACTACTAGTGTTACTACCAATATTTTTCAATCTAGAAACCACTCGATTATATATTAATATATTTAATAGAAACTCCTTTTTATCTAATACCCATCATAAAATTTTTCTAAGGCCTTTGTCATACGTTTGTTTAAAAATCAATAAAAGCTATATACTTTTCTCTATACTTATTCATCTTAAGAAGAAAAAAGTCCCCCCTCTTGGTATCAAATAAAATTAGTTCTCTAATATTTTTATATTGCATCTCAATATATACTCAATTACCTTCTTCGATAATAAGAAAAACAATAGAAAATAATAAAAGAAAACTATAGTGATTAACCTATATGCTCAATGTCTAATGGATCTAAAAAAGGGAGATTAATTCATGCTAACATCACATAAATCTTTGTGAGTTTATCAAGATGTTTGGTGAGGTGTAAGCCGTTTTTCCCTTAACATGGATCTCATATGCATCTTCTCTCTTCCATTTTATTAATATTTTTTGTTTTTAGATCATGGCTTACCACTATCACCTAGCTTTATTAGGTCTAAGTCACAAGATATACTAGGTGATATTACTGCCCAAAAATTTGGAACTTTCCATGCATGCAGGTAGTAGAACCCCTTTTTTTATTGAACTTTGTACCATTTTCGTTTGCAGGCACCTTTATTTGTGGAAACAAAGATGATATCAGGGATGAAACGATTTCGATGGTATTCCCTTTATGTACCATCGTCAAATTCATATGCTCGGATTGCTGTGCAAGGGATAAGGTATGAACCAATATGCCTACCTCATTGGCGACATTTCAACCAATGGTATCTTTTAAGCTTATTGCCTAACTCCATCCTTGATGAAGTGCTGCTGTATTTCACCTTCACTATAAGGAAACATGCAGAAAGATGGTTCATCAAAATAAGGAAGGATGCCCAACATTAGTATAGAAATCTTATGCTAGTTCTTGATCTTCTTGATCGTATGCAAATGGTACTTATTTTTTAATTCAGGATCATGTAAGTTATGGATTAAAAGTAAACATTTTAACAACTTCATATGGTATTCATGTGACATCATTGGGCTGTTGGAAAGGAGAAAGAGCTTGAGAGAGAGAGAGAGAGAGAGAGAGAGAGAGAGAGAGAGGGTGCGAAGCAACGAGGACTTATCTTGTTGGAGATACTTTGCCAAGTAGTTGAGGAGCTACTCGAGTTTCCTATACTTTCACACCCTTGGCACGCTGCTCATAAAGGAAGAGATTGAAAAGAGGGAGAGGGCTTTTGAAAAGCTCTCTTTGAGAGAAGAGAGAGAGAGAGAGAGAGAGAGGAGGAGGAGGATCATATCCTCCTTTCCTCTCTGATACTTCTTCCCCTACCATACTGGTAGCAAAGAGTCATGCTAGGCACTATGGACGCATGCCTTGGCACCAACGTTAGGTCAGCGATCAACAATCTCCTATTCATCTACAAAGGATGCAAATTCTCAACCTCGCATATATCTCTATTCTCGTGCAAGTAGTGGTGCATGCAACCTAACGAAACACATAGTGGAAATGCTACGTTAAATTGTCATTTAACTAACATAGCAGATCATCAATCCAATTTTGTCTATATCCTGCATAATTTGATCATACTAGTCAAAAGACTTATCTCTAAGCAGTACTTAAAACTACTAAGTTAAATGTTAGTGTTTATTATTATAAGCAACGTATGCATATAATTACCCAAGTTATGGATCACAAACTCAAGGTGTGTTACCGCACGGTCTTCCTTGAATATTCATATCAATCCATCTTTATCCAAAGAACTCCTTAGTATTGTCTCATGTAGCTGCATTTTTTATAACCCTAGATGACAAGACTAAGGAAGTTATCTTAACTCTAATTTATAGTCTTTAGGGTCCACACGGTGATAGAAAGGGAATTTATCAGTTACCTCCTACTTGGTCGATGTTAACACATGCAACACGTAGTGCAAGCTATGGCGAAGCTCCCATATTATAAAAACATCTAACCAAACACCCACATATATGTTCACGTTCGGCTTTATTAGGCTCTATACGGATTTGTGGACATTCAAAATATACTTCATATCCAATTGTACGATTTGGATTGTTGAAGATTAAAACCATCCATTTGCACCTCTAGCTGTCCACCATGTTGCTACTGCTTGCCACCACTACATACGGCTATGCGGCATGATAGCATGGTGTTGTATGACACTTATTATGAGTAGAGAAAGTTTTGATATTACTTGTTACATGGCAGTAGTGAAAGAAAAAAGATCAACATGAAAGGAAAAAAGAGAAAACAAGAAGAAAATAGTATATAGAGATTTAAAAGCAATAGAAATTTTATTAAGAAAAAAAATAGAGATTATAATAACTATTTCTCACTAGAGACCATCTCACATACAAGACCCTAATCCACTTGCACCCAACAAAACCATATCTTGGATTCAGTCAACAATGCTTTAGGTTGCCCTAAAACCAAAGCTAGATGTGTTTATATAAAGAAGAGATTAATGGTGACCAACAGAGATTTGGGCTTATATTCTCTCTATATATAGAGATATGTCCATATTGAGCTTGTTAACCTTAAGATAAAATCTAAGGCCTTATCTTTAACCCCACCCTAGATTGTAAGAATCTATAGAGGATTTTTTTATGTGTCTATTTTTTAGAATTTTTGTATATCATATTCAATATTATGTTAGAATTATACATACATCTTTCCTTATTTACAATTTATTCTCTGAAGAAAGAAGCAGGGGACATCATGAGTGATGAAAAAAGATGTTTCTTTCGTCAAAATCTGTGAATCAGTTTAATCCAAAAGTTCTCAAAGTTGAAAGAATATGCCGCTGATTTGGCCGTGCTTATCTTGGGCATGCATGCCAAAGTTGACCCCAAAATAGCCAATTAAAATGCCGTTGGATGGATACATGCCATGGTTGCCCAAGACCTAACCATGATTATGTAGGTTAGTGCACGAACAAGGATGAATCAACTTGGATAATTTCCACTAATATTATAAAAACTATTCCTACACTAATATTACAAAAACTATTCCTAAAGCATCGACCATTGTAATTGACCATGGCCCTAATTAATAGAACAAAGACAAAATATCAATTTTACCCTTGGTTAATTTTAACTAGGACCAGCTCTTTCCACTTTTTGCTCCTGATAAAACTTGGTAGTCTCATAAAGAGCTAGGATGGTCCAAGTCCAAACCCCACCATCTCCCTCTCTCTTTTTCTAGTGAATGGCATTGGAGTAGTGTTGCTGGGAGAGGGAGGGTTGCTAGGTCCACATGTGGGGAAGATGAGGCAGAAATCATGCATGTATGATCAAAGGAGGGCATATGAGATGCCGAGCAATGAGCAAGCCGGTGGCTGTTACTGGTAATGCAACAGCCCTACAAAGGCACCAAATTCTGGGTATGATCTCCATAGTATTGGTACCATGCATGCTTTAGTTGGTGAGGGCATAGGTGGAGGTGGGCACGGTGACAATCATGGGATGGGGATGATGCCGGTATTGAGGTAGGCCAAGCACGAAAGCAGCGAGGATAGTTAGGGTGTTGGAGGAGCCCATCGTTGCCAACTGGATCTAGGTAGTGAGAAAATTGGTGTGGTAGTAGCTAGGAGATGAAGGTAAAATTGAGATTTTTGTATTCTTTAAGGTAGTATTTGATAGGAAAAAAAGCTATTCCTAGATAAGTGTATAGGATAGAGTTTTTTTATGGAATATTCCTAGGGATGTCCCTTGACTATCCCATTGATCATATCAAATGCAAAAAAGTAAATCCATAGGATAATCTTTTGTTATCTTCTCTCATAAATCAGCTATTCCTTCATTCCCTAAGAAATAAATTGAGGAGATAACCCTTATCCTTGTGTTTAAACATGGGTTATCCCCTCTGATTAAAATTATTCCCAATTAACTAGTGTAGTTATGGCTTTTGGGAATAATGAGGGCTATCCAAGGATATCCCTCCTTATCCCCTTTCTTAAACACAGCCTAAAAGTCTTATAAAATATAAAAATAATAATTTGTATCAACTTAAATAGAAAAAAATAAAATAAATTTTTATAAACTTTATAATTTGAAGGTTTAAAAATTATTGGTGTTGAGGGATTTGAAAGGATATTAGAAACCCTTCTTTTCTTCGTTTAAAAAACTCTCAAATAGGAATAACTCAATACCTCTCCTTTACTTTCTTTTTTTTTTTTTTTTTTTTTGCCTTCCAACCCCTCTCCCAAAAGGGCTTGGGTTAGGGTGGGCGGGGAGCGAACAACACCATTAAAAAAAAAAGATAGAATAAGAAGTAGAGGTGGAGACTCCTCTCCCGTGGGGATATTGAGCGAAAAGCGAAGGTCTAGAGACATTAATGGTTGGATTAGAAAAAATAAACCTCAATACTTGTTTTTTTTAAAAAAAATTGAAAAAAATTCTGGATCTATTTTTCTAGAAAAAGTTTTGCATAAGTAAATAAATTTTACCACATTTGATTGTCAAAAATTTGTATGAAAAAATAGCCACTAAATATTTTCTTATATTTAATTAGAGATAATTTTACATGAAAAATACCAACTCAACTCAACTCAACTAAAAGTTTATGAATTAGGGGCATTTTGGGAATTTAATAAAATTATTCCTTTCTTCAAACAAAATCATTCCCTTCTTTTTATCTCTTTCCTCTATTTCGCCATCGTTATCTCTTTTCTCATATCTTTAAACAAAAAAAATCATGGTATTATTCGTCCATAGAAAAGAAAGATATGGAATAGAAAAAAATTATAAAAAATAAAAATAAAAAAACAAAAAATATAGTTATAAGAAACTCTAATTGAAAAATTAAAAAATAAAAAAAATTAAAAAATTTAATCACTATTTTTAAATATATAAAAAATTAATTAAAAATTAAAAATTAATTAATTTAAAAATTAATTTTTAAATTTTATTTTTAAATATTAAATTAAATTAATGAAATTAATTAAAAATTAATTTTAAAAAATTATTTTATTTTTTACTTTTTTAAATTTATTTTTTTAAATTTTATTTTTAAAATATTAAATTAAAATAATTAAAAAATTAATTATATTTTTTATTTTAATTAATTTAAATTTTTAATTAGTTTTTAATTAATTTAATATTAAAAATAAAATTTAAAAATAATATATCAATTATTCTATTAATCTTAGTTAATTTTATATAATAAAATATTAAAAATGAATTATTTTAAGATATAATAAATAAATTATGATAATTGAAAGTTTAAGAATAAAAAAAATTTGAATGAATGTTTAAATATTAAAAATATATTTTAATCTTAAAAAAGAAAATCTAGTATCTTCTACTTATATATAAATTTTGATTTAGGGGTATTTGTGGTTTTTAAATTTTTTAATATATTTGATTTAGTATATGAATTTGATTTAGGGGTATTTTGGAAATTTAATGTTACAGTGTATATCACACAGCAATTTATAATCTATATTGTAGGTAATCCATATTTATAATTTAATATTTCTGTATTTTCTATAAAATAAGTTTATGAATTATCCTTATGATTAATCTTTTTTAATTTTTTTTAATTATAAATTTTAAAAAAAAAAATATCTCGTATGCCCTGTTTCAAACGCAGCCTAAAATTGCGTAAATTTGTAAACTCTATCTATTTACCGAAACCGCCGATCAATTCCGCACATCTGAAGGCTAAAACAACGTCGGCGTCCGCGACGTGAACCACCTGCAACTCTCCCTCCCTCCCTCCCAAACTCCAATGGCGTTGGCTTTTCTTCACCACCTGACAACCCTGCCCCCTTGGCTTCTCCTCCTCTCGCTGGCCAAATTCTCCGTCGGCTTCCTCCGATCGGCCTACGCATACCTAGTCCTACGGCCGGCGAAGGACCTCCGCCTGTGCTACGGCTCGTGCGCGGTGGTCACCGGCGCCACCGACGGCATCGGCAATGCCGTTGCCTTCGAGCTGGCCCGGGAAGGTCTCAACCTTGTCCTCGTTGGCCGGAATCCCGACATGCCTTCGGATAAAGAACGTGGTCTTCGACCTCTCGGGCGATGTCGAA
>UESW01002385.1:39365-61845 GCA_900491605.1 Calamus simplicifolius
GTCCTATCTTTAATTTCTTCCATTTAACTATCTTTGACATCAATATTGTATATATAATTTAATTGACACTATTTAGAGTTTATGATTGTATTGGATGTCATTTATTTCTCATTGGTATATTATATGCAGATTACGAAACATGCGCAGTACGATCCTTGATTCCTGTAACTGGTGCACATATTCTTTTGGGAATATATAGCTTGGATAATATAGATCTTAGCAGTAATTTAAATACTAATTATCTTCTAGGTTACCATTCATTCATTATATCATGCTGATTCATTGATGCCTGGAAATTACTTCTGATAGTTATGCCTACATATTTGTTTCTGAACCACCTCCTGAAAACCATGCCAAAGCTACCATAAAAGTGCTGCAGAATGTCTTTTGCTTTTTCTCTACTGAAATTCTTAATCAGCTAATGACATGATGATTTTGTTTGTGTTGTAATATAATTTTCATTCTTCTATCTGCACTGCTATGTACATCTAAATAGCAGTAAGCTTGTCCCCAAGCATTGTGCAGAGTAATCACTAGTTTCCTAATAGTCGAATGTCTTTATAAGTTTTAATCATTATTACCTGATGGTATCATGTTTAGGGATGGAAATATTTTCCATTTAGCCATTTACCCAGCCGGTACCATTTTAACGGATCGAGAAATCCCTAGTCTAAACGGCTTAACGGATAAATGAGTAAATGGTCGTTAATGGTTAAAAAGGTAAACGACCAGAGATGGTATCCTCCGTCCCATCCCTGTTCCTATTAGCTTTAATATAATATATTTAAATTATATATTTATTTAAAAAATTATTAAAAAATTTAAATAAATAAAACATATATACTAACAAACTAGTAAAACATGTTTGAATCTCCCTGTCTGTTCTATTCTTTCATTCAACCGCACTGAACATCGAAGCCAAAACTTTTTATTAATATTTTTTAAGCTTTGTAAGTTTAATAAAATAATTTTATTTTGTTATGTAAACGGCCAAACAAACACCTAGTGGATACCCGTTTACCTGCCCGGGTATCCCCATCGTCATCCCGTTAACTATAACGGCTTAATAGGGTGGAGA
This sequence comes from Calamus simplicifolius, assembly GCA_900491605.1. Lineage (NCBI taxonomy): Eukaryota > Viridiplantae > Streptophyta > Magnoliopsida > Arecales > Arecaceae > Calamus > Calamus simplicifolius. The sequence continues at coordinate 40,444 of UESW01002385.1, forward strand.
ACGGAAAGATTTTCCCCAACGGGGATGGGGACCGGTAGAGGCTGCCCCTGGCCATCCCTGAGCCGTTGCCATCCCTAATCATGTTTGGGACTTCCTTAGGATATCTTCCTATGATGTCAAAAATAGAAACTACTTTGTAGAACACATTGGATTGAGCCAAAAGCAGTGGCCTTCTTGTTGAATTTTTTTTAAAAAAAATATTTCTTTATATTTGAAGGAGTTGATGAGGATACAATCCACAATTTTTTTGACTGCAAAAAAAGGAGATGGATTTGCATTATTTAGTAGTCCCTGATTTCCTAGACTATCATTGGCCAAGGCTTTGCAAGCAAGATGAGTTTTCCTGGCATATGTTAGCTAATGCTGAGGTAGATCTAATGATTGAACCCTTTTTATTCTAATGAAGAACCTTTTGGTTCGTATTCATTAGCAAGTCTAACAATTTGAACTTGGACTGTTTTTCATATGTGATCCCCTTAGAGCTTCTGGAAAGTGGTCTACCAATTCACCATGTGGATTAGTGAAGATGAATATTGCTTTTAAGGGTTTCATTGTATATGCTAGAGGCTGTCAAGTTGGCTTTCCTTCCTCAATCTTGCTTGTCTTTTAATAGATAAGATTGGTCAATTAAGACTCAAGGACACAGATTCAACAAAATTTTCGAAGGTAGTGACCATTACGTTGCAACTTGCCTTTGCAAGGAGCGAACTTGGGACAGCTTCTCTGCAGGTGGTTAACAAATGAAAATTTCCTATCAAGGGTTTGCTAAGAGCAGACATACCAAAGTGGATCTAATATTCACTGGGAAATATGTAAGTGAACTAGTTTTCTTTTCTTTGAAGGCATGTCCGATGATCATTCAGTGTCTCTGTGTATTAATTTTGAACAGGAAGACTTAGGTGTAAATGTATAAAATATTAGAAAGGAAAAATAAGGTGTTAACGGATTTGTTTGAATGGAAATTTGAGGGCATTAAAAATGGTTTGGTAGGATTAATTATTCAATCAACTTTGCATCCAAGATTTAAATATTATTTGGATTAAATATATGTTTCTACTATTTATTGGAAGAAAACTACTAAATCCATCATGCTGCATAGTTATTACAAATCATGGAAATAGCATTTTAATTTATTTTTAATATTCTTTCAAGTTTCTATATTAAACCATACTTTCATGCTCAGAAATTCCTATATTTTTAATCCATCATCCTAATGATAGATGTATTCCATCTCCTATCAGTTTTGTTTCTCAGTTCTCTAGAAGCCTCTATGTTGAGTACAAAGACATATCACTACAAGAAAATATCAAAATAGTGATGAAAATTTTGGTCACTAAATTGTGATGGTTTAGTAACAAAATAGTGACGAAAATTAAAATTAGTAACGGATTAGTTTATCCATCACTAAACTGTCACTAAATTAGTGATAGACTATCACATCCATCACTAAATTAGTGACGGATTTTCCTTTCGTCATTAATTCATCATAAATTAGTAACGGATGGGACAATCCGTCACTAAATTAGTGACTAATTTTTCTTTCGTCACTAATCCATCACAAATTAGTGACCGATGGAGCAATCCATCACTAAATTAGTGACAGATTGTCCTTCCATCACTAATTCATCACAAATTAGTGATGGAAGATAATCCGTCACTAAATTAGTGACGGATTGCCTATCTAAATTTATATTTTAATTTTTTTTAAAAAAAATTGTGACAAAAAAGCTGCATCCGCATGTACCAGTTATGTGTGCCGCCTCCTATGCGCATTCCAGCCACGTGTCCATCTCTCAGCACGTGCCATGCGCGTCTGCTACTCAGCCTGCACACGTGCCTGCCATGGCCCGTACGCGTTTGCATCAATCGGTCTGTCTCTTCAGCTGCGCAACCTCGCCTATGTCCGGTGCCCCTTGCGTCATGTCTGCGTGTGCCCAACGCCGTGTCTACGCATGCCCAGCGCCGTATCTATGCATGCACATGCCTATGCGTGACTGTACTTGGCACACGCGCATCCCTAATTTAGTGACGGATTGTCCTTCCGTCACTAATCCATCACTAAATTAGTGATGTATGGGGCAATCCGTCACTAAATTAGTGATGAACTGCCCAATCCGTCACTAAATTTAGTGACGGATTTCTTTTCCATCACTAATTTAGTGACGGATTAGTGACGGAAAAGTTATCCATTACTAAATTAGTGATGAATTGAGTAGTTCGTCACTAAATTAGTAATAAATTAGTGACAGAAGAGCAATCCGTCACTAAATTTAGTGATGGATTTCTTTTCCATCACTAAATTAGTGACGGATTAGTGACGAAAAAATTATCCATCACTAAATTAGTGATGGATTGAGTAGTCCGTCACTAAATTTAGTGATGGACTGCTCTTCCATCACTAATTCGTCACTAATTTAGTGATGGAAGTCCTTCCATCACTAAATTATTGACGGATAACGATTCCGTCACTAAATTAGTGACGAATTAGTGACAGATTTCCTATTCGTCACTATTTTATACTCTAATTTTTTTTTAAAAAAATTACGACAAAAAAAGTCGCATCCGCACGTGGCCATTACGTGCGCCGCCTCCCATGCGCATCCCAGCCACGTGTCCGTCAGCCTGGCAATGGATAGGCTTTGCCCCATAATTTTTACCATAAATCTCAGAACGATCCATCGACCTGAGTGCGCACGCACCTCCCCTGCGCGCGTCATACGCATATGCTACTCAGCTTGCCCGTGCACCTACCCTAGCCCACAGTCATTTGTGCCAATCGACCTATCCCTTCTGCCGCATAACCTCGCCTGTGTCCGATGCCCCTTGCATCGATACTTCCAATGTTATTTTTTTTTTTTTGTCATTATATATATATATACCTTATTCAACAACATCGTTATTTTTATATTTTTTTGTCATAATGACCTGATGGCTATTTGACCATGCAACTTCACAAAGATAACCAGCTTTGGAATTCTCTTATAATTCAAAGATGAATACAATGATGAATGATTTTTTTAAAATGCCATTGAAATAAAGTGTTCAACGGGGCCTTATTTTCAGTGGATGCGTGGCATGTCACGCATCACATGGGTTTCTTTCTAGGATCATGTTTAGTTACCATACCTTTTTTTTTAAAAAAAATAATTTGGTTGCCATATTTTCCTAGGAAAAAATCTTCTTTGGAAAAGATTGATTCATGTTTGATTGAAGTTTTTAACTTATTCAATAAAATTTTTATTTTCAAAAACACTTACTTTTTCAAATTCTATTATTAATAAATATTTTAAATAAATTTTAAATTATTATTGATCAATATATAAGTCGACAACTAATTTAAAGAAACCATTGGAATTTTGAAATAAAGGCGAGAAAGAGTAGAGAAGAGGGAGGAGGTGATGTTCTCTGAAGCGTAATCCAATCCAACGACTGTAGATCCACATGCGTTAGCAGCGGTGCAGTTGTCGGTTTCGCTAGATAGCTCCGGGACTGGAACGTGAGTCATTCGTTGGAAGAAGAATGGATCGTATTGTTGGGACGATTGACGATTGAATCGCTTTTAGTCCCACATCGGTTGTGGGAAAGCGACGTAGAGGCGGTTCAATAATACAATGGACTCGTTGGGAAAGTGTCGTCATCTTTGAGCTTGGGGCAATGACGCAGCTAGCGAGGTTATAACCGAGGCGTGTCAATTGCTGGTTGAAAACTATTTCCAAACCCCCTCTTCGGCCCGGGTTAGGCCCGGTTGCCGTAAAGAATTTCTGGAAGGGCTCCCTCTAATCCTACAATTCTAAATTAACTATATGTGGTTACAGGCGCTCTCGTTGGCTTGAATTTGGTGTTACCGCTCGTCAGGTGTTTGAAGAAAAATGCCCAAACATGGAGTTAGCGCCATGGTAACATTGATCGATGGCTGTGAACTGCGGCCCCAAGAAACTTACATGGACAAACGGACTCTCTATGAGATCGAAAGTGAAGAGACTGGAGGGTGATAAAGGAGAAGAGAATCCATGTTAATAGTTTGATCATTACAAGTTGTCTCTTTGACTTATCTTAAACTTAATAATTTGATGTCTAATATATAAAACTATTAAATTTAATAATTTTAAATTTATAAGAATAAATATTTGATGAAATTTTATTAGGTTAATGATGGATTAGTGATGAATTTCTGATAAAAATAATAGTGACGGATTAGTGAGTCAATAATCTATCACTAAACTGTGATGGAATATTCATGACGGGCTAGTGACGAAAGCTTTAGTGACTAAATTTCCATCAACAATCCGTCACTAAATTGTGATGGAATAGTGAAAGAAATATTTATGACGGAATAGTGACGGAATAATGAGTGATGGATAGTTCATCACTAATTCGTCATAATTTAGTGATGGATAGTTTCACTAATCTATCATAATTTAGTGACGAAAATATGTTCCGTCATAAATTTTTGATGAAATATTCCGTCACAAATCCATCGCTATTATTTTGTGATGGACCTCTTTCCATCACTAAATTTAGTGATGGCAAAAATTGTGACGATAAGATTATCGTCACTAATCCATCACTAAACCCAATTTGTGATGGAATAGTGATGAAAATTTTTGTCACTATTATTCTATATTCTTGTAGTGAGAGGGATTGATGTCCAATGCCAGGTAAAGATTACAATGCCTATGTTATGATCTTATGTCAAACTTTATATGTTTTCATATGTAATTTCGAACCTCCAAATTTTCTGAATCATACTTCTCTAGAATTGCATTTGTCATTTAATGTAATTCTAGAAGATTTTGTCTTTTTTTAATTTGATTTATGTGACATTACAATGCTTGATGTCTATACTTCCACCTATAAACAGAAAACAGTAAAAAACAGTGAGACGTGTAATTATTAAAAGAGAAAGGACTTGGAATATTGGGATATGAAAGAAGAGAATCTGTATCACTCACTAAAGTTTGAATTACTCACCCTAGTAGAGTTTATCAGACTTCTGTTTGTCTGAAAATTTAGACTTCACTCCTTGTGCATCATTGATGAAATACTATAAATATGGTACTTGAAAATTATCTGTGTAAATGCTCTTTCCCTAATGTATACTTAGGCTAACTATACAAGATGAGTCTTAGGTAATGGAAGAACTTTATACTCAACCAAACTAGAGGGTCCTACCATGACTCAAACAGTAGGAATAATAAGACATTTTTTGAGACAAGTCTTCATTTATACACTGTCATTGCTCGTTACTTGCTTCATTCAAAGGATTACTTGGTTTTTTTTCCCCTTTAAAATGAATCACTTGATTATGCATCTATCCACATATCTCATTATCATGTTGGTCCTGAGTGATGTCATCGTGTGACTTGGATATAAATGTAGCCTTTGTAAGTGAAGAAGGTGACTGAAGAACTAAAATATTAATGAATTGGTATTGAAATCCTCGTTTACATGCTTTTGATGCCTCTTGTACATGTTCCATATAGCATTTGGCTTATGTTTTTATTTTAATTGAATATAAAGAATCCAAGTGGTATAACATGGTGTTTTTTGCTATTATTTTTGCTAATTGACTGATTAGACATATGGTATACATTTTTTCAATGTCATGCCCATAATTGAGACCGTTCTTAAGCATTGTGATTGCTACTCTATTCTTACATTTAATTTTTATTTCTCAGGCTAGTTTGAATATTATTCTCTAAGCTACCACAATTTTAAAATGGAGAACATGTTTCTTTGTTGGTTACATTTTCATGAAGATTTTCTTTTATATTGGTACTATATAATTGTGAAGTACAAAGCATAGCTCTTAAACTCACGAGTATATCTTAATAGATATCTTTTTTTCTTTATGTTAATATAGTTACTTATTATCATATTTTATTTTAAATTATATTCCATATATTCTATCTTAATCCTACTTAAACTTAAAACCTTGGATTTTAATTTTTTTAATAATTCTAATTTATAATTAACCTGGATCGACCTTAGTTTTATTTAACAAAATTATATTATTTACAAAAAGTATGTGATGACGCCAAGTCATCACCTTCGAACGTCGGGGAAGACGGATGTCTCGCTCCAGGAAATCCTGCAAGAAAAGTCCCCGGGGACCGGTAGCACCGGTGGGGACCCTCCGACGATCAAGTTAGTGGCTTGGGTTCAGACAAGGAACCACCCCATGCGAAGAGAAGCTGGGGCAGTTAGGGTTTTTGCCGAGAGGAGAAAAAACTCAGAGAGCCAGAGTTTGGATCCCTTTTTACAGCCTGAATATGTCTCTTTTATACCTGTTCGAATACAGTGACTTGCAGCTTTGGAAGTCCTTTCTTGTACTGTCACCGATGGATGTGACTGGGCTCCATTGCTAGAGGCGGAGTCGTGCACCCTAGTAAGGCATGGTGGCGCACAGAGGCATGCAACGTGCCAAACATCGTTATGAGACATGACCCTCCGTACCGGGGCACACTTTACAGGAGTACTAAATGGCACTACGGCAAGGCACAGCCATGTGCCGAAGATCATGCGTGAGCACCGTGCATGCTGATAGTTGCTGTTTTCTTTGGCGGTTGAATAGCGTGTTGACCATGCACCCTGAGGCCAGTAGGGGCCCTGGGGTTAAGAAACGATGACCCCACCCCGACCCCGAGGGGGTGCCGGAGGTGGGGAAATGATAGTTCACCCCGAGGCCGATAGGGGCCCCGGGGTTAAGAAACGATGACCCACCCCGACCCCGAGGGGGTGCCGGAGGTGGGGAAATGACAGCTCACCCCGAGGCCGATAGGGGCCCCAGGGTTAAGAAACGATGACCCCACCCCGACCCCGAGGGGGTGCCGGAGGTGGGGAAATGACAGCTCACCCCGAGGCCGATAGGGGTCCCGGGGTTAAGAAACGATGACCCCACCCGACCCCGAGGGGGTGCCGGAGGTGGGGAAATGACTGACTGCCCTTACTCATATCAGATGCCCCCTCGCCCCTGGGGTGAAGCGGGTCCCACCGCTGAGGCCCAAGGGGCGTTCTCCACGTGGTGATCCCTAGCCTTGTTCCTTACGCGGACGGTACGGGGGATGCAAAGAGACGGCCTTCCGTATCACGCCAGCCATGATCGCCCTCGAAAGTGAGGATTAGCTCTTCGAAGTCCGCGCGGAAAGGTGCGTAATGATTTCTTCCCATTACGGCGATATCAACGGGGGCCCCACCATCGGTCGGGGGCGTATCGCGCCGCGCGCTGGGGCACTCCTCGAGGCGAGCCGGCGTATGGTGAAGGGCCGCGTGGCCGACGGGACATGGCGGGATGTTTTGAAAACCCCACAAAGCCATGCGAGGGGGAAGAAACTGGCACCATACCACCCCATCATCGTCTTCCTCTCTGCATGTTCTCCTAGTGCTCCTGCAACCTGCAAGCTCGCGTCCAGCCTTCCTTGTTTCTCCAGGTCGCCTCTTTCGTCTTGATTCTTCTTTTTTCATGAGTCTACCCTCTTGGACATCGGAGGACGGTTCTGAGGACCGCCCTCCCTCTGTGGGGCCCCAAACCCCTTCTCCTTCTCCTCCCATCGAGTGGTCCTCTGATTCAGAGGACCACATTCCTTTGGCCCGGCGGCAGGCCGCCGGCGGAGCTGCCGGTGGAGCTGCCGGTGGAGCCTCGTTGAGGGGTCATCGGCCGGGGGTCGGGACCTCCTCGAGGGTGGAGGAATCCCCAGGGGGGTAGCCTCCTCTATGACACGGTCGGATCTGGAAAGGATCCGGGCCCGTTATCGGATCCCTCAGGAGATCAATCTATTTCTTCCGACCCCCGACGATCGGGTTATCTCCTCCCGACCCGGTCGCGTGGCCTTTTACGAGGCCCCACCCCGACCCCGAGGGGGTGCCGGAGGTGGGGAAATGACAGTTCACCCCGAGGCCGATAGGGGCCCCGGGGTTAAGAAACGATGACCCCACCCCGACCCCGAGGGGGTGCCGGAGGTGGGGAAATGACAGTTCACCCCGAGGCCGATAGGGGCCCCGGGGTTAAGAAACGATGACCCCACCCCGACCCCGAGGGGGTGCCGGTGGTGGGGAAATGACTGACTGCCGTTACCCTGCCTGATGACGCTGGGATCAGTCATATCAGATGCCCCCTCGCCCCTGGGGCGAAGCGGGTCCCACCGCTGAGGCCCAAGGGGCGTTCTCCACGTGGCTGATCCCTAGCCTTGTTCCTTACGCGGACGGTACGGGGGATGCAAAGAGACGGCCTTCCTTACCACGCCAGCCACGATCGCCCTCGAAAGTGAGGATTAGCTCTTCGAAGTCCGCGCAGAAAGTGCGTAATGATTTCTTCCCATTACGGCGATATCAACGGGGGCCCCACCATCGGTCGGGGGCGTATCGCGCCGCGCGCTGGGGCACTCCTCGAGGCGAGCCGGCGTATGGTGAAGGGCCGCGTGGCCGACGGGACATGGCGGGATGTTTTGAAAACCCCACAAAGCCATGCGAGGGGGAAGAAACTGGCACCATACCACCCCATCATCGTCTTCCTCTCTGCATGTTCTCCTAGTGCTCCTGCAACCTGCAAGCTCGCGTCCAGCCTTCCTTGTTTCTCCAGGTCAGCCTCTTTCGTCTTGATTCTTCTTTTTTCATGAGTCTACCCTCTTGGACATCGGAGGACGGTTCTGAGGACCGCCCTCCCTCTGTGGGGCCCCAAACCCCTTCTCCTTCTCCTCCCATCGAGTGGTCCTCTGATTCAGAGGACCACATTCCTTTGGCCCGGCGGCAGGCCGCCGGCGGAGCCGCCGGTGGAGCTGCCGGTGGAGCCTCGTTGAGGGGTCGTCGGCCGGGGGTCGGGACCTCCTCGAGGGTGGAGGAATCCCCAGGGGGGGTAGCCTCCTCGATGACACGGTCGGATCTGGAAAGGATCCGGGCCCGTTATCGGATCCCTCAGGAGATCAATCTATTTCTTCCGACCCCCGACGACCGGGTTATCTCCTCCCGACCCGGTCGCGTGGCCTTTTACGAGGTCTGCCTACAGGTAGGCCTCCGTCCTCCTTTCCACCCTTTTTTTATCACGCTCCTTGACTTCTATTCTTTAACCCCCTCCCAGCTAGTCCCGAACTCTTGTCGGGTAATTAGCGCCTTTGTTATCCTTTGTCATCGCCTAGGTATTACCCCTAGGGTCAGTTTGTTCCGTAATTTTTATTCTCTTCGGGCCCAGAAGGGGTGGTGGGTGTTTCAGCCCCGACCCAATAGGGTCATTAAACTCCTTTTGCCTTCATCGATTAAGGGGTGGAAACCCCGTTTCTTTTTTGCTAATATCGATCAAGTCCGGCCCCGGTGGGGGAACCCCGACCTCCGAGGGAATGTCGCGACTGTCCAGCCTGGGGACCGGGAGGCGATGGGGGCCTTGCTGACTGCCGAGATTCCCCGGTACACCCTACTGCTAGGGGAGGAGAACTTCGAGTTGGCGGGCCTAGTCTCCCATCGGGGTAAGTCCTCTTCGCACTTAGCTAAAAATCCCGCTCTTCTCTTCTTTCTTTTTTTTTCTTTTTTTTTTTTTTTTTTTTTTTTTTGCTGAAAACTTGACTTGCATTGTGCAGCAATGAAAGTTCCGAGGGCGAAATTGTTAAAGGTCATCAAGAAAAGGGTCGGGAAGGATCATCCGGGGGGCAGCAAGCCCCGGCCCCGAAGCGCTTGGTGATCCGTCCTCCTCCTCCGCGAGGGCCTCCCCCCCAGCGAGGACCTCCCCTCCCGGATTCCGCAACACATCCCTGTCCTCGCGGAGGTCGACCTTACGGCCGACACTCCACCGGAGGCTGGAGCCGCAGCGGGAGGTACCACCGCAGAGTTGATGGCGGGGGAGGCCGCGCCGACCGGAGGGCTCCCGGTTCCCGAAGGAGCGACTCCATTTGGTGCCAGCCGGGACTGGGGTGAGGGGCCATCCGGTCCCACCAGTCCAGCCCCCGAGGGGCCGGTTAGGGGCGACCCGCCCACAGGGCCGGGGAGGTCAGAGGCGGCAGAGGGAAGTGGGGCGCACCCAGGTCGCCCCTGGACTTCCTGGGCGATGGCTATTGGGCCGAGCGGGTCCTGGGCTCGGTTCTGGATCCTAGGATCACCGAAGGCCTTGGTCGTCAAAAGACAGGCGAGTTCTTCAGGGAGTCTTATGCCGCTGCGTTCAGGGTAGGCGACCTTCTTGCCCTTTATCCCTTATTGTTCCATGTACACATACTTTGCTGACTTGAGGCTTGTGCGCGCAGATTGTGCATTCCCTAAAGGCCGCTAGGGAGGTGATCCGCGGGGAGAAGAACCTTCTCCGGGAGATGCAGGGCCGCGCAGAAGCAGCAGAGAAGGCACTGGAGGAGATCAAAGAGTCCTGTGCCAGCGAGGTAAGAGCCGCCGAGGGCAAAGCGGAGATCGAGGCCAACCGCGCGCGCGCAGCGATCTCCCAGATGATGGAGTCCGAGAGCGCGGTTATGGCGAGGAACATTCATATCTCGGAGCTAACCGAGGCTCTTCGGGAGGCCGAGGAACGGGCGGGAGCGGCGTCGGAGGAGGCTAGAGCGGCGAGAGAAGAGGCCGAAGTGGCAAAAGAAGAGGCTGGCCGGTATAAGGAAGAGATAGGTCGCGCCAGAGAAACCGAGAGGGACGCGGTGGAAGCCTTAGCCGCAGAAAAAACTCGAGCTGCCAAGCTTGTCGAAGAATACAGGTCGTCTGAGCGTTACACAGACGACCTAGCCGAAGCTTCAGCCGCCGCGTTCCTCGACGGATTCCAGTATGCCAAGGAGAAAGTGGCCAAGGATCTAGATTTCCCCCGCGCCCTGGAGGTTGAGCCAGAGCCATCGTCGGACCCGGCCCCTTCCGATGACGAACCCGCACCGGCGGAGCCTTGAGTTCGCACCCGTTACTTTGCTGCCTTTCTTTGCTTCTGTAAGCCTGACTATGTCGGGGTTTTGTAATCCTCTTCTATTAATGAAAGCATCTTTCTCGACGATTTTTGCACTGTTATTGACTTCATTGATTGACATGTGGCCACACGAGTCCGTTCGTCCCGACGATTCTAGGGAACACCTTCCTACCCACGCCGTTCCGCCTTAATTACATGAACCCGCTAGTTAAAGTTAGGTGGGGTTGAATCTTGGGAGCGGGGGCACCGCTGATTGGAGACTAGGCCGGTAGGCGCCCTTGGAGCCATAGGCGTGACGCTTGATCAAGCATCGAACCTGGCGTTGGTCTGGCGCGCGGCTTGATGCCCGCGGGACTTGGCTTTGGTCTGACCGGTAGAGCGTCGGGTCCTGACTGCGAAGAACCCTTGGTGCGCCAATCGCCGGCGGTTAGCCGGGTTTTATGCTTGATTAGCGCGGGCTTTAGTGCCGACGAAGTGCCGGGCTTTTGTTGTTGAGAGCCGGTGGTACACCGCTCTGCCAGTGGTACACTGGGCTTATGCCTGGCTGGTGCAGGGCTTTGAGTGCCGACGAAGTGCCGGGCTTTTGTTGTTGAGAGCCGGTGGTACACCGCTCTGCCAGTGGTACACTGGGCTTATGCCTGGCTGGTGCAGGGCTTTGAGTGCCGACGAAGTGCCGGGCTTTTGTTGTTGAGAGCCGGTGGTACACCGCTCTGCCAGTGGTACACTGGGCTTATGCCTGGCTGGTGCAGGGCTTTGAGTGCCGACGAAGTGCCGGGCTTTTGTTGTTGAGAGCCGGTGGTACACCGCTCTGCCAGTGGTACACTGGGCTTATGCCTGGCTGGTGCAGGGCTTTGAGTGCCGACGAAGTGCCGGGCTTTTGTTGTTGAGAGCCGGTGGTACACCGCTCTGCCAGTGGTACACTGGGCTTATGCCTGGCTGGTGCAGGGCTTTGAGTGCCGACGAAGTGCCGGGCTTTTGTTGTTGAGAGCCGGTGGTACACCGCTCTGCCAGTGGTACACTGGGCTTATGCCTGGCTGGTGCAGGGCTTTGAGTGCCGACGAAGTGCCGGGCTTTTGTTGTTGAGAGCCGGTGGTACACCGCTCTGCCAGTGGTACACTGGGCTTATGCCTGGCTGGTGCAGGGCTTTGAGTGCCGACGAAGTGCCGGGCTTTTGTTGTTGAGAGCCGGTGGTACACCGCTCTGCCAGTGGTACACTGGGCTTATGCCTGGCTGGTGCAGGGCTTTGAGTGCCGACGAAGTGCCGGGCTTTTGTTGTTGAGAGCCGGTGGTACACCGCTCTGCCAGTGGTACACTGGGCTTATGCCTGGCTGGTGCAGGGCTTTGAGTGCCGACGAAGTGCCGGGCTTTTGTTGTTGAGAGCCGGTGGTACACCGCTCTGCCAGTGGTACACTGGGCTTATGCCTGGCTGGTGCAGGGCTTTGAGTGCCGACGAAGTGCCGGGCTTTTGTTGTTGAGAGCCGGTGGTACACCGCTCTGCCAGTGGTACACTGGGCTTATGCCTGGCTGGTGCAGGGCTTTGAGTGCCGACGAAGTGCCGGGCTTTTGTTGTTGAGAGCCGGTGGTACACCGCTCTGCCAGTGGTACACTGGGCTTATGCCTGGCTGGTGCAGGGCTTTGAGTGCCGACGAAGTGCCGGGCTTTTGTTGTTGAGAGCCGGTGGTACACCGCTCTGCCAGTGGTACACTGGGCTTATGCCTGGCTGGTGCAGGGCTTTGAGTGCCGACGAAGTGCCGGGCTTTTGTTGTTGAGAGCCGGTGGTACACCGCTCTGCCAGTGGTACACTGGGCTTATGCCTGGCTGGTGCAGGGCTTTGAGTGCCGACGAAGTGCCGGGCTTTTGTTGTTGAGAGCCGGTGGTACACCGCTCTGCCAGTGGTACACTGGGCTTATGCCTGGCTGGTGCAGGGCTTTGAGTGCCGACGAAGTGCCGGGCTTTTGTTGTTGAGAGCCGGTGGTACACCGCTCTGCCAGTGGTACACTGGGCTTATGCCTGGCTGGTGCAGGGCTTTGAGTGCCGACGAAGTGCCGGGCTTTTGTTGTTGAGAGCCGGTGGTACACCGCTCTGCCAGTGGTACACTGGGCTTATGCCTGGCTGGTGCAGGGCTTTGAGTGCCGACGAAGTGCCGGGCTTTTGTTGTTGAGAGCCGGTGGTACACCGCTCTGCCAGTGGTACACTGGGCTTATGCCTGGCTGGTGCAGGGCTTTGAGAAGATTCAGATAACTAGAATTGAATCTTGTTAGCATTGAATAAGGGATGAATACCCAAACAAACACGGAGACATGCTTAAAAAAATGGATACATTACTGATAATACCGGCGGAGGTTATCCGCATTCCACGTCCTAGGAAGTGGCGTCCCATCAAGTCCTTCAATTTTATAAGCTCCGTGGTGCAGCGTCTCGGTGATCCGGTAGGGTCCTTCCCAGTTTGGGGCTAGCTTACCTCCTTCAGTTGGCTTTGAGACCTCGGCCCGCCGGAGAACTAGGTCTCCTGGTAGGAACGTTCGGGGGCGCACGCGCGCGTTGTAGTACCTCGCGGCCCGTTGCCGGTAGGTTGCCATTCGAAGCCGCGCCCTGCCCCGCATTTCCTCCACCAGGTCGAGGTTGGCTCTCAGTTGGTCAGAATTACCTTCTTCACTGTAAGCCTCCACTCGGGGGCTAGGTGCTCCGATCTCCACGGGGATAACAGCTTCTGAGCCAAAAACTAGGCTGAATGGCGTCTCTCCAGTGGGGGCTCGAGGCGTCGTGTGATAGGCCCATAGCACGTTGGGGAGCTCCTCTACCCAACGTCCCTTGCAACCGTCCAGCCGAGACTTCAGTCCTTGGAGAATGATTCGGTTGATCACTTCAGCCGCCCCGTTGGTTTGAGGATGTCCGACGGAAGTAAATCTTTGAAAAATACCCAGCTCGGAGCAGAACTCCCGAAAAGGTGCATTATCAAACTGACGGCCATTATCGGTGACCAGTGTGCGTGGCAGGCCAAACCGACATATGATTGACTTCCAGAAAAAAGATCTTACTTTGCTCTCGGTAATCTTGGCCAAAGCCTCAGCTTCGACCCACTTGGTGAAGTGGTCCACCGCCACCAAGAGGAACTTTCGCTGCCCGGAAGCCGGGGGAAATGGACCCAAGATATCCATGCCCCACTGGGCAAAGGGCCAAGGCGCCATCACGGGGGTCAGGTTAGATGTCGGTTGTCGCTGGATATTGGCATGACGTTGGCAGATATCACACTTCTTGACAAGCTCGGCCGCGTCCTCCTTCATCGTCAGCCAGAAGTACCCTTGGCGCAGAGCCTTGTAAGCCAGGGCTCTGCCCCCCAGATGACTCCCGCATATGCCTTCATGGATCTCCCTAAGGATATAATCCGACTCCGATGGCCCTACACACCTAAGGACCGGATATGAGAATGATCTTCGATAAAGCTTCCCGTCCATCATCAAGAATCTCGGGGCCCTTCGCCTAAGCTGTTTGGCCTCCGCTGGGTCCCCCGGGAGGGTACCGTCGGTCAAGTATCGGATGTAGGCATCCATCCAGGAGGGCTCCGGCTCCACTGGCAACACTTCTTCCGCGGTCTCAATGCTTGGGGCTGGTAGATGCTCCACGTATGTCCTCCCTAACGCCCCATCGACCGAAGTGGCCAAGCGGGACAGGGAGTCAGCTCTGGCATTCTCTGCCCTGGGGATATAGCTGACACGGAAGTAAGAAAAATGAGACGCCTGGGACTGCACCTTGCTCAGGTAACGGGACATGATCGGGTCCCTAGCCTCATATTCACCAGTAATTTGCCCAGAAATGAGCTGAGAGTCGGTAAAGGCCCTCAAGCGCCCCGCGCCCAATTCCTTGGCTAGTCTCAACCCCGCCAGCAGGGCTTCGTACTCCGCCTGATTATTGGTCGCCGGGAACTGGAATCTGAGGGCGTACTCTACTACATCTCCCTCCGGGCTTGCAAGGATGAGCCCGGCTCCGCTCCCTTGGGAGTTTGCCGCTCCGTCCACATGCAGGATCCAATCCTCCACCTCCCCTGATGAGGGGGGTCCCCAAACTCCTCCGGTTGCGCCTCCTCCACGTCCTTCTTGGTCCAGGAGCATTCGACTAGGAAATCCGCCAACACCTGAGACTTCATGGCTGACCTCGGTCGGATGGACAGATCGAACTCGCCTAGCTTGATGGCCCATTTAGCCAGCCGGCCGGAGGTGTCGGGGCGAGACAGGATAGCTCGCAGGGGCTGATCCGTAAGCACCACGATGGGATGAGCTTGAAAGTAAGGCCGAAGGCGCTGAGTAGAGACCACCAGAGCGAAGATGATCTTCTCAGTTTTTGAATACCTGGTCTCCGCGTCATGGAGTATTTTGCTGGTGTAGTAGATTGGCTTCTGAGCTCCGTCGGTATCCATGTGCACCAGTACCGAGCTGACGGCCTCCGGGGAAGCGGCCAGATACAGGAAGAGCTCCTCCCCATTTTCGGGCTTGGATAGCAGCGGTGGAGTGGAGAGAAACTGCTTCAATTCTTCAAAGGAGCTCTGACATTCTTTCGTCCACTCGAAGCCGTTAATCTTGCGCAGCGCCTTGAAAAAGGGTAGACACCTCTCCGCCGACCTTGACATGAAACGACTCAAGGCCGCCACCCTCCCCGTCAGGCGCTGCACCTCCTTCTTGCTGACCGGGGGCCGCATCTCCAGGATAGCTCTGATCTTGTCGGGGTTGGCTTCGATCCCGCGCTGGGTCACCATGAAACCCAGGAACTTGCCGGCCGCCACTCCAAAGGCGCATTTGTGGGGGTTGAGCTTCATCCGGTACCGGCGCAGATTGCCGAAAGTCTCCCCGAGATCGGTCACATGGTCTTCTGCGCTGGTGCTTTTAGTCAGCATGTCGTCCACATAGACCTCCATATTGCGCCCCAGCTGATTCTCGAAAACCTTGTTCATCAACCTTTGATAAGTGGCCCCGGCGTTTTTCAGCCCGAAAGGCATCACTCTGTAACAGTAGATCCCCTTCTCCGTGACAAAGGAGGTTGCCTCCTCGTCTACTGAGCTCATCTTGATTTGATTGTACCCCGAGAACGCATCCATGAAACTGAGCGTCCCGTGCCCGGAGGTGGCGTCCACCAGCTGGTCGATTCGGGGAGCGGAAAGCTGTCCTTGGGGCACGCCTTGTTGAGGTCGGTGAAGTCCACACACATCCTCCAGCTCCCACTGGCCTTCCGAACCATCACGACATTCGCCAACCAGTCGGGGTAGCGCACCTCACGAATGTGGCCAGCCGCCAACAGCTTCCGCACCTCCTCGTCGACAGCCTTCTGCCGGTCCGGAGCAAAACTCCTTTTCTTCTGCCTGATGGGCCGGCACTCTGGTCGGATGTTGAGCTGGTGTGTAATCACCTCCTCCGGGATCCCGGGCATGTCAGATGCTGACCACGCGAAGACGTCGGCGTTGGCCCGCAGAAAGGTTAGGAGCTGGTCACGGGCTTCGTCAGGAAGCGAAGCTCCGACTCGAACCGTCTGCGCGGGGTCCTCCCCGAGGGGGAAGGTAAGCAGCCGCTCGGCCGGTTCCCCCCTCCTCTCCAAGTCCCGTGGGTCAAGAGTTTCCGATGTCGATGTCGACGGTGGTGCAAGCACTGCCCCCTGGGGACTGGGGGCCAAGTGATAGCATAGCGCCGGCAGGTCCTGCTCTCCTCGCATCTCGCCGATCCCGCTGGTGGTTGGGAACCTCACTAGGAGTCGCTTGGTGGAAATGACGGCATCCAAGAGGTTGAGCCCGGGCCTCCCAAGAATCGCATTGTACGCCAGGGGCACACGGACCACCAAAAACTTTATAAGGACAGTGCTCTGGCACGGAGCCATTCCGGCTGTCACAGGAAGAGTAATCTCCCCCTCGACCCTCACAGAATCCCCCGTGAATCCCATCAAAGGCGTGACGACAGGTTGAAGTAAATCATGCGACAGGTTCATGCGAACAAAGGCGTCGTAGTTTAAAACATCTACTGAACTTCCACTGTCGACCAGGATTCGTTTTACAGGGTGCTTAGCAATCGTCATGGATACGACGACGCTATCATCATCTTTGTTTACAACCCCCTCTAGGTCCTCTTCGAAAAAAGGAATTACAGCCTCCGCTCCTCCCTCCCCCCTCGGTCTCTTCGGCGGGCCCCCTGCCCCCCAGGAGATCATCGCTACCGTCTTCTCCGTCGGGGCGTTATCAATCATCGGCGGTGCAGGCGCTGATGGGCCGGGAGCTCCTGGGTTGTTCCTTTGGACGAACTTCCTCAGGTGGCCCTGTTGAATGAGATCTTCAATGGCTTTCTTCAGCTGCCGGCAGTCGTCGGTGTTGTGGCCATGGTCCCGGTGGTAGCGGCAGTAGAGGTTCTTGTTCCGGGGGATCTTCGGGTTGATGGGAGGAGGACGTTGCAGGTAAGGCTCCCCTTCGATCTCGAGCAGGATCTGGGATATGGGAGCAAGCAACGGAGTGTACGGCCCGTCTCTTGGTGCAGGAGGTCGAGGGCGGTTGTCTGGTCGGCGAGGAGGCTCGGGCCTCCTGGGGCGGGCTTCCGCAGGTTCTGGCTGGGTTGGCTTCCGGGGTATACTCCCGCCGGCCTCACGCCGAGAAAAGTCAGCTTCATCTGCCCGGATGTACTTCTGGGCGCGGATCAGGAGTTCGGAGTAGGAACCCGGCGGCTTCTTGTCAAGAGAATACGCGAAACGGGAAGGGCGGAGCCCTCGCTTCAGAGCCAAGGTAGCCACTGAGTCCTCCAAGTTATATACCTCCAGGGCGGCCTCCTTAAACCGGGCGACGTAGTCTCGCAGGGACTCGCCATTCTTCTGCTGGACAGCAAATAGACTGTCCGCCACCCTCGGGATCTTCCGGCAGGCGTCAAAGTGGGCCAGGAAAGCCCTCTCCAACTGGCGAAAGGAGTCGATGCTCCGTGGCGGCAGGCGAGAGTACCAGGCCCGGGCAGCTTTTTTCAGAGTAGCAGGGAAGGCCACACACATAAGGGAGTCTGTGGCCCCCTGAACCTGCATGAGCACCTTGTAACTTTCCAAATGGTCCAGGGGGTCCGTAGTCCCGTCATAAGGGTCCAGCTGAGGAAGGCGGAACCGGGTAGAGATTGGCTCCTCCATGATGCGGCGGGACAGGGGAGGCCGACTGTCGTAATCAGTCTCCGGCAGGTGGGTGATTCGACGGCTAAGTTCTTCCAACTTCTGATTACACTCCTCGAGTCGCCGCTCAGCTCGGCGAGGCATCCGGCCATCAACGGAGCCCTCCCCTGAAGACTCAGAAGAAGAGCGGAGGCGACGATGTCGGCGCGCGCGCTCCGCCTCCTTTCCGTGCCGTCGCTTAGGAGAGATGCTGGCGTGGCGAGAAGGAGACCGGGGCCTTTTGGACGCCTCGCGGCGATGCGGCTTGGCTGGAGATCGGCGGTGATGATCTGCAGGAACGGGCGACCTCCGGCGGGAGGAGTGCTGACTGGGCTGCACCGCCCCTGGGACAGATGGGCTCGGCTCCGGCTGTCGCAAGGCTACTTGTTGCTGCTGCTGCATGCTTTTGACCGCCGCTGCCAGCGACTGGACCTGGGTGGCCAGGGCAGCGAATCGATCTTCTTGAAGTGGCTGTGGAGCAGAGCAGGGGCGCCATTCTGCGGAGCAGAAGGCCCTGCCTCCTGGAGGTTCGGAGGCTCTGGGAAACAAGATACGAGAGCTGGGGGGGCCTCCGCGGGTGGACCAGCCCCGCAGCGCTGCCTCCCAGCGCGACCGGCTGAAGCTCCCTTCATTCGAGTTGTCACCATGGCTTTAAGGTCTCGAAGAAGAAAGCCGCTGGTTCGAAGTCTCTCTTACACTCCCCCCTACCTGGCGCGCCAATCTGATGACGCCAAGTCACCTCCTTCGAACGTCGGGGAAGACGGATGTCTCGCTCCGGGAAATCCTGCAAGAAAAGTCCCCGGGGACCGGTAGCACCGGTGGGGACCCTCCGACGATCAAGTTAGTGGCTTGGGTTCAGACAAGGAACCACCCCCCGCGAAGAGAAGCTGGGGCAGTTAGGGTTTTTGCAGAGGAGAAAAAGCTCAGAGAGCCAGAGTTCGGATCCCACAGCCTGAATATGTCTCTTTTATACCTGTCGAATACCGTGACTTGCAGCTTCGGAAGACCTTTCTTGTACTGTCACCGATGGATGTGACTGGGCTCCATTGCTAGAGGCGGCGAGTCGTACACCCTAGTAAGGCATGGTGGCGCACAGAGGCATGCAACGCGCCAAACATCGTTATGAGGCATGACCCTCCGTACCGGGGCACACTTTACAGGAGTACTAAATGGTACTACGGCAAGGCACAGCCATGTGCCGAAGATCATGCGTGAGCACCGTGCATGCTGATAGTTGCTGTTTTCTTCGGCGGTTGAATAGCGTGTTGACCATGCACCCTGAGGCCAGTAGGGGCCCCTGACCCCACCCCGACCCCGAGGGGGTGCCGGAGGTGGGGAAATGACCGTTCACCCCGAGGCCGGTAGGGGCCCCGGGGTTAAGAAATGATGACCCCACCCCGACCCCGAGGGGGTGCCGGAGGTGGGGAAATGACGTTCACCCCGAGGCCGGTAGGGGCCCCGGGGTTAAGAAATGATGACCCCACCCCGACCCCGAGGGGGTGCCGGAGGTGGGGAAATGACCGTTCACCCCGAGGCCGGTAGGGGCCCCGGGGTTAAGAAATGATGACCCCACCCCGACCCCGAGGGGGTGCCGGAGGTGGGGAAATGACCGTTCACCCCGAGGCCGGTAGGGGCCCCGGGGTTAAGAAATGATGACCCCACCCCGACCCCGAGGGGGTGCCGGAGGTGGGGAATGACCGTTCACCCCGAGGCCGGTAGGGGCCCCGGGGTTAAGAAATGATGACCCCACCCCGACCCCGAGGGGGTGCCGGAGGTGGGGAAATGACAGTTCACCCCGAGGCCGGTAGGGGCCCCGGGGTTAAGAAATGATGACCCCACCCCGACCCCGAGGGGGTGCCGGAGGTGGGGAAATGACTGACTGCCGTTACCCTGCCTGATGACGCTGGGATCAGTCATATCAGTATGCATGAAATAATTTGTTCTAAATATCCCAGTAAACTTATTCACAACTAGAATAAAAAATTTAAGCATTAGAACAAGTTCTTTATGTAAACTTGTTATAATTGAGAAAACTACTAGTGTTATTACCCATATTTCTCAATTTAGAAACCACTCGATTATATGTCAATATATTTAATAAAAACTTCTTTTTTTCTTAATACTCACCATAAAATTTTTCTAAGAACTTTGTCATATATTTTTTAAAAAATGAATGAAAGCTATATGCTTTTCTCTATACTTTTCCATTGACTTAGGAAGAAAAAATCCTTCCATATTTGATCATTTTGGTTTCAAATAAAATTAGTTCTGTGATATTTTTATATTGCATCTCAATATATGCTCAATTACCTTTTTCGACTATAAGAAAACAGATAACAATTAATAAAAGAAAACTATAGTAACTGATCTTTAAGCTCAATGTCTAATGGATCTTGAAAACAGAGACTAATTCATGCTAACATCACAAATCGTTGTGAGTCTATCAAGCTGTTTGGTGAGGTATAAGCCTTTTTTTTACCCCTCAACATTGATCTCATATGCATC
Organism: Calamus simplicifolius; assembly: GCA_900491605.1. Lineage (NCBI taxonomy): Eukaryota > Viridiplantae > Streptophyta > Magnoliopsida > Arecales > Arecaceae > Calamus > Calamus simplicifolius. The sequence continues at coordinate 60,971 of UESW01002385.1, forward strand.
TTCTCTCTTCCATTTTATTGATATTTTTTGTTTTAAGGTCATGGCTTACCACCATCACCTAGCTTATTAGGTTTAAGTCACAGATATACTGGGTGATATTGCTGCCCAAAAATTTGGAACTTCCCTGCATGCAAGTAATCGATCCTTTGTTTTATTTAAGTCTGTACAATTTTTGTTTGTAGTCACCTTTATTTGTGGAAACAAAGATGATATCAGAGGTAAAAACTATTTTCGATAGCATTCCCTTTATACCATCACCAAATTCGTATGCTTGGATTGCTGTGCAATGAATTGGGTATGAACCCAATATGCCGGCCTTATTCCTTGACTCCATCCTTGATTTCTATATTAAGAAAAGGAACTTTATAAGAAATATATTTTGGTGAAGAGCAAGAAAAGAAGGGTGGAACAAAAAACTAACAGCTTGAGCATGCCACCCACTTTAGATAAAGTTACTTGTCTAGTCCAAGAAAAGAGAGAGCAATTGAACACAAATTCTTAGGCTATGGTGGACTCACAAATTGTGGTCATAGAGTTCTCTACTTTAGATGGGTTGTAATTAAAGTAGATTTTGTCACTTGAAACTTGATCATATCACTAGCCATGTGTATATGTATGTATATATATATATATATATATGTAGGTATGCGTACATGTATCTATATATAATGTGCATATGTACACACATATCTATATGTATTAACAACTAGTGTTTAAAATTAACCTCTACTTGGACGGCTATCGAGCGAAGAATTCTAGCCAACGGTTAGAGTTCAGCTGTACTCCCAATTATCGGCCAATAGGGTTCGGCATCGGCATCGCCGATGTTGTTTACGTGCACACAGAACACCTCCACCAGTGGTCTTCATTGAAGG
>UESW01002385.1:63135-232718 GCA_900491605.1 Calamus simplicifolius
CAAGAGAGAAAAAAAAAGGGGAGAAAAAAAATCTTTCAGAAAGAGGAAAAATAGAGCGTCATTTGAAAAATCTGAGATTCAAAAATAGAGTGAAAGAGAAGGAGTGAAATCAAAGGAGACTTCATCTGTGCTCAAGTTCATCAATCCAAGAAAGTCTAGAAGAAAATCCAAGAGCCATTCAAGATCAAATCAAGAGATTTTCAACATTCAAAGAGAGAGAGAATAAGTTCAAATTAACTCCAACATTCAATCCGTGAAGAATCTGAGCTGAGGCTCGATTCCACACTTCAAAGGAGTTGAGGAAAAGAAGAAAAGAAGAAAAGCCTGCACTCAAATCGAATCTAAATAGGCCCTTCTAAACTTTGCTTTTATTTTGAAATATCTGCTCAAAAGGAGCTGTTTTGTACTAAACTCATATTTTTATCTTATGGTTTGCTAATTCAATCAGTGGATTGAATTAGTGGAGGTAGTTTACCTCGGCACAAGCTAAGGATAGCTTGTGTGTTGGGTTTTGTGCTGGTGAGCCCGTGTAAAACCGGCTGGGTTCGTTGTGATCCCGGAAAAACAACAAGTTTGGGTTGTGAGCTTGTAAAACAACTCGACTGTAATCGAGGAGATTATAGTGTGGACCCAAGTGGAGCTTGGGAGTGGACGTAGGTGTTGGATACACCGAACCACTATAAAATCTTTGTGTTTGCCATGTTTATTTGTCTCTCTCTCTCTTGCTATTGTTCTTTAACTTGAATTAATTGTGTATATCCTCTCATCAATAGTTTAAATTGTTTTAAAAGACTTAATTTTTAAAGTACCCAATTCACCCCCCTCTCTTGGGTTGCCATCTGGGCCAATAGTTGTGTTTTTACTGTCGGTGATACAGCAGTGAGCTAGGTATCTCAGTTGCAAAAGATAGTGGCATTGTCAACTACAGAAGCTGAGTATGTGGCGATCATTGAAGCTAGTAAAGAGATGATCTGGTTATAGAGGTTGATGGAGGAGCTCGGCAAGGAGCACGAGTATAATACATTATGGAGCGACAGCCAGAGTGCAGTTCACTTGGCAAGAAATCCAGCATTTCATGCAAGAACCAAGCACATTCAGCTTAGGTATCATTTCATACACAGTGTATTGGATGAGGAGCAATTGAAGCTAGAAAAAAATTGATGGAGCTAAGAATCCTGTAGATATGTTCACCAAGGTTGTGAGCAGAGACAAGTTGAGTCTCTGTTGCAACTTGGTAAAGCTTTCCAAGAGATAGATCAGGAGAGCACGGCACAGAGAAAGAAGGTAGATCTAAGATTGATGCCATTAATCTCCAAGTGGGAGATTGTTATGGATGGAGCTTAATTTCATCAAGAGGGAGTTTGAATTCGAATTTTGAATTTGATTTGGCCAACTAAGGAAGCTGATTTTGGGGATGATTTGTTGCAACTTATAAATCTGATCTTGGGGAGGATTTGTTGAAGATTTTCAAGGTAGCAAATCAGTCCATGGTTGTCAAAAGTATGGAGCCAGTTTTGGGATTGGATCAGATTGGAGGAGAGAGTCTTCGATCCTTTTTGTGTCTTCTTCAACCGGTGAAGTTGAGCGGAAAAAAAAGGGAATAGGAGGCTCTGTGAAGACATCCTCCGTGTGCTGTAGATCCTGATTCAACTCTCTGGATATAAGAGTTTCTGAGAGAGAGTGTTTTGAGGGCTTGTACCTGATTCAACTCTTAGTGAAGCCTTGCAGATCATGTGCCACCGTGGATGTAGCCCAGTCTGGGTGAACCACGTAAAATCCTCATCTCTCGCTGTTTTCTTTTAGATTGTGGTTCCTATTATTATTCTGTGTTTTTTATTGATTTTATTGCAACTGCATGCTTTGCCGTACTAATAGCGATCTTATTAGAGGAATATTTGTTGTATTCCCTATCAGCCCTTCTTTCTGCTTGTTTTATTCAAAATAGAATTCATTATAAGAAAACCAATAAAACACCCTATGAGTTATGGAATGGTCATTTGCCAAGTTTTAAATATTTAAAAGTATAGGGTTATTTAGCTAAGGTCTTGCTTTCTGGACCTAAAAAGAGAAAGTTATGATCTAAAATCTTTAATTGTATGTTCATAGGTTATGTTCAAAATAGTCCTGCAAATAAATATAGTGCAACCTATAGGTTCTTAGTAATTAAAAGTGAAAATAATATCATGGAACCTAATACTATAGTTGAGACCAAAGATGCAGAATTTTTTGAACATATATTTCCTATGAGAACCTCCTTAGAAAGACCTACTAGACCACAAGTGGTTGAACCTAATTTAAAGCATGATAAAATTCAAGAGCTAAGGAGATCCAAGAGAATCAGAAAGAAAAACAATCTAGGAGATGATTTTTATATTTTTCTTATTGATAATGATCCTCAAACTTGAATCTGAAGCAATTTCATCTCCTGATGCTATATTTTGGATAGAGGCTATAAATAATGAGATAGAATCCATCATGAGCAATCATATATGGGAATTAGTAAGTTTACCCCTTGGAGCTAAAACTATTGGGTGTAAATGGATCTTTAAGAAAAAGCTAAAGCGTGATGGTTCTATTGAAAAATTTAAAGTAAGGTTGCTTGCAAAAGGTTTTTCTCAAAAGAAAGATATTAACTACTTTGATACTTTTGCACATGTGATAAGAATAACTTCTATTAGAGTTTTGATTGCTCTTGCATCTATTCATAAATTGATAATTTATTAAATGGATGTTAAAACTGTATTTTTTAATCGAGACCTAGAAGAAGAAATATATATGGATCAACCTGAGGGTTGTGTTCTTCCTGGCAATGAGCATAAAGTTTGTAAATTAATTAAATCTTTGTATGGCTTGAAACAAGCACCACAACAATGGCATGATAAGTTTGATAAAGTGCTAGTTTCAAATGGATATCAAATTAATAGTGCTGATAAATGTATTTATTCTAAAGTTGTTAATCATAAATGTGTTATGATTTGTTTGTATGTAGACGATATGCTTATATTTGGCACTAATTTTGATATTGTTACTAGCACCAAAATGTTCTTGACTTTGAATTTTGATATGAAAGATATGGGAGAAGCAGATATGATTTTAGGAATTAGATTTGTAAAGAAGTCGAATAGTATCATACTTTTACAAGAACTATGTTGAGAAAATCTTGAAAAATTTTTCATATTTTGATTGTAAGCCTGTGAGCACTCCTTATAATGCTAATTCACAGCTTAAGAAAAATAAAGGCAATGGTGTCTTACAATCCAAAAAATGCTCAAATTATTGGTAGCCTTATGTATTTGTTGAACTGCACTCGACCTGACATTGCTTATGTTGTAAGAAGACTAAGTAGATATACCCAATGTCCTAACAAGGATCATTGGATTGCATTACAAAGAGTGCTTAGATATTTGAAAGGAACCATGAACTATGGTTTAATGTATTGTAGGACTCCTACAGTATTAGAAGGATATTGTGATGCTAACTGGATTTTAGACTATGATGAGATGAAATCCACTAGCAGATATGTGTTTACCCTTGGAGGAGGAGCAGTGTCATGAAAATCATCTAAGCAAATATGTATAGCTCGGTCTACAATGGAATCCGAGTTTATTGCCTTGGAGAAGGCTGGTACTTAGGCCGAATGGCTCAGGAATCTTTTGATAGATCTTTCCATTTGGATGAGATCAGCTCCATCTATGTCTATACATTGTGATTGTCAGGCTGCCATAGCTAAAGCTAAAAACAAAATTTATAATGGAAAGAATAGACATATATGTCTAAGACATAATATTATGAGGCAGCTATTAATGATAGAGTAATATCTTTGGATTATGTAAGGTCAGAGTTGAATTTGGCTAATCCTCTGACTAAGCCTCTAAGCAGAAAGCTTGTGAGCAATACATCGAGGAAAATATGATTACACCTAGATCAAGAGTTGAAGTGATGGTGATCCAACCTTCATGAACGAAGATCCCAGGAAAAAGGTTCATATGGAAAAATAGTGCACTAGACAACTTGGAGTATACTATCATAAATATTTATATTGTAAAATCCCTTTCTATGGTGTGAGATAATATTCTGCAGTGTTTAGGTTGAACTAATATGTGAAGGTCTTAATGGATGTCATAGCCTAATTTGGGTGGTATATAAAACTGCAGTGTATACTTGATGACAATCCACCTATATGAGTATGAAAGTGGTGGCCGCTTCCTACGAGACTTGGGTGGGATCTTTAGAGACTCATGAATATCCAAGTAGACGCATGGCCAAAACGCGTCAACCCGCTATAACAACTAAAATTTTAGAGATGGAATGTGAGTCATAAGTCAATGATCCAATAAAAAAGGATTGGTTCATAGAAACTTAATTTCACCAACCTTTTATGGATTACATTTATTTTTTCTATGCCTGGTTCATAGTCGCATAGACACCATGGCTTATACATTATATTCTTAAAGTTTCTTCTAAAGTTTTTGGATTGTTGAAAATCTAGTATATTTCAATATTCAAAAACATTTTTGACTTGATAAGTCCGTTTATCTGATATGTGGTAGGGATAAGGAAAAGTCTTTTTGATTCGTTGACTAGTCTTTTAACTTATATGTCTCTACGTATATGATAAGTCTTTCGTTGACCGACTGTTGGACTAATTCAACTCATTGGATTGGATTGATTCGTCGGTTGAGCTCTCAACCGGTGCATGCTTCCTTATAAATATTCGAAGCAATGTCGGTGTCTAATTCAATTCATTTTTTCTTTCCATCCTTGTTCAGAGACCCATTTCGCCATCTTTATTCGGTCTAAAGATCCATTCTTTTTCGTCATCCTTATTTAGTCTAAATATCCATTCTTTGCTTTCGTATTTACCTAAAGAGAAAATTCATTCGATTATTCATCCTCTTCTGACATTGGTGTGTGCATATCTATTAGAACACTTACTGCTATTGTATTCTGAAAAATAGTATTCTAACCTTCTGTACCTAAATATTATTTTTAAAAAATATAAATTTATTATTAAAACGTTACCATATACACCACATCATCTTTTTAAATAAATAGTATTATCTTGGATTCTATCTTTTTTGCATCGTTATCCATGAGAGACAACGATGGGACAGTGCTGGTGATGGACATAAAAGCGGAGTTCGGCCGGGTGCGCGTTATCTTGTAAATAGATAAGATAAACTAATAAAGTATTATTAAATTTGGTAAGGATGGTGGGCACCGGGGCCCACATGTTGTCCTTTCCTTGTACCTACCAGTACTACCTAGCCTTTTATGTCTGATTTAACTTCCATCATATTATCGGAGCTGCCATTTGAAATCGCATCGCTTTTTCTTTAACGAGACTGTAATAACGCAACTTTATACCTTTTTTTTTTTTTTTTTTTAATACAAAAAACGAGCGATTACACTAACACGTGAATCAGTCCAAAAAAATTTGAATATAAAATTTACTATAAATAGAATTACTATAAAATAGAAGAACAGGGATCACTCGGCTTCCAAAACCACGATCCAGCATGCTGGGCCATAAAGGATGCTATCCAGTCTGCCGCCGAAGTGGCTTCTCGATAAATATAGCGAATCTGAGTACAGTCGACCTTAGAAAGGATAGAACGAATGTCCGTCAGCATCGGATTAGTAAGGCCAGAATGGCAGTTCTCCTTCTGTGGCCAGGAAATAACTGACATGGAATCACCCTCAATGAAAATTCTCTAGGCCTGAAGAGTCCTGACAGCATAAGAAATGCCCACCCAGGCCGCATAAAGCTCAGACATCAGGACGGAGGAGTCAATAGAACCAAAACCTCCTACTTTCAGAAGCTCACCCTGAGGGCCACAAACGAGGAAACCAGAACCAGCAGCTCTGCCACGGACACTACCATTAAAATTGATTTTGACGAACCCTGGAGGAGGGGGATCCCAGGAGATGAACACCGAATGACGGTTCGCTGCCGAAGCAGCAGGGGATCCCCAGAGGCCAGAGACGTCAGAACCAACCCGGGCACAGTCCATGACCAAAGATTTGATTTTCCTCATAATCCTGAAGGAAGACATAGGGTCATCCGTGAAAAGAATCTGGTTTCTCGATAACCAGATATGATAAGCCGTGGCAATCCAACGGCTACACCTCTGCGGAGAAGCTCTACGAATATCCAGGAAGAAAGAAGAGCGAGGAGAACCCAGATTATCCATCCTAAAAGAATAACCCACCCTATGCCATATCTGTCTCACCCTGGGGCAGGTAAAGATAGCATGGTCAGAGGATTCATCCTCCACCCTACATAAAGGACAGCACGGTTGAATCGACAGACTCCTTCTAGAGAGAAGAAGACAAGTAGGGAGACAATCCCATAGAAGCTTCCACATAAATAGCTGCACTCTGGGGAGGATGGGAAGCTTCCAAATCCAATCAGCATCCATCGAACGCTGGGAACCCGGCTTGAAAATCATCATCAAATCCTTGATAGGAGCCCTAGAGAGACAAGATCTCTGCCAAAGCTTGGAGTCAGATGAGCAACCTGGGATAAGGGGCATCGAGAGAATACATCTAGAAAGCTCCAACCCGAAGAAACGGGTCACTGAGGGGATATGCCAGGCAGGGGGATCAGAAGAAATCAAATCCTTGACCCGAAGGTTGTAAGGGATGTCAATACTGATAAAAGAGGGCCATCGTGAGAGAGGAATCTCAGAAAACCAAATATCCTGAATAACATCAATAGATGATCCATCTCCCATCATCCACGTAACATTACCCCTGATAGACTGACCAAATCTACAAACTTCCTTCCAAAAAGAGGAGCAACCACGAGGTGGCCTGATATAAGAATCCGGCATCCAGGCACCGTACCTAGCACGCATCAGGGTACTCCAAAGGCAATGCGGCTCCAGAAGGAATCTAGAAGCATGTCTGGCAAGAAGGGCATCCCTTCTAACAATTAGAGACTAGATCCCAAGCCCGCCGTCTTGGATAGGCATGCAGACAGTTTCCCAGGATAAAAGATGCGTACCATGACCTTCTTGCGTAGAAGCCCACAGAAAATCACGGAAACTTCTCTAATCCTCTTAAGACAAGTAATAGGAATAATAGAATTAGATAGAAGGTACAGGGGAAGGGAGGAGAGAACCGAGCATATAATAATAATTCTAGCCATCATCGAAAGGCCAGTAATCTGCCACCCCTCCATACGCTGATGAACCCTCCTCTCAAGCTCATAGTAGTCAGAGCAACGGGGACGTCTTCCTGTGATAGGAATCCCCAAATACATAAATCTGTCAGCCTGAGTGGAAATACCCGATAAAGAAATAATGGCTTCCCTGATAGATCTAGGAGTCTTCGGGCTGAAACATATAGTGGACTTTAGAAAATTAACCTTCTGGCCCGAAGCCTGACAGTATCGCTGGATAATAGAATAGAGAGACGAGGCATTAACAATAGAAGCCTGGCCCAGGAGAATGCAGTCATCCGCAAACAGGAGATGGGAAACCATAGGGCCCTCCGCACCAGCCATAAATGGGGCTATCCTCCGATCTCTCTGAGCCTGATGGAAAGCACGAGACAGATCATCCACAGCTAGAATAAACAACAAAGGGGATAAAGGGTAACCCTGTCGGATCCCCACAATAGAGTGAAAGAATCTGGTCGGACTCCCATTAATAATTATAGAAAAGGACGGCGTCTGAATGCAAGCCATAATCCACTCAATGAACAAGCCATCAAATCCAAACTCCGTAAGAGAGCGGTGCAAAAAGGCCCAATTCAGTCTGTCATAGGCTCTCTCCATATCAAGTTTAACAGCCATAAGACTTCTCCTGGTCGGAGCTCTCTGCAAATCAAACATAAATTCCTGGGCAATGAGAATATTATCTGAAATAGAACACCCTCTAATAAACGCCCCTTGTTCAGCTGAAATGAGGCGAGGAATCACCAGAGAAAGACGGCGAGCCAAAAGCCGAGCACAGACCTTATAAAGAGTAGTGCAAAGACTAATGGGCCGAAAATGCTGAGGAAGGGAGGCATCAGGACGCTTGGGCACCAAAAAATAAAGGTCTGATTCCATTCCGCAGGAATTTGTTTAGCCAGGAAAACAGACTGAATTGCCAAGACCACCTCCTGACCCACAATGTCCCAATAATGACGATAAAAGAAAGGCGGAAACCCATCAGGCCCAGGGGCCTTATCCGGGCCAAGGTCCCAAAGGGCCGCCCTAATCTCGTCCGCTGAAATAGATCTGGCCAGCATACTGTTATCCAAGGAAGAGACTTTCACAGAATCTGAAACCGGAATTACCGGCCCCCCCGCACCAGAAGAATCAGCCCATCTAGACTGGAAAAAATGAAGAAACATCTCCCTAATAGATTGGGTATCCTCCTGAGTATTCCCCTCATCATCAACTAATCTCCAAATCCTATTGGCAGCACACCGCTTCAAAGTAGCCTGATGGAAAAATCTGGTATTACGATCACCATCACGGATCCACTGAGCCCTGGATCGCTGCCACCAATAAACCTCCTGCTGCCGAAGAAGAGAGTGATGCTGATCAAGCTTATCCCGGAGATAATAGAGGTCCGAGGCCTGCAGAAATCTGTCCTGATCTTCCTTAGCCTGTAAAGCGCTAATGTCACTTTCTACCTGTTCAATATGTCTGACCAAATCCCCCAGCTCCACTCTACTCCATCTGGATAATCTATGCCTGGTCATCTTAAGACGACGAGATAATCGATAAACAGCATTACCCCTGACAGGAAGATGCCAGATGTGATGAATTATAGCATGAGCAGCTGAATGGGCAGTCCAAAACTGCTCAAATCTGAACTGCTTATGCTGATGCTGAACAACCTCCGTGGAGATCAAAATAGGGCAGTGATCAGAAGGAATTCTAGAAAGGTGAGTGACGGTAACCGCAGGGAACAAATGAAGCCACTGAGCTGTAGCCATAGCTCTATCCAGCCTCTCTCAAACACGAGCAGAACCCTGTCGATTATTACACCAGGTAAATTGGGGTCCAGAGTACCCCAAATCCAGCAATCCAGCAGAATCAATGAAAGATCTGAATTCATTTATGTCAGCTGAACCAGTAACCCGTCTACCCCCTTGTTTCTCGTTAGGCTCCGTAATGCAATTGAAATCCCCAACAATAACAGAAGGAATACTTTGATCAAGAAGGGAACGAAGTTCAGACCAGAGAATCCTTCTCTCCCGATAGTCAGTACTGGCGTAGACAACCGATAAGAGCCAAGGGTCAGAAGCACCTTCAGAGACAATCATGCTTATCTGCTGACTACACTAATGAAAAGCATCAATCGTAACCGCCGAGGAATGCCAAAGAGCCAACATACCTCCTGACAATCCTTCAGCCTCCACAGCATAAGAGGACCAAGATCGGGCCATATGCTTACGAAACCGAGCCAGACTCTCACCCGACAGTCTCGTTTCCAAAAGGACACATATATCAAACTTATGCAGCTGCAACAATCTTCCAAAAGAGGAACGGAAAGATGGCTTGCGAGCACCTCTCACATTCCACAGAAGAATCCTCATTTTACAGACTGGGAGAAACTGGGACCCCTCCATGGTCCTCCATCATAATGCTGTCAGCAATACCCCCTACCAACAGAGGGCAAACATCAGACTGAAGATCTGAACAGACCAGCGGCCCTTCCATCTCCAAAGCTGTACCGTTTGACACGGAACCAGGACCCTGACCAACAGAACATCCGTCAACCTCCTCCGAAAAGGACTCAGTACCCTGATCAGACTGCCCCTTGACCGTACATGGTCACCTTTCTGGCCACAAGGAGGTAAGTCAAGTCCGACACGAGGTAAAGATGAGGCCCCCCCTTTTTTCAACACAGAGGCCTTTCCTTTTTCCCTCCGAAACACCGATTTAGGAAAAGACCTTGGAGACATAGTCACCTCCGGTCTGGCCCGTTTCAGAGAACCCGGGAACCCATCCCTATAGTCCATATGGCCTTCAGCTCCCAGCTCCAGATCAAGAGAGGAAGGGATTGGAAGTCTTCACCACACTGATCAGAGGAGGATCACAGGAGCTCTCATTAGTCACTGGCTGCGGCTCCTGTTCCCAGGGTTTCAATGTGGCACGCCCAGGCAGCAACGACATGCCTCCCTTCCTTGAAGAAAAAGGGGACTTCATCTTCCCCGGCTGAAGCAATGCGACTCCCGACCCATCGACTGCCATCTTGGATGAGGAGATCTGCCGGCGAGCCACCTTCACTAGAGTCTTCCAAACATCACGTCGGCCCTCCGTCCCAAGGTGAAGCCCATCCACTGTGGAAGGAGAAGCAGAGACGAAGGCTGCAGAACGCAGACTCCTTCGGTTGAGAGCTCCTCCTTCCCAAAGGCTGAGTACTAGGAGCACCTCTCCGCAGCCTAACAGCTGAAAGCCAGGGCCCAAAAACGAAGTCGAAGCCGAATCTTCCTCAGCCGAACGAGACGGGAGAGAGCAGGGACCTCCCAGATGAAGCGAACCACAGTTCCAGCAAATCCCTTGAAGATTCTCGTAAGAAAATTGTTGCCAAAACCTCTGGTTGAGACCTTGCACTCGAGCTCCTGGACGAAGAGGACGAGAAAGGTCGATCCGCAAGCAGACCCGAGCAAAGCCTCCTCCTCTGTTCTTCGCCAGGGTTGCAGCATCAGTACAGACGAATTCCCCCGCCATTGCCAGGATTGATTTGAGGAAATCAACTTTCAGAACTCAAGGGGAAGGTTCGGCAGCCGGACCCAGACCAACGCCGACGAGATAGAGTCCTCAGCCGGAGAGAAATCCGGCCGCCATCCGTCGATGCCAATAACCTGACCGTTGATAACCCACGGTCGTTGCATCACTAACTCCCGAGCTTCGGGAGATTCGAAACGAAAGACATGGCAACGGAAAGCCATGCTGGTCGGAACAATTTCTTCCAAAACTTCGGCACGCCGAAATTCCCTGAGGAACGCATCCGCCGGAACCCACCGATGATAGGATCGAGCGATGATGGCTGTCTGCTTCCATTCGGCCACCTCCTCTGCAAGCTCCTCTGCTGGGAGGGTCACCACCTCAGGAAAAGCAGCCTCTAACCTCGCCACAGTAGCCGACGACGGGGACGAAGCCACCCAAACAAAACCTCCTTCCGCCGCGTTCCTCCCGGAAGACCGGCCATCATTAGCCGCATCCGAGGCCATAGGAAAGACAGAGAGAACAAAGAGGAACACCTGAGCAGCGGCGAAGACCAATCGACGACGATCGCTGGAAGATCGGGGAAGAAGCAAAGAACAGCACGAATCTTAAAGCATAGAAAGCTAAGAGAACCGGAGCACAAGCTGCACGATTCTTAAAGCACGAAAAACTTAGGGTGTAAAGTGTTTCAATTTACGCAACTTTATACTTGAAGAATAGAAGACTTGAACAATCTGAACTAAAAATCGAGTAGTATTTGTACTGTACCCATCGATCAATATTTCTACACATGCTGTTGGCCAATCCAGTCGGCCAAGTTTTTGTTTTACTGCGGTGGCCTTTGCACAGCCTAATTACCGCCGACAAAGTGAGTCCAATCTAGGTCGGTCCATCAATCAGGCACGCTCATTATTTTTATTTATCTATTAAGTTTTTAAAGTTTATTTAAATTTTTGAAGAAGAAGGATGAAGGCAGAATAGGAACAGAAGAAAGAAAATAATTATTATTCTTTTTTAAAAATAAAAGTAGAGAAGACGAAAAAAGAATTTGCAGTCATCTGTTTTGAACAGAGAACGCGAAAGAAGAGTAAAAAAAAAAATAATGCTTATAAAATTATTTTAAAAAATCGATTTTTTTAAAAATAAAAAAAAATGATAAATGAGTAATCATCATTTTACCCTCCTCTTTCTTCCGAAGATCTTTAAGATTATACTCGTTCTCTTTCCTCTCCTTCGAACAGGCCATTGAGGTGCGAAGTTAAAGCAACGGGCTTCAAAGTTCAGAGTCCCCACTCCAATAAAATAAGGACAGAATTTAAGTGCGGTGCCGCCCGTGCCCGTGCCCGTGCCGATCCTTCAGCCTCCATGTATGATGGTGGCCGTGAAAAGTAAAAGGGAGAACTGCAGCGCCACTGTTTAAAGCATTGCACCCTGGGTTGAGTCGGATTAAAGTAGTGTGATCACCCATCTGTAAATAAATAAATAAATAAATAAATAAATAAAAAACAACTGCACCCGAGTTTCATTCACAGAATATAATTCTACGTGTGCACCAAGGCGTTCCTTCCTCCATGGATTGCCAGAAGCTGCTTCGCTGAGGATTACCTCCAGAAGCGGAGCGGAATCTGGGGAGCTGAGTTGCATGCACGTGGTTTAACAATGCATGGTAGAAGATACATGTGAGCCATGAAAAAGCTCATCAAATAACAGCATACCGCACAGAATCATTATATGTACACAGCCGCTGGAGGATCGAGATCCGGTCAACAACCATTCTGTGCTAGAGAAGCCTGATAAAACGCCCAAAATAACACAGGCCTAGGCATAAGAACCACCCCAAAAACATCTAAGCTCTATAGAATCTGGAATTTAATAAGAGTACTTAAATATGGCGATACAACTAAAAAAGAAAGATTGGTACTCAGATGCTAACAAAGAAAGATTGGTACTCGGATGCTCTATAATACACAAGTGTATAGAAATGAACTTGCCCAAGGCCTAAGAAGCATCCCAAAACCCTGCACTACAGAATGGACAAACAGCAGGTGATATCAAACAAAGCATAGAACATGAACAAAGAAAAAACATATCACGCACAACGGTCAAGCACTCAAATATACAGAGACCTCTGAAACGACAAGGCCGGTGAAGTCCACATCCTTGAGATGCGAGTGCTCGGAGTACTCCACTACCACTTCTCGTAGGGGTTGTTGGCAGTGAAAATAAAGCACACACTTTCAAGGAAGCGTCATGAATTTTAAAAACTCATGGCCCTTATAAATGATCTCTGGCAGGATGACCAATCAGTCTGCATTGCTCTGGAAGCAGAGAACACAGGACTTGTCCTTTTACATGAAGAAGTTCCCCGTCAATACCACAGCCATTGTGAGTATTTACTCCAGCCCTAAGCTTCACTGATTTTACCTGCACTTTCAGTGTATCTAGGTTAGTAGCAATTAAAGGATTTGATGCAAATGAAAAAGAAGTCCAACCTAATGATGCTAACCAACCACGTCATCTACAATTCTCTAATATGACAAACAAAGAGCATTTCAGAGAAGACTAGAGGTTATCAAAACAGTACAAGAAACAAAATTTCGCTTCTTAACAAAAGGAAAGCAGCAGCAATGTACCTTGACATACTCCACATAGGGCAGAGAAAGATGCCGGCCAAATTGCAGGCGCACAAAAAAACTTAACAACCTCATTCTCCCACTTCCATTGACCAATAGCAAGTCCAAACAGTTATCATCATGCTCAGCTTTTGGTGCAACTACTTGGGAACTTTGGACAGTCCTGCATGAATGGTTGCATATTAAGACGCCAAGGAATCTCCCCTTCTTAACTACCCATTTCTCCTCCAAGCTTGGTACAAGTTCCTTCTTTATCCCTAACTCTATGTCATCTGGTGGCCCTTGCAGCTCAATGGGATTATCAGTTTCCCAATGAGGTTCAGTATCCCACTTTGGCTCAGTATCCCACTTTGGTTCAGAATCCCAAATAGGTCCAGGATCGGATACTGTTGAGGAAATATCTTCTTTGTCATACAATGCTGTGGCCACCCAAGGACCCCGGGAATCATTTGTGGTAGTAGAGCCAGTCCAACCTTTATCTGTCCGTGACTTTGACCTAGTCCTTGGCCAGTTAGGGTTGGAGGAAAGGTGAGGCTGGGGATGAAGAACTTCATCTGGTTCTGCCACTAAATTGTTCCTCCCTAGGGATAAACGCTTTGATCTGGGATCAAGACCACGTACATATTCAGATGGCTCAGTGCTTGCATGGGTGCTGCCTGAAGTATCAAAGTCAACCCCAGACATCCTACTAGGAGTCATAATTGAATCAATACTGGATAAGCTGGAAGCCCTGGGAATGCCTTCAGTTTTTGATTTCCGCATTACGTCTGAGTAGAGTTCTGACATATCAATTTTCTCTTGATCTTCTACAACCTTTCCTTCAGAGTCTGCTGCCTCCTTTATCATCGGAAGATACTCCAACTCAAAATGGTATTTGGGCAAGCACAGAAATTTAAGAAAACCAGCCACAAAGTATCGTAGGGGACCAAAACGTTTCTGATATCTCTCAGAGAGTTCCAAAACTGCAGAAAAGGGATAAAAAAGATAGCTTAATATCTCACAGATTAAGAAGTGCTATTCCCATCAAAAGCATGAAAAACTATACAAAAACAAGATTCGAACAACTTTAAAAATCAGTCACAAAAGCCACAATATCATTATGCGGCTCCAAAGATAGTGACCCAAATTGCAAAATTAACAGGAAGTCAACAAAAAGGCAATGCAAAGCAGCTTCTATAAAGAAGATTTCAGAAGCTCAATGAAGCTATATCGGTTGCATTCAGCTAACATCCATGAAGCAAAGATACTTTCCAAGAGATTTCTTTCTCAGAAGCTAAAAATAGCTACATTTGTCACATTATTCAAAACTATAATTCAAGCAGAAATGCTCACTTTTTGCAATTAGCTACCAGGAACCAACATCATACTTGAGTAAAACATAATGTCAGTAAGATTGCTTGGGGAAAAAATCAGTCAAAATACGCAATAAAACATGTTTCTTATGGTGCAATATCAATTAATCTATGTCTTTATATATAATAAACAACAAGATGTTTAGACAGCAAGAGAATCGGAAGTGCCCCATGTGTGCATAGAAGCTATAAATTTCATTTACCCCATCAAGAATAGCATAGAACACCCCATACCCCATAGGCCGTGTAGGTGTCAGTAGGACAAATCTATAAGTACATCAAAACTTACTAGAGAAATTCATCATACAAAATGAATCTGTAACCTTGATAAAAACCGTAATCTAAAACAACAGCCGCCCTGTGACCTAAAACTATGGCAAGCTAAAAAAACAACAGAAGCACTATGGGCATGAGCTTTATAAGACCAAATGGATGTAAATATTAGAACATGTAATATGTGTTTGGATTAATTAACCAAACATATTCAAAATAATATCCCATCATGTATGTTATTTGCAGATGATATAGTGTTGATTGATGAAACTAAATCTAGAGTAAATGCTAAGCTAGAAATTTTGATAAAGGCTTTAAAATCTAAAGGTTTTAAGATTAGTAAAACTATAACTGAATACATGAAATGCAATTTTAGTGGAAGTAGAAATACAAATGAAGAAATAGTGAACATTGCAAGTCAAGAGGTACTAAGGAGTAAAAAATTTAGGTATCTGGGATCAATTATCTAACAAGAAGGTGAAATGGTTGAAGATGTAAATCATAAAGTTAAAGCAGGATGGAATAAGTTAAGCAAAGGAGTGCTTCGGAAGAATTGTATGATCGGTGCATTCCATTAAAATTAAAAAAAAATTCTATAAAACCACTATTAGACCAACTATGCTATATGAAACAGAGTGTTAAGCAATACTGAAACAACATATGATAAATTAAGTATAACAGAAATGCATTTGTTAAGATGGATATGTGATAAAACTTTAAAAGATAGAATTAGAAATAAACATATAAGAAAAAATAGGAGTAGCCCTAATTGAAGATAAAATGAGAGAAAATCGATTATGGTGGTTTAGACATATACAACGAAGACCTTTAGATGCTTCAGTTAGAAAGAGTGATCTTTTAACAATCTATGGTAAGGATTGAAGTAGAGGTAGACCTAAACTAACATGAACAAAAATAATTAAAAAAATTATACAACTCATCTAAGCCTTTTCCCAACTACAAATTAAAAAAAATATAACTATTTGTAATTTGAATGTCGACTTAGTCCTGAATAGAGCAAAGTAGAGGGAAGCAGATTCATGTAGCTGATCCCATGTAGTTGGGAAAAGGCTTAGATGAATTGAGTTGAGTTGTAATATGTGGATGAAAATTACTGGTAAACATCAACATATATAAATCAAAACCAATTTGAATTCATCACAAAAAAGTTATATACTTTCAGCTCAATTGCATAACAAAGATCCGACTATAAGTAATATAATCACAGAAAGATGAGCCTGAAATCCACATATATAAAATCAAACTTTAAGGAATTCCAACAAGTGAAGACAGCTTGAACCATGCATGCCCACAAGAAAGGCAGGTCATTCTTTTAACAATTAAGATGAAGAAAAGGACAAAGGAGCTCAAAGGAGAATACACAAGAAAGCAGAAAGATCCATTTCTCCATCATGTTGATACTCTATGTTGTAAAATCATTTTTACATAGCTACCAAAGACCTAGAGAGAATCACAATTATCAACAAATCTCCTCTTCATCAACCAGCATCGTGCACATAGCAAGCACTAAAATCATTGCACTCACTCAGCTCAACCATATCAAAAGAGTTGAAGTTTGTGTCACTGCCTTGAACTATGAGGAGCTCATACATCTGATCAAAAACAAATTGGTGTACTGGGAACTATATTGAAGCTCACAGCTTCAGTGGGACTGTGGGAGTTTGGGGCCAGATATTCAATCTGGCCTATAGCCAGAAAATCATCTTAACATAAAATTAACTAATGCGGTTCTAAAGTTTTAACCATTAAACACCTACTACTGGAACAGTTTCCATTATCTCTGCAAGCATGATGAGCATTACAAGTTCAAAAAAACCATCTGTGTACCTGTTTCAACTATTTCAAAGCACCTATAGTTTTCCCAAAAAGATGCTAATCAGCGTTTGTATCATTAATAAGACCTTCTAATATGAAAGCTATCATATGGTATTTGGGCCTCTAATTTCCATGGCAATGAACTTCACATATTTAATCGATAACCATCGCTACCTGAGACTGCCATATTAAAGAAGTTAACCCACAGAGGCTAGCTTGATACTTTAATATTTAGAAACCAAGGCATGTAATGAAATTATGCAGGCATGGTAAGCCCATTATATTCATGAAAGGTTTTATGGTGCAGTTAACAAGCAGATTTCTACACATCAGATAACGGAAGTTTCAGCCAGTAACATCTGAAGAAGTGAACAATATGCCATTGACCACATAAGCAAAGGTAAAAGTGCATGATTAGTTGTAAGAAACAAGACCAGTTGGAAAGCAAGTAAAGGACATATCTACCATGTTAGTAATGTTGAATTACCATCACTCACAAAACCAAAGTATGTAACAGTCGTGCCAAAATGAATAAACCCAGTCTGAAGCCATTCGACGACAAAAACATCTGTAGCGGTCAAGCCCCCCTGTACCCAACAAAACAACAATATAATATACAATAAAGAAAGGTATAAGCTTCAGATAGGGCAAAAAAAATGATCTAAACAAAGACACTAAAATGGAAATCAATGTAAGATAATAGAGTTTAAAACAATGGAAGCATAAAACTTGGAAAACATAATATGAAAAGTACTTGCACGTAACCTTTACCAGAGGGCCTTATCCCATTCATTCAGCATCAGCTTTATAATCCTACTTCCAATTCACTAAGAAATTCTTGGAAAGCCACCATTTTCCCCCATCCTCACCAGGCTCTTTCAGATCTCCACACCCTCTATTCTAACATACCATAAAGATAGATGATCCTCTTCTTGTACAAGGCTCTAATGTCTTTGTTGCACTGACTCTGCAATACTGACAAGCCTTCACTGACCTAATTCTCTCCT
The DNA here is from genome assembly GCA_900491605.1 of Calamus simplicifolius. Lineage (NCBI taxonomy): Eukaryota > Viridiplantae > Streptophyta > Magnoliopsida > Arecales > Arecaceae > Calamus > Calamus simplicifolius. The sequence goes on from UESW01002385.1 coordinate 80,912, forward strand.
AATAAAGTCATAAGCTTCTTTACAAGTACTCCTACATTCTTACTCCCTAGTGTAAACAAATATCCATCTTAGCATTTCCCAGCACACCATGCTAATATGCATGCACCCTTCTTTTACTACAGGACACTTTAATCCATGCAACATTGTGAGCTTTGCTGTTTCATTAACTGACTTAAATGCAATGTATGCATTGCACTTCAAAAGCATATCCCATTCCAATAATAGTTTTTACAGAGGGAACTCTATTACATGGAACAAACAAGGAAAATGAAAATTTATCTAAAAGGGAACAGCAAAAGACCAGATATGTTACAAAACCAGGCTGCTGATTTGACAATCCCAGAAAACAAGTGGACCACAATGTTCAACTAATCATATGTTATTTATATGAATTAATGAACCCAGAGAAACATAGTCACCAAACAAGCATAGATTTTAACAGACATCTGAGGGAAGAAAACCAACAAGCAAATAACCTTTCACATTCAATAATGCAATTTACAGCATCAAGTGGTTACGAGACAACAAATAGATTGCTTGTTGGTTTGCTCCCAGTCTATCTCTAGCATCTAATGGTGCAGGTGTTATCTTGATGATGGAGAAAAAAGGAAATATTGGCACACCCTCCTCGTTCCAATCTCGCTGTAAATAATGTTCAGAGATCCTAAAGTGGCCAAAAGAGTATAATCAAATCAACAAGGGGTCAAATACCTAGATGCCGAGTTTAGCAAAAAAGAACTCATCAAACTCATAATAATAGTGCAATGGCAAAAGAAGCATGACTCAACCTAGTAATGGCCGATCAATCGAAAATCCAGTATCATGTACAAACAACATGTCTACACAATTGGTGTGATGTAATTCACACTGACTTGATAGTCAATTGTCAAACTAATGTATTTCCAACCATGAACTATTGAAAAAGAGACTGAGAGCTAAGAGAGGTGGAAGTGCAATGGAAAATCTTGGAGTATCTAGTAAGTAACAAAAGCAAATAACCTCAACAGGTACTCCTCAAGGTCAATCTTCCCAAATGCATTAGGAACCACAAAGCCATCATGCATATGAACAGATACTTCATGCATAATTGGAGAAACTTCTGGTCTCTATTCAACTATGAGGTGAGACTCTGATAATCTTCTTTCCTTTCATGAGTACTTCTAAGAAATATTATTTAGCATATACAAATTTCCCTCATCACTTTGTCAAACATGCGAGATGGTTTCAAATCATTTTTCAACAAATATTAGTAACAAAGTAAATTCAAATGAATGGTTCTAGCTACATGTGTGTGCGAGAGAGAGAGAGAGAGAGAGAGAGAGAGAGAGAGATCATAGATTGTGGTTGATATGGAAAATTCTGTCAAAGGTATAAATGAGAAAAGAGATGTATTTTTGATGGATTAAGATGCCATATTATCCCAAACCCTAGAATTATGACTTGGGATGTAGTTAAAAGAGATAAACCTTTAGTAAATGTGATAACAGTAAGAAGCAACTAGCATTGCAATACAGGGTTCTTCACTATTTTTTGAGCCACTAAAACCTTGCAATGTAATGAAGAGGACCAGAAAAGATCATTGAAAGAAAAATAATGGTGAATCTAAAAGATTTTCAGACATTAACTATTAAATAAGACAATATCAATCACGTATTAGAAGGCATTTTAATGTTAAAAACTAGACAAGGCTCAAATATGTTCAAAATCCTTAGCTAAACACCACTATCACTGAATATTTTTCAAACATTGAAGAGTCAAGCACGGTTACGGGCTCAGAGGATAAAGCTTCCCTTCTCTTCAATAATTATGCATGATTTGTGAAATTTCCAACTTCTCCAAGGCAGGGCATGTTTTGGTAAGAGGATTCCACTCTAGCTCTAATTTTTAATATATAAATTTCATCTCAAGAGGAGGTGGTAGAAAGTTGACAGCCATCTGTTCCAGATGGCCTCACCGGGTGAAACAAGCATGCAAATTTTTTCATTTTAATTCTCTGAAAAATACTTCCATAACATATTTGAAAAAGAAGAGTCGGCAACTATTAACCTTCCTATTCACATTATATGCAATGCATCTTCCCAAACTTACAGACACTTGAAACCTTTTGTGAAATAATTATGGAAATACAGGATGAAGCATATACTAAACTCCATTAAATATCATGATCCATTCACTTGCTAGATAGTATAGATTTTTTTGACTTGGAACATATTAAACAACCTTTCATGTCCAGATAAACTAGCACATAGGCTGAGGTTATATGCATATCGATTTAAGTTACAAGTTGCAGTAGGGGGCATTTCCTCACATCAGTTGTTAAAATTCAACTAAAGCAGAGGTAATGCTTAATTCTAATTTGTTCTTTCAACTTCCAATCTTATTCAATCTAACCCTACATTTTTAAGAACTGTCCCGGACCATCTTAAGTCACCTTTCTTAAATTTGTAGTTAATAGGTTCTAATAATTCGCATGGTGGATGTGGTTACATTGGCAGCACTTGAAGTGTTACAGCTCCACCTTGTTTGTATGTGACAAGCAGATTTTACATAACTAAACAAGATTTGCACCCATGTCCAACTCAAATAACACAATCCTTATCCCCAACTAACAGGCTAAGAACTTCCGCTAAAAAATGCTTTCCAATTATACACCAGAACTCCAATCCATTGAAGTAAAGCGGGTATAGCAGAATGAGGGCAACAAAGCAAAAAGGGCAAGTTAAAGAGAGAGAGAGAGAGAATATAGACCAACAAACATTTAAAACAGGGCAGGAGATAGATGATATAAAATAAATTCAAACAAATGATTACCAGTACAGAAATTACCAAAAAGAACAAAAGAACCAATAAAAAATGTAATGAATAAAACAACCTAGCTTTCACATAATGATCCACATATGAACCAAAAGGGGCAGGATGATACTTTTTTTGTAGTTTTGTGATAAAGTGATAAGCAGACAATTACCAGCATAATGAGAGACGACTATAGAATTTACAAGCATAGAACAGAAACAAGAAAAAAAATAAGGCAGATGGGTGCATTCAAGAATCAACAGATAACAAAGCAAAACAAAACTACCTTTGTGTCACAAAGTACTGGTTAATATACAAGCAATGCTAATTGCTATCCATGAAAGCAGGGTTTTAGGACCCAGCAAGACATCCCGTTGGATGTTAGGATAGGGTTTTGTTCAAAGTGTCAAGATGGGACCATCCTGTCATCATTCTAACATTCTAATTGAGACATTTGGGGGCACCCCCGGTCCCAAGTGTTAGGACGGAATAGGACGGCAGCATGTCCCATTCCATGAGAAAAAAGGTACGGTCCTATCCCACAAAATTTAAAACCTTTCATGAAAGCACCTTTTGGAAGTAAATCATGTTCTGTTGTGATAAACAAACAAACGTGTGCACAGTAGCAGAAAGCTGATTAGCAAAATTCAATGAAGAAAGCTATAAGATATACATCGCTCAGTTTGGCATGGCAAAGGAAATATGACTGGGAAAGGAAGCAGCACCACAGTTCCAGAAGAGATGTAATACCATATTTTGGGAATTCAGGCTTCCAAGAAATCAATAATATGTTTTACTCTGTTTAAGAATTTGTTAAAAGCACGCTAAAAGCTGACAAATCAAAACAAAATGATACTAAATATGGTGATTTCCTGTAACACTGTCTATGAGTTTGTTTGGTGTGCAGTCTGTGATCCAATTAACTGTTGAAGTTTATAATTGAAGTCCAAGAAGCTAGAGATCACATTTAGAAGAAATCAAGAATACAACTTTACTATAGCAAAGAAGTTGACCAAGCAAATATAGTGATTTTCTTAAACTATGTAAGAAAATTGTAATTACCTTCACAATAGCTATTGCAGCAGAAATTGGATCTCTAACTCCCAGAACAGTCCAAACAAGTGAATTGTCAGACCCAGCAGGAATTATGCCAATAGGAATGGAAATTGCTTCCTTCTGATCACTTCTGCTGAGAAGGCCATTAAGCACCTGCGTCATTACATAATTTGAACCAACAAAAAACGAAAATATTAGGTTTAACATTAGAGTGTGGCTAAGAAGATGTCTGGCTTAAGTGTTCTTTCATTTTGAGTAATGCAACAATAACAAACAAGTATTGTTTATCAGTATGCAGCGAAAAGTAACACATTTAGCTGATTTTATCAATCCAATTCATCACAGCCATATTACTGAATCCACCACAGAGTACAGTATAGGATAATTTTAGCAATGGGACGAAAATTTAAAGCTTTTTTTTTAAGTTTGTTCTACTTCATTTTTAATGCGAGGCTCCAGATGAGCCTTAAATATAAATTATAGTCACAGGGTTAACTACAAAGTCATAGCAGCAAGTCCACAGTCCAAAGATGCAACAATCAAGACATACATTTATTATCTCTAAATAAGAAGCAACGGGTAATTAATTACCCTGTGGGTAAAGCAAAAGAGACAACCACTGATTCTCAGAAAATATAAATAAAACAAAGTTTATAATATGAAAGACTGAAGGCACATATTATGAGTTTTAACGCAAGATAAGCAGCATGCAAGAAATCCATGTAGCCATGAAATAGAAGAAGAATAAGCAAAATAACTAACTGATATAGCACATTAGCTCCCACTTAAGGGTCAAGAGCAACATAGAGCTGACAGTTCAACAAAGTAATCGTCCACAATTGTAAACAAAAAACTTGTCCATAGTTGAGAAATGGAACTTGAAGCCTCTACCCACCTGCTAATCAACAAGTTATCGCAGGGGAGAATGTCTACATCAACTCAACTAACTGAATGAAAAGTAAATTATACATGTATATTGAAATGTACAACAGAGAGGTGTAAAGCTAAAAATGAAAAAAATACCATGAGAAGATCAGACAACTTTTGCAGGGCAATGCCAATGATCCAACTTGCATTAAAATGAAAAACCAACGCATAATCACATGGAATTAAGTAGCAAAAGAAATGAACATTTCTAAAAACACGAATAGAATGGGTGTATCGAAGCTAGTAAAATATATTATACTTGGTTTCACAGTTTTCAAAAATAAAAATAAACAATTTAAATATATTTTTTTAAATGATAACTAATTGAATAGATCGCATGATCAAAAACAATAAACAAGGAAAAAATCCAAAAAGACATTCAGTAGCATACTTTCACTCAAAAGATCATAAAAAAAGTTCGAAAAAAAAAATCTTTGACCTACACTAAAGCTACACAGACCAAATATTCACCAAAGGTCTGTGTGATATTTGATGAGCCATGTATCAAGTTTTGTATCAAGTTTTAAAAGTTGTTTGGATGATCATTACAAATATCATTACAAACATTTAAAAAAAAAAAACTATGCTATCTAGATCAACGTTTAATTTTATTATTTTGATAAGCTATAAATCAAATCGACAAAGGTCAATGTAAAGTTCACTATCACTATGATCCCGTCTCAGTCTGAAAACCTTGTAAGTTTGACTAAATATTAACCAAAGTCTTACAAATTCCAGTTTAAGATAATTTTTTTCTACTATTTTGTTTTCTCATCATTTCTAAATTAAATTATTTTTCTAAATTTTATTCAGAGTAAAAATACCCTAACTTGATATTTGTCAAATTACAATTTCATAAAATTCTTCAAATTTGCTCTTTAGAGGAAGAGTTGACTCTTGATTCATAAAGAATTTGATTTTTTAAAAAAATTTTGTTGAATTCTTTTTTTATGGGGGGAGCAGTATTTTCTTATTTTTATAAAAAAATTATGTAAATAGAAAGAAAAAAAAAGGAAAGAAGAGACAAGATGACATCTACTTAAATAATTTTGAATGAAAATAAAAGAGATAAAAGGATGAAAGCTCACTGAAGGCTCTTAACCTCATGAAAAAACTCAAAAAAATGTGCAAAAAATGTGAACCGGACCAAACTGCCAGTGTGCTGCCGGTTCAGTTCAATTCAATACTGAACCAAACCAGTCCAATCCAATACCGGTTCACAGTTCAGCCTACCTTGATTGTACAAATCATGGAGATAGCGAAAATTCATCAAGAAATAAAGAGAACTCTAGTGGAAAAATACCATAGAAAAGAATATCTTGAGTTAGAAAAACTAAAATCCTAAATAATTGTGGAAAGTGACAGTCCAGAAAGATAATCTGCTAGCATAAAATGAAAGGATGGCTCCTTTTATGTGGGGAGAAAAATGTGCAAGATCTTGATCTGTGTACTTGTTGAGCATGACCTGGCTTTTCAAATGCGCAATTCAATAGAACAGAAACTACAAAAAACGAAACCTGGCATGCCCCATGGAACAGGTTAAAATGTCTATCCAATAAAATGTAATGCACCTTTGACTACTTTAAAAGATTCTTGCAAAGGTTCAAAAAGGCTTTTCCAAGAAAGCTTTCTTAGAAAGATTTTGACATGATGTGATCACATGCCAAATTTTAGCTTTCAATAGAAATCCTTTCAAAATAATTTTTATAACAATTTAACATTTCATAGTGTCTAGAAACTCCTAAGATGGCTGCGTATCATAAATGCTTCAGAATGAGCTCTAGGTTGAGTCAAGGATGTGCAAATATAAGCATCTTACATCTAATAAAATAACTGAAAAGCAATTCTTCGGTAAATAAAGCTCTAAGCAATCTCAGTTCACAGTGTGAACAATCATGGCCCAAAATGATAGAATCCTGTCCATTCCCAGTCTTTCCAAGCCCAGGTTGACACGGGCGACACGGGCCCCCATTGTAAGATGCAAAACTTAGCCTTAATCTTCACATTGCAGCCTCCTGCATATGTGGAAAGGGAGTCTATGCTTACAAGTCCCCCGTAAAATTTCAGTTAGAATTTGCTTTTCACACTGTGATCTACACTTTAAATTAAATAAGTGTTCATGATTAAAAATTTAATAAAATCAAATTCTTTGAACAAGTCAGCCAAAATTAGTTATATGTTACAAAAGAAACTAAAGAGTTAGAGGAAACAACGAACCTCGTTTACAATTCCATCACCACCAATGCATATAATTCCTGAAAGGCATTTAAATAATATTAATAATAAGAAGAATGGTGAATTGAGAAGTTAAACAGTGCAGACTCAAATGATAATGAGCCTGTGACACATACCATCCGGGCATGTGCTGAAATCAACAGTGTTAGCAAGTTCTTTCGCATGACCTGCACGATTTGTATTAACCACCTCCATCATGAAACCTGCAAGCTGTCATCAGTTCATTACACAAGTAAGCAAATTATATAGATGCACAAAATAGAGTTCAGAGAGAGAAGCAAAATAAAATGAATCTTGAACAACCAAAACACTGGTACAATTGAAAGTCTTTCAAGTGTCAAAAGAGTATAGGCAAGCAGTTATTTTGTAAATTATAAACTGATGCTCAAATAATGGAAATATTCTCTTCTAGCATTTATTTGTTCTGACTATTGACTTAAAGAAGGGGATCTCTTTGACATCAGCTTTATGGCACAAGTATGACCCATCAACCTTTGAGAACTTATATCTACAAGCAATCAACCTGATGTCAGTCATCTGCAGATTATAGCTGACCTCTTGGACAGAAAACAGCAGGCAAAAGAGGCCCTGCCATGAAACCTGAAAGACAAGTTGAAAAGTATTGAAACATATCTTACTGGGCATCCTATTTAGGCTCAGCAACCTGAGTAAGACCCCTCCTCCAAAATAATATGTACACCTAAAAATAATCTAGAAAGGGAGGGAGAAGGTAATTCCATTTACCTTTAATTATTATGCTCTTTTTATTCGCTGAACCAATCACTATGGACAAATATGAAAAAGCTTTGGATCTTTGGAGCGTGCCATAAAGTTTTGCCAATATGTTTGATGGCAACCTCATTGACATAGTTGAGTTGTGCTATCAAAAGGCTCAATGACTTCTTTTTATTTCATGTTGCTGAGCAAGATCTGATTTATAAACTTTATGTAGAAAGTAAAATCTACATGATGTTTTGGATCTATTGTTTTACAGCTATTCATTTCCATGTCCAAAGCATGCAAGTAGATACCAAGCATGATATAGGTACAACTACAATGGAAACAACTTACTATATTCCTTTTATTAGGTAAGCCCACCAAACCCCATAAGGTAGTATTGCCTTCTATCCTCCTCTTAATGCTGAAACTTAGGCATCTCCGTCCTCAAGACAACCAGTGTTTACTTTTTCTCTATTTGCTGGTAATGTTAACTTTCTGCACAAATTCTCCTTTAGTTTTTCTGAACATCCATGTACCTTATCCACCTTCTTAAACTTACTCATCCCTTCAACCATTATATGCAACAGTTTCTGCATAAATTTAACACCACATAATACCCCTCAAATTACAGAGTTTTATTATTTCAAGTAAATTTGAGGCCTCCTAGTTTTCCAGCCAGAAGCTTTAAAAAAATGGGTCCCTATGTTGGAACTATTCCCAACAATCCTACCTCAACATCACAAAGTCCTGGTCCCTAGCCAACACAAGTAAGATTCTCAACCATTAGTAGGATTCCTTGTATCCTTTGCAACATTCATGCTATAGTAAAATAATTTTAACAAGAGAAGAATGATGATGTGATAAAAATGTTTATTATCTAATAAATCCAATTTTTCTTTACAAAGAAAGAGAGAAACTTATATTAAAGATTTAATTTACAGAATCCTGCAAATTATAGGTTAAAATAGTTGCTATCAATTCACTAAAAATAACAAACCTTGAAAATTGGTTCCACTTTGCCATAGAAAACTTTACTTGATCGACCATGTCCAGATCGAGGATTCAATATTACAAGTACTTTCGGAGGACTTTTACATTTGATATGTGGTTGATCAAACAGAGGCTCACTTGCAACAACATCAGAAGACGGCTTCTTACTTGACACCATGGGATGAGGTATGCAATTTATAAAGCACTGCTGATCTGCAAAGCCACTAACCCACTGAATAGCTTCCTCTGGACTGGGAGCCAGGAAGCGGAAGTCCTTTCTAATTCGTTGTGGCTTCAAGAAACAAGAAAGTCCACACAGCCTCTTTCTAACAGGATATGCATGTACAGTAAAATGCCGGAGACCAGCATTGTATGACACCTGCCACAGTTAATAAACAGCAAGAGAATAGGGCCTGGTCAACATAAAATTGTAAACATGGTTCAGATGAAAGAATTCTACCAATCCTCTGAAAACTTACAGATACAACATCCTGAAGTCTTAGAACATGCGAACCCCAGATCAAGGCTTTGCTTGTAAGTCTTGCACTAATGCTATCAGGGTTTCCAGTTCCTGACTCCGTCCCCTCATCAGTACTTGTTATTTTAGGTTTCTTATCAAGAGCAAGCTTCCCACAGAAAACCTCATAACCTAACAGATCAGACTTCTCATCTCCAATATCTATTCTGTGCTCACGTGCCTTTACCTTTTCAGGGTCTTCGCTGGCAACAGTGGCATCACTTTGCTTCAAAGATTTGGTCTTGCCTCTTTTCTCTGGAAATACAGTTGGAGAAGAATGCTGCCCAGTTCCTGTTTGAAAGCCTCTGCCACTCATACGATGAACAGATTGCAGAGGCAATCCTCTTGGTGAACTAGCATTCTGATGGGGGGTGGACTTCTGCATGTCTTTCTTCTAACTGAATCTTCAGGACATATGTACATAACAATTTCCTATAAGCTACAGGACACATCACTTCAAAGACCCCATAAGAAAATGTCAGCATAATACTGAAACCTGCAGAAACATCAAAACCAGATTAATGATTTACATTTAGATAGCTTTAAAGAATTGTGCATTAAATGAATCAAAGTTCAGGAGCTAGTTAAAAGAACATTAAGTATGTAAACCAGATGGGAGATTTCAAATAATGCATACATAAAGTTCCTGGTACATAGACAGAAATGATGATCGATGAAATGATCTGTATACAGTTAAACAAGCAAACAGAAGCTCTGCCCTTGTATCTATATTTCTTTTCCAAAACTATATCACAATCTGAGTCTTGAGAGTGGCAACACATTTGATGTGATTTCATGATTCAGTGTTGCAGTATTTGCATGATATCCATTGTTTATGTGCAACAAACAAGATGTCTCTTATTGAGGCATGGCATGTAAATAGATTGTGAATGAGACTTCTTTTTATATTTTTTTTCTTTTAAATTCGTCCTCCTACTAGATTCATCAAGACAGCTCATAAAATCTATCAAACTAAGAAAAGAAGATTCAAGGCACAATAAATGGGAAAGAGTTATATCTAAAGCAGTAAAAAGGAAACCAGAAGAAAAATAATTTCAGCACTAAAACAACTCCCAAACAATTCCGCAAGAATTTTTCAATCTCATATGAGTGTTATGCTAATAGAGCTTGAAATTACGAACACAAAGTTACTTCTTCAGTTCTATGTCCCCAATGCCGACAGCTAATGCTACTTTCTTTAGTACTTTAATCTGCTGTAGAAACTGCAAGGTTTTTAACAGAACTCTTTCACCAACAGAAACTCTTTGATCAATCCACTTATCCAAGGCAAGAATTGGCTGCATCGTTATACTATTTAATTAAGAAGACAGCTTATGTAATGAAAAAGAATTTCAATAACCAGAAATTTTATCCCAATGCCAATACTAATACAACACTATTGATTCTTGATTCAGTTCTCAACCTTCAGAACAGAAAAAAAAAAAAAAGGATTGATCAAATTCTATTGGTCTGACTCATACAGATCCTTTCATGTTTCATCTGCTGATAGGGATTTTTACAAAATCTTCACTAATATTTTTTTTGTTTAAAACGAACCAATATAATAGTGAATGAAAGAAAATATCTCAATGAGAAAACGCTTACTTTGAAGGATTTCTTAACAGAAGCAAAATCAATACTCAAAATCCTCGAATCGAGAAGAACGGAACTTCTCTCTAAGTTGCAGAATATCTTCCCTGGAAGGCAGTCAATGGTTTCTGAATGAAACCACATATATTAAATAATTAGTAGTTGCTGAACTCTGATTAAAAGACTGCTCAGAAAGGAAATAATCTAAATCATACGGTTTTCAATCTTCACCTAACACCGCCTAACATCAGTTTTTCCCCTTCCAACCCCACGACTGATAAAAGAAAACTGAATTTTCTTTATTCAATTCAATTGGATCAAGACTTCGTGAATCAGAACATCGAAAAGAGAAGGAAAAAAAAAAACAAAGAAACTTTCTAAAACATTTCATAGACGAGTAGACCCGTCAACTAAACAACAGCTACAATTCAGCAATTAGATACAGGTGTCCAAAAAAAAATCCAAACAAGGTAATCAAATCAAAACGATCATTTCACATTTATCACCAAAATCCTTTTTATCTCCTTTTTATCTCCAGAAAAGATGACATCAAAAAGCTCAGATCTCATACAAATCCAAAATTACCTCGGCTACCGACCAAGAAACCGAATTCTCGATAACACCCACGAAAAAAATGACAGAATCGCAAGCATCTCTCGGAAAAAGAAAACAAAGGCACGGAAAGAAAGAAAGCACCTGGGAGGGAGCTCCGATCCCGATCCGATGCCGAATTCAAAAAACCCTTCACCTCCAAGCCCGATCGGATCACAAGACCGAAGAGAAAGAATAAATACGAAGCCGGATCGCCTGCCCGCCCCCTTTGCCGAAGCTCCAAGAAGAACCCTAGGGACCGTGGTCCAAGACCAAAGAGAATGAAAGGAAAAACCGAGCTCGACAAGGAAAAGGGGGGGGGGGGGGGGGGGGGGGGGGGGGGGGGGGGGCTAAATTAAAGAATTATCTGCCACTTATTATATATATATATATATATATATATAGCGTGTCCGACACGAAGCGGAGTTTGGGGCCTGTAGAAAGGGACGATTTGGTCTTTTCTCCGTCCCCTTCCCCCTTTCTCTATTCGTCGTCGTCTTCTTCTTTATCCCTTCCTCTCGAGAAGAAAACGAAAAAGGCGTCTCGCAAAGTCACCGGGCGCTCACCCCTCGGACCTGCCTTTAATCCGACCACCCAGGGGAGAAGCCTACCGGCAGACGATTATATCCTCCGGCGAGAAGGTCCAGGGATCCCGTCACTCGCCCCAGGTGAGCTTAACCGCACGCAGGATCCTCCCTGATACATCCCGTGTGGTGCTGCCGTTAATAGTAGTTTTAGTATTTACAAAGAAAGAAAATAGTACGTTTGGATTAAAGCTGGCCCCGAGCAGTGACACGTCGAACTATTCTTCCACGTCTCGCCGCTTATTGGTCCAGTTCTTGCTTGTAAGGCGGAGTCGCCACGGTAAAGTGGGCCCAAGAAAAGTTTCGGGTGATTGATTGGCGCCCCGTAGTGATTTTCCAGAGGAGGGTTTTTTTTTTTTTTGGAGACGAAGACTGCTGTAAATGCGCAGTGACATTTGCGAATCGTACTGCTGGCTCTGCGGCCGAGCCATCATATTTAAAATTTGGAAAAAAAAAATTCGTGTATGATGTTCCTCCGGGATTACATGTTCCTAAGCGGAGAGTGCTCTCTCTGATACGTGGCAATTTGCTTGTCCTATCCGCTCAGCTTAAGCAGTTCTGCAGGTACCGTGCAACTTGGTCGCGCGTGTGATTTATTTGATGGCGACTTATCCTTTTGTTGCCCGAGATTTTTCGGGGGAGCGTTTGGCAACCCAAAAAACGGTCGCCACAAGTATCTTCGATGGTGATCGCTGTACTAGAATGATCTCATCCCAACGTATTTGACATTGTTGCTGAGGATTTCGATTCTTCGTTTTTTGAAGACGGTCCATGTCTCATCCAACCTAACAACCTACAAAATAGTTTTTATGTAGAAAATACGGAATTATCTTTGACGTCTAAATTAATTGAATTTAGGGTGTATACCGGGCTCTTGAAATTTTTTCAATCCTAATTTTAATCTTATTTATAAAATATAATTTTAATCCTAATCCTAATCTTAACCTTATTTATAAAATTTCAATCTTAATCTTATTTTAAAATCGAATTCGGATTGAATTTCGGATTGAATTTGGGTTGAAGAGAAATAAAATAAAATAAAATATTTTTTTAAAATAAATAAATATCGAATCCTAAAGATAGAAAAATAAAATCTCTTACCGAATGCATAAGTTGGACTCGGAGCTTTAACATTGTATTAAAAAAAAAGTTTTACCTGAAATAAAGAAGAGGAGAAGGTGTCGTAAACAAAGAAGAGAAGAAGATGGAAAGTGAAACCAAATTCGCAAATGATCTGTCTTTATGTTTGTCATTTTTCTCGCTTGCAACCAATCGCTTTGTCCTTCTCTCCCTTAAGTTGGTCATCTCATTCGTTCCGATTGGCCTTGTCTTTCTCGCCTTTAAGTTGGTCATCTCATTCATTCCGATTGGCGCCTTCAACGCTCCAAAAATATGGTGTCGATAAGCTACCCTCGTTCGGATAATCCTTGGGTTTGGATTGCGGTCAATCCTAACCTGGGTCAATTGTAAATCGGATCGGATTAAATCCGAATCTTTCGGGTTCGGATTGGACAAACATGAGTTTAAACACTGCTGTAAATTAGATTCGGCGGATCGAATTCGGATTAAACCTGGCCCAAGTTGCATCCCTAATTGAAACTCAAACAAATAGATAAAAATAGAAGATTGTTTCAAAAAAAATATTCTAAAAAAGATTTTTTTAGACTATACATGAAGGATCTTGGGATCCGAGCATAATTACAAAAGTTGACGGTTGATAAAGTTGACAAAGGCAAATCTCGTTGATCCCTTGATCATAAACGAAATTTAACATATGTTTTGAAAAGTTTATTCTAAAATTTTTATGTTTCAGAAACTGCAGATGATGCAGTTTGTTTCTTTTATGAATGTATCAGTTAGCGGATGAAGCTCAAAAAGTAAGCTTTGCCAACTGTCATCGATGCGATGATGATTTTACTTTGTATTAATTATAATATATATGGTGCAATAATTAAAGATGATCAATAGACTAATGTTTCTGAATATAATATACATTATTAGGCTTGATATATTACTAAGATCCCAGATGAAAGATAGAAAGAAAATATCAAGCCCTTGCCCATGGTACTGCGATGGCTACTGGTTACACGAAAAGGATCATTTTGAAAGAAAGAAAAAAACAAAGAAGGCGCAGATGCACTGGAAACGGGAAAAAAAAGAACCGAAAGAGAAAAACCTGATACGCAAACGTCCGTAGCGTTATCAGTTTGGCTCGCTTACGCAAGCTGGCCATGGTCCCGGCCTCCCGGGGTGGAAGAAAAGTAGAGGGTTTCATGAGTCTAGAGCTGGGGCAGGTCCTGCACTGTGCGGGCTAAATCCAGGCATCCAGCGTCCGGTGCCTTAAAAATGTGCAAAGCCCTAATGCTCTGATTGGATGGAAGGAAAAGTGAAAAAAAAAAAATTTTAAGAGAAGAAAAAAATAGAAGAAAAAAATTAAAGAGAAGAGAAGATGAGAGAGGATAATAAAGAGGAATGAAAAATTGATAATTTATAATGATAATAATATCTTTATTATAAATGATTAAAAAATGCATAGATTATTTTTTTTGAAGGATTAATATTTGAATGAAAAAAAAATGAAAAGCACTTTTGAGTTTTCTCTCCGAAATCTCTTCGGCTTCGAATAGAAAACTTTTATGTGGGGTCCATCACTTTTTTCCCTCTATTTTTCCTTGATTTTCTTTCTTTCCGACTTTTCTTTCCATCCAAACAAGATAAATTTCATTTTCTCTCATATTTTCTCTTCTAATTTTCTTTCCTTCCTAGTTTTCTCTCTATCGAAACAGAGGGTAAGGGAATTTCTATTTGCACGTATCAGAACGCTCAGTGCATCTTTCAAAATTTTTTTAAAAAATAATTTAAACTACTTTTAGCATTATTTTTCCGCATCTCTTCTCTTCTTTTTTTTTTCTTCTTTTTGGCATCGCCCCCATCCTTTTCTTCGACCTTAATCTTCTTTTCTTTCCTTTCTAGCAACCTCTCTCTCCTCTTTTCTCTCTAGCACCATCCTTATTCTTCCCCTAGCTCCTATCTTTTTTCTCTTTTCTCTCCGATATCACCTCATTCTTCATCGGACTCGGTCTCCTTCCTATTTTTGGGTCCTGGCCAGAGAGGAGGGAAGGAGCGCCGGAGAATGAAGAGAAGAATGAGCCGATGAAAGGATAGGGGACTGAGCCAGAAGAAGGGACGCTGATTAAAAAAAAAAAAAAACGAAAGTACTAAGAATAATTTAAATTTTTTAAAAAAAAATTTAAAATACATTCAACAATCAAACGGTGCAAATAGAAATTCCCGCCCTCCAACGCTCCTCACGAATCGAAGCGCAGCGCCCAGGCCCTGACAGATATTAATATGAAGCGGAATCCAGCGGTTGTGTGATTCGCTCCACCGACCGGCGCTGCAGTGCTCGTGAATCATGGGCTTGGATGATTTCTAAAACGGATTGAACCAGGGTTGGATCATAACTTACACTGCCTTCATCTGATTTCATGTTAACATCATGTATTTAGATTCAGATCTAATTTATTTACTGATGGAATCAAATTGAATCAGATAGAAAGAAAAAGAAAATAGATTCATTGAATTATTCAAATTGATTTAGGGCCAAGTATAATCCGAATTCAAATTAAAATTTTGAGATTCAAGATATAACTAAAATCTAATAAGCAATAATCAAATATAGATTCATCAAAAAATTTAGATAACATGGAAAAGAATCGATTTAAACTTAATTTTTTTTCAAAACTTTTTAATTATATCCAAGCGAATGATTACCCTTAAATTTATAAATTATAATTTTAAAATATTTATTAATATATTAAAAATATTATAAATAAAACCCGATCAAAATAAACGATGAAATGTGAATATTTAGTTATAATTAAATGAAAATATATAAAAATATCTAATTGTCAAGATGAAAAAAGAATTGATTTCAGTGAATTAAAAAATATAACTGGAGTAAAGAAAATAAAATTTATATAATCGAGGCTTATAGATCGAGCAGGTTAGGTTGGATTAAGTTTATCTTCTATTGACCTAAATTAGACTCAAATAATATATCGTTCAGATTAGATCATGATTTGGATCGAAAAAATATAAGACTTGGTTATTGCTTAAAATTTAGATTTGCTTTATTTTTCAAACCCAACCTAATCTATTGGGGGGGGGGGGGGGGGGGGGGGGGGGGGGGGGGGGGGGGGGTCTTTAAATGTGAGTTGGCATGAGACTAGATTACATCATGGGCCAATTTGATATATTTGCAATGTTAATGGCTTCTGTTTATTTATACCAATCAGAAGATGTTTATCTTAAGGTAAATTTATTATACTTATTATTATACATTGATGGTATCATAAATAAAGAAAGTCTAAGGTAGTGTTTGATAGGAAAAATGTTATCCATGGATAAGTGTACGGGATAGAATTTATCCCCTGGCTATCCCTAGGGATATCCCTTGGCTATCCCATTGATTATATCAAATGCAAAAAGGTAAATCCATGGGATAACCTTTTTTTACTCTTATTTGGAGGGATAACCAGCTATTCCTGCATTCTCTAGGGAATAAATTGAGGGGATATCCCATGGTTAACCATGGTTAACCATGGATTATCCCTTTGGTTAACTTTATTCCCTGCTATCCCTTATAGTTATGGCTTTTGGAAATAAGAGGGGATATCCTCTGGATATCCCCTCTTATCCCCTATTTCAAACACTACCTAAGGGTACAAAAGATGAAAAAAAAAAAGATATGAAGGTATTTGAATGAGGCTTTAGATAGATAGAATTAAAGCTCAATTTTCAAAATATATATCTTCCTTCTACTTGATACATGCGCATCCACTAACTCTAGCTGACCTACCAGCAATTCAATGTTTCCATGAATCCATTCTCGTTAGCAAGTTCATGATTATAAATTGACCCAACTAGGTTGAAAAGAAATTTTTCAAATTTACTTTGTTCTTTTGTTGAGCCTATCTAGATAGACCATAATAGCCAGGAAGAAGATTAGAGAGAGAGAGAGGAGGGGAGTGGCAAAGGGAAGAGAAGAAGAAGGATGAAAGGGATCGGACAAAGGAAAGCATAAAGAAACCAAGAAGTAGCATTATGTATGTATGTTGAAAGAGAAGTTATCTCCAGACAATGCACCCAAAATAAGCCTTATTAATTTGAAGGCTGTTGCTGCCAGATCACTTTGAGGAGCGTCAGGTGATGGGAATGCTTTGTTGGCCTTCAAAGGGATGACAGGGGTCGTCTGCTTTAGGTGGAAACCTACAAGAAAAGTCTCAGACCGGTGGTTCCGACAGGGACCCTCCGACGCTCAAGTCAGTGATCTGGAGAATAGAATGAATAACGTTGTTATGATTGGGTAGAGCTTGAGGCCCCTACCTCAAGGGCTGGAGGTCTTTTATACCTGTTCGAGAATCCCACTTACTCTTCGTCTGTTGTGGCCTAGCCTCCTTCAGACGGTTATTAGTTTCTAGTCTTCAACATGCCACAAAGTACGGGTCATGGAACAGATCGTGGGGCCACATCCGTCGTTAGCGGCGCCAGGAGGGAGCACGTCCACCGCGCGCGTAGCCGGGCGTGCTCGTGGTGACGTGGTCCGTCATTCTCGACGAAAGTGGACCACGTAGCTTGAACGTGGATGATTGTCGCCGGGGGCCGACGCCGAGACCGATGTCGGGGCTGACACTGAAGCCGACGCCGACACCGTAACCAATGCTTAGACTTGCTGCGGCCGACGAGGAGGCTGAGGTGGGCCGTGGATGACACGGATGTCGAGATGGGCCATGGCCGACGCCGAGGTCGGGATGGGCCGTGGCCGACACGGATGTCGAGATGGGCCATGGCTGACGCCGAGGTCGGGATGGGCCCTGGCAGATACGGATGTCGAGATGGACCATGGCTGACGCCGAGGTCGGGATGGGCCCTGGCCGACACGGATGTCGGGGCCGGCTAGGAAAGTGCCGGAGCCAGCTGGGAGGTGCCGGGGCCATCCTTCCCGACCAGGAAGTGCCGGGGCGGGGCCGGCTAGGGATGGCTTGGGCTGGCCCGGTCGGCTCGGAGATGCCAGGGCCGAGAAGGGCCGGCTGGGAGGTGTCGGGGCCGCCTAGCTCGGACACGCCGGGGGCCGGCTAGGAAAGTACCGGGGCCGGCTAGGAAGGTGTCGGGGTCGCCTAGCCTAGACACGCCGGGGCCGGCTAGGGAAGTGCCAGGGCCGGCTGGGAGGTGCCGGGGCCGCCTAGCCTGGAAATGCCGGGGGCCGGCTAGGGAGGATTCCGGGGCTGCCTAGCTTGGACATGCCGAGGGTCGGCTAGGAAAGTGTCGGGGCCAGCTAGGGAGGTGTCGGGGCCGCCTAGCTTGGACATGCCGGGGGCCGGCTAGGAAAGTGTCGGGGCCGGCTAGGGAGGTGCCAGGGCCGCCTAGCTTGGACACGCCGGGGGTCGGCTAGGAAAGTGCCGGGCCGGCTAGGGAGGTGCCGGGGCTGCCTGGACATGCTGGGGGCCGGCTAGGGAGGTGCCGGGGCTGCCTGGACATGCTGGGGGCCGGCTAGGAAAGTGCCGGGCCCCTGGGAGGTGCCGGGTGTCGGCCTTGGAGCCGTCGGCCATGGAGCTGTCGGCCATGGAGCCATCGGCCATGGAGCTGTCGGCCTTGGAGCCGTCGGCCTTGGAGCTTAGAGCAATTGGGTGCGCGTGGCTTTATGAGGCCATCAACGCTATTGTGGCCGAAGGGCCCTTTGGAGGCCAAAGGGGGGGCTCCATCGGTTTCCTTCCTTCATGGTTCTCTAACGGCGTTGGATCAGCCACATCAGATGCCCCCTCGCCCCTGAGTCGAAGTGGGTCCACCCCAGCAAGACGAAAGGGGCGTTACCTCCCAAGTGGCTGATCCTCGCCTGACTTTGGGGTCTTTATCCTTTGACATGAAGTTTGGATATGGGTCCCCGTTAACTGTGAGCTGAGTTGGCCTCTTCCAGCTGTGAGCTGTCTTGGGGCCTCTTGATAGCTGAAAGTAACCAGCGACATGTTGCAAGTGTACAATTGAAACGAAGGTATTACCCAATTGTCCGTTGGCCGCTAATATAGGGCTGAAACCGCTGAGGCTGAAATGAAGCCGTTGAGGCTGTGACGAAGCTGCTGAGGCAAAGTTGAGGACGTTGAGAGCCTTTTGAACACCGGAGGGTGACCTGAGAGTTGAGAGTCGTCAGGTGCCTTTTGTAACGAGCTGGCCTCGAGCTTAAGGTGCTGGCACTTGGGGTCGACCGAGGCCTTTCCTGCTGGACCCAGGCTTTTTGTGCCGACCGGGGTTGAGCTTTAGCCGCCGACGGGTGTCGGGCTTCATGCCTGGCTGGTGCAGGGCTTTATCCGCCGACGGGTGTCGGGCTTCATGCCTGGCTAGTGCAGGGCTTTATCCGCCGATGGGTGTCGGGCTTCATGCCTGGCTGGTGCAGGGCTTTAGGTGCCAACGGGTATCGGGCTTCATGCTTGGCTGGTGCAGGGCTTTATCTGCCAACGGGTGTCGGGCTTCATGCCTGGCTGGTGCAGGGCTTTATCCGCCGATGGGTGTCGGGCTTCATGCCTGGCGGTGCAGGGCTTTAGGTGCCGATGGGTGTCGGGCTTCATGTCTGGCTGGTGCAGGGCTTTATCCGCCGACGGGTGTCGGGCTTCATGCCTGGCTGGTGCAGGGCTTTAGGTGCCGATGGGTGTCGGGCTTCATGCCTAGCTGGTGCAGGGCTTTATCCGTCGATGGGTGTCGGGCTTCATGCCTGGCTGGTGCAGGGCTTTAGGTGCCGATGGGTGTCGGGCTTCATGCCTGGCTGGTTCAGGGCTTTATCCGCCGACGGGTGTCGGGCTTCATGCCTGGCTGGTGCAGGGCTTTATCCACCGATGGGTGTCGGGCTTCATGCCTGGCGGTGTAGGACTTTAGGTACCGATGGGTGTCGGGCTTCATGCCTAGCTGGTGCAGGGCTTTATCCGCTGACGGGTGTCGGGCTTCATGCCTGGCGGTGCAAGGCTTTAGATGCCAACGGGTGTCGGGCTTCATGCCTGGCTGGTGCAGTGCTTTATCCGCCGACGGGTGTCGGGCTTCATGCCTGGCTGGTGTAGGGCTTTATCCACCGACGGGTGTCTGGCTTCATGCCTGGCTGGTGCAGGGCTTTATCCGCCAACGGGTGTCAGGCTTCAGTTGTTGAGAGCCAATGGTACATCGCTCTGCCAGTGGTACACTGGGCTTTATGCCTGGCTGGCCCAGGGCTTTTTGGACGCCAAAGCGAGGTTGGCTTTGAATGTTGATGCAAGGTAGATCTTCCCTGCATGACATTTTTAAGTCTTAATGAAAGAAAACTGTCTTAAGTGCAATATACTTAGCTCTTATAGCACCCATGTTTTTCCTTTTGTGGGTTTGAGCACTTCTGCCCGCTGGTGGTCTGCCCCCCAGGGAGTCATGCTAGTCGGATTGGAAGTGTCGTTGCCCTTACTTGGGCCTTCACTCGCATTGGAGGCCAGGACAAGATGCCTGTGGCCGGGAAGAAGCTGGAAACCGGGACAAAACTGGAGTCCGTTGAGGAAAGCCTCGACAGTTGGCGGTCATTGAAGATGAATGGCTGGGAGAGTCCATCGAGGGCGTTGCTGAGAGTAAAAAGGTCGGAGGAGTTGCTGGGAGGGCTCTTTGCCTAGCTTTTCTTTGAAGAGATTGATTGCCCTCGGTGCTGAAGCTTAAGAGCAGCAGTCAAAGCCTTTTGTCCTCATCTTCTTCCTTGCATTAATTGCAACAACACCCCTCGGCTTGCTCTGGCCGATTGTTGAGCCTTTGAGTGAGCTCTTCCAGCCACCGGTGTTGTTCATCCAGATGCTTCCTCATCTTATGATTAAGGTCCTCCCCAGATGACTCGAAAGACTAACAGAAGGCAGGAGATCGGTGGTGCTCAGGTGAAGCTTGATGGTGATAAGCTTCTCTGTGAGGAGATTTTCCGCGAGCGGACCACTATCCAACTGGTGCAGCTATCATGAGCGACGTGAGAGGCTTGGGGTGCTGCTGAGTGGCCCCCGAGCGTTGCTTCTGCAGTTCATGAACTGCTGCTTTCAAAGCTTGATCTTGCTGATTGAGGATGGCCAACTGGTTAATCAGAGTAGCTGAAGTTGGTGGTGAAGGAGGGGCATGAAGAGAGAGATTGGTCTTTTGTCGCTCAGTGCGATGTGGATACCCCCCAGCACGATTGGTAAGAACCTTTGGCATGTGCATCACCACCATAGCTATCTTAGAGGGGACGGAGACTTACAGCTCAAGGAGACACAACTTTCTTTCCTTCAGCGCGTCCCCCCTACCTGGCGCGCCAATTTGTTGCTGCCAGATCACTTTTGAGGAGCGTCAGGTAACGGGAATGCTTTGTTGGCCTTCAAAGGGATGACAGGGGTCGCCTGCTTTAGGTGGAAACCTGCAAGAAAAGTCCCAGACCGATGGTTCCAACGGGGACCCTCCGACACTCAAGTCAGTGATCTGGAGAACAGGAATGAATAACGTTGTTATGATTAGGTAGAGCTTGAGGCCCCTACCTCAAGGGCTGGAGGCCTTTTATACCTGTTCGAGAATCCCACTTACTCTTCGTCTGTCGTCGCCCAGCCTCCTTCAGACGGTTATTAGTTTCTAGTCTTCAACGTGCCACAAAGTACGGGTCATGGGACTGATCGTGGGGCCACGTTCGTCGTTAGCGGCGCCAAGGGGGAGCACGTCCACCGCGCGCGTAGCCGGGCATGCTCGTGGTGACGTGATCCGCCATTCTCGACGGAAGTGGACCATGTAGCTTGAACGTGGATGATTGTCGCCGGGGGCCGATGCCGAGACCGATGCCGGGGCTGACACTGAAGCCGATGCCGACACCGTAACCAATGCTTAGACTGGCTGCGGCCAACGAGGAGGTCGAGGTGGGCCATGGACGACACGGATGTCGAGATGAGCCATGGCTGACGCCGATGTCGGGATGGGCTCTGGCAGACACAGATGTCGAGATGGACCATGACTGACACCGAGGTCGGGATGGGCCCTGGCCGACACGGATGTCGGGGCTAGCTAGGAAAGTGTCGGGGCCGGCTGGGAGGTGCTAGAGCCGTCCTCCCAAGCCAAGAAGTGCCGGGGCGGGGCCGGCTATGGATGGCTGGGGCCGGCCCGACTAGCTCGAAGATGTCGGGGCCGAGAAGGGCCGGCTGGGAAGTGCCGGGGCCGCCTAGCCTGGACACGCCGGGGGCCGGCCAGAAAAGTGCCGGGACCGGCTGGGAGGTGCCGGGGCCGCCTAGCTCGGACATGCCGGGGGCCGGCTAGGAAAGTGCCGGGGCCGGCTAGGGAGGTGCCGGGGCCGCCTAGTCTGGACACGCCAGGGCCGGCTAGGGAAGTATCGGGACCGGCTGGGAGGTGCCGGGGCCACCTAGCCTGGATACGCCGGGGGCCAGCTAGGAAAGTGCCGGGGCCAGCTAGGGAGGATTCCGGGGCCGCCTAGCTTGGACACGCCGGGGGTCGGCTAAGAAAGTGCCAGGGCCGGCTAGGGAGGTGCCGGGGCTGCCTAGCTTGGACACGCCGAGGGCCGGCTAGAAAAGTACCGGGGCTAGCTAGGGAGGTACCGGGGCCGCCTAGGTTGGACACACCGGGGGTCGGCTAGGGAGGTGCCGGGGCCGTCTGGACACGCCGAGGGCCGGCTAGGAAAGTGCCGGGCCCCTAGGAGGTGCCGGGTGTCGGCCTTGGAGGCGTCGGCCATGGAGCCATCGGCCGTGGAGCTGTCGGCCATGGAGCCGTCGACCTTGGAGCCGTCGGCCTTGGAGCTATCGGATGGAGCCGTCGGCCTTGGAGCTTAGAGCAACTGGGTGCGTGTGGCTTTATGAGGCCATCAACGCTATCGTGGCCAAAGGGCCCTTTGGAAGCCAAAGGGGGGGCTCCGTCGGTTTCCTTCCTTCATGGTTCTCTAACGGCGTTGGATCAGCAACATCAAAGGCGATTTGAAGGCGTCTTCGGGCTACAGTGCTAAGCAATCGAGCTTTTAGATTCGTTCTCCTGTCCCTCTCATCTTCATTCTTCGGTGATCCCCATTGTTTGCTGAGATCCGATCTTTCTAGAAGATTTCAGACGCCGTCCCCTCTTCATCCCACTGTATGGATGCTTTGAAGGAGGGGAGAATGTCATGGCAGAGCGTTGGTGGAAGCCGTTCAAATGGGTTTCATCTTCACCTTCTCCGGCGGAGGTTGTGGCATTGGAGGCGAGTTTTCCCAACATCATCCAAATCCCGAGGGAGGTTCTGGCTGTGGAAGAAAGTCGATGGGAGGCGAAGGCCATTATAGCCAGAAGCTTGTCCCGATGGCTCCCGCCTGACGCTGTTATCCGTGAGTTCAGGCGTTCGGGCATTTCAAGGGAGATTGAAGCTGTCACCCTGGCGCATCGGAGCTACATCTTCTACTTCTTTGATCCTACTGCTAAGGATCTGGTGCTGGAACGTCCGTGGATAGTAAATGGCCAACTGCTCGCCACAGAGGCTTGGCGACTTGAATTCATCCCAACGGCCAATTCTGTGACTTCTGCTCTTCTCTGGCTGCGATTGCCGAATCTTCCAATGAAATTCTAGAATGAAGATATTCTGCGCTCAATCCTCTCCCCGGCTGGCTAGTTTGTTGCTCTTGATCCCTTACTGAAGAACAAAACCAGGGGAGGCTTCACCCGAGCCTGTGTGCAGGTCAACCTGGGAAGGCCTCTCCGGCTGGGTGTCCGCGTGAGAGGTACTCGTTCCCCTTCTGGCAGTAGTATGTCTATGAGCACCTTGAAGGAATTTTCTCCACCTGCGGTTCTCTGCACTTCGGTGGCCCCTGTTCTTCCTCGCCGGCTCCTATTGATCCTATTGTTGGAGCTTGTTTCGGCCCTTGGATGGCTACCCTTCGGCAGAGGAAGGGCCCCCCAAGGTCCTATCCAGGAGAAGAAGCATAAGATCCTTGCTGCCTTGAAGATGGTCGATGCTGATCCTTTGTCAGAGGGTTGGCAGACGCCGGTGAAGGTTGCTAGGCGGCGCCTCCGTAATGCTGGCCAGGTGAACCAGGTCAAATCTGCTTCTGCCACTGCTTTGGATCAAGAGTCATTTTTTAAATCGGTGCCTTTTAGCACCGGTTTTAGAAAAAAAGGCGTGGGAACCAATCTTATTGCAAAAGGGGGGTTAAAGTGGAAAACGCCACTTCCACCTCCTCACCTTCGCTGCGCCACATCAGCGAAAGAGCATGGAAAAAGGACGATAAGAAATCGCCATTTAAACTGGCAATTTCTGTTCAGAAATCACCACTTGAAGTGGCGATTTCGCAAATCACTTATATCTCCCATGCAAAAAAAAAATGGATATGAGAGTAATTAATAAGAGGAGAAGAGATGAAAACTTACCGTTTCAAATCAAGTAAGAGAGTAATTAAATAATATATTTTTATTTATCTTATTATTATTTTGAATTAAATAATATTTATATAGTTTCAAATCGAGAAGAGAATGGTACGGAGAAGAGATAAAAACTTACCGTTTCAAATCAAGTAGGAGAGTAATTAAATAATATATTTTTATTTATCTTATTGTTATTTTAAATTAAATAATATCTATATAGTTTCAAATCGAGGAGAGAAATGGTACGGTTCACGAAGCGTTGAATGTGATCCCTTCATGGCTTATGTAGAGATAGGTCAATTAATTAAAAGTGATAAAAGAGTAATTTGAAATTCAAAGATTTGAAACTGTATAGATATTATTTAATTCAAAATAACAATGCATATTATTCTAATTTTTATTTTGATTTATGTTTCTATTTTAAAAATTCTTTATTTTTAGAAATTATTTCATTTATTTTTAATCTATAGTTTCAAATCTTTGAATTTGATTTGAAATTTAAAAAATAATCAATACATATATTTTATTTATCTAATTTTTATTTTTAATTTAGAAAAATAATTCTACATTTTAAATTTAATAATATGGAATTAAATAATATATTTTTATTTATCTTATTATTATTTTGAATTAAATAATATCTATATAGTTTCAAATCTTTGAATTTCAAATCACTTTTTATCGCCTTTAATTAATTGACCTAGCTCTACGCCATGAAGGGATCACGTTCCAAGTTTCCGAATGCTTCATGAACCATACCGTTTCTCTCCTTGATTTGAAACTGTATAGATATTATTTAATTTAAAATAATAATAAGATAAATAACAATATATTATTAATTCTATATTATTAAATTTAAAAAATTAGAATAATATGTATTATTATTTTGAATTAAATAATATCTATATAGTTTCAAATCTTTGAATTTTAAATCACTCTTTTATCACTTTAATTAATTGACCTGGCTCTACGTACACCATCATGTTTAAGTTTTCGAATGCTTCGTGAACCGTACCGTTCTCTCCTCCTTGATTTGGAACTGTATAGATATTATTTAATTAAAATTACAATAAGATAAATAAAAATATATTATTTAATTACATATTATTAAATTTAAAATTTAGAATTATTTTCTAAATTAAAAATAAAAATTAGATAAATAAAATATGTATTGATTATTTTTTAAATTTCAAATCAAATTCAAAGATTTGAAACTATAGATTAAAAATAAATGAAATAATTTCTAAAATAAAGAATTTTTAAAATAGAAACATAAACCAAAATAAAAATTAGAATAATATGCATTGTTATTTTGAATTAAATAATATCTATATAGTTTCAAATCTTTGAATTTCAAATCACTCTTTTATCACTTTTAATTAATTGACCTATCTCTACGTACGCCATAAGGGATCACGTTCCAAGTTTCCGAATGCTTCGTGAACCGTACCGTTTCTTTCCTCGATTTGAAACTATATAGATATTATTTAATTTAAAATAATAATAAGATAAATAAAAATATATTATTTAATTACTCTCTTACTTGATTTGAAACTGTAAGTTTTCATCTTTCTCCTCTTATTAATTATTCTCATATCCGTTTTTTTTTTCTCGCATGGGAGATATAAGTGAATTGCGAAATCGCCACTTGAAGTGGCGATTTCTAAACAGAAAGTGGTGATTTCTTATCGTTTTCTTCCACGCCAGCGAAAGATTTTCGCTAACGTGGCGCAGCGAGGGTGAGGAGGTGGAAGTGAAAAATGCCATTTGAAGTGGCGTTTTCCGCTTTAACCTCCCTTTTGCAATAAGGTTGGTTCCCACACCTTTTTTCTAAAACTGGTGCCAAAAGGCACCGGTTTAAAAAATGACTCTTTGGATCAATCTACTGCTGCTGTTACAAAGGCGGTGTCTGACAGTGCAGCGGGCAATAACGGGGATTTTGAAACTGTGATTGAAACAGATACCGTGATTGTAGCTGAATCAGTGGCTCGTACTACTCAGAAAGCAATGCAAGCTACCTTGCTGTCTGAGAATCCTTTTGCCATTCTTGGCACTGATAAATGGACCGGTCGACCTAAGGGTCGCAAGGATACTGCCCCTAGCCCATCTAAGCGGGCAAGGCCCGCAGAATCCATCACTCAACAAGTGATTTCCAAAAATGCTAAAGGGAAGGGAAAGGTTATCCCATGTGGTTCAAATATAAAGGAAGATCAGTTTATTTTCTCAGCAATCTCGGGCTCATCTCAGAGCCTAAGCAAGCTGATTGATAAGGGGCTTAAGGCTACCGATAATGTTGTGGACTCTGCTAGAGATCAGGGTACTATGGTAGTGTGTCTTTCTCGAGGAGGTCATTCTGATATGGATCTGGCGGGGGCCCATAATGGGGTCCAAGGTTCCCCCCAATCTGATTAAATGAAGATTCTTATTTGGAATGTCAGAGGAGCTCTGAAACCCTATTTTTGCTCCTCTTTGGTCGGCTTCTGCAGCTTCATCATTTTGATATTTGTGTTCTGTTGGAAACTCATCTATCGGGGCCCAGTCTTCAACACTTTCGGCGACGAGTCTCCCGTTCGTGGAGTTCCTATGCAGTGGAATCCAATGGTCTTTCTAGAGGCATTCTGGCTTTATGGCGGGACTCCTCTATATGTGTTGATGCTTTTCATCGTTGCCACCAGTAGGTGGCTCTGGTTGTTTCTGAAGGGACTACTCCGCCTTGGCTTCTTCTAGGTGTCTATGCTAGCATGGACTATCGAGAGCGTCGCTGCTTGTGGTTTGAGATTCGGACATTCTTAGCCCAGGGCCTCCCCACACTCATTGCATGCGATTTTAATTGCATTGTGGGTGCTTCGGAGAAGTGTGGGGGGCGCCGGTTCGTGGATACTCTGAACTCTAGTGAGTTTCGTTCCTTCATTGCCTCTGTTGGTCTTTTTGACTTAGGTTTTTCGGGCCCTCGGTTTACTTGGTGTAATAACCGTCAGGGCTCAGCTCGGGTGTGGGAACGTCTGGATTGGGCTTTGGCCTCCGCTGGATGGTTGCAGTCTTTTCCCTGTGCTTCTTCCATTCATCTACCTCGGATTGCGTCTGATCATTGCCCTTGCTCATCTCTACAGAGCTGTCCTCTCGGTGTCGGGGACCCTTTCAGTTTGAGCAGTTTTGGTCGTATTACTCTTCGGCTCGGTCTCTGATTCTGCAGGCTTGGTGTCAGTCGGTTAGAGGGAATTCTACCTACCGCCTTTTCCGCCGCCTTGAGCTTACAAAACGTAGGCTCTTGAGGTGGCACAGAAGGGAGATAGGGGATATTATGCAGCAAGTATAGTCTGTGGAAGCTGATATTGCATCTCTTCAAGCGAAGGAGGATCAAGAGGGCTGCCTTTCTGAGATTGATCTTGGGTCCCTTAGGCGGAGTTTGGCTCTGCATCACTCTTTACTCAATCAGCAGAAGACTTTCTGGTATCAGCGGTCGCGGATTCATTGGCTTCAGCAGGGTGATCGTAATACCAGATTCTTTCATCATGCCACTATGGCATGACGTGCAGCCAATCGGATTTGGAGTATCTATGATGAGGAGGGGCATATCCTTAATAATGAGGAGGCTATTCGGGAGCAGATTATCCACTTCTTCCGGTCCTGCTGGTCAGAGCTGGCTGCTGGTGGCTTCCCCCTTATCCATATTTCTCAGGCTGCTAGGGTTTCTGTTGCAGATAATGGTATGCTTACGCAGGGGGTTTCGGCGGAGGAGATTCATTCTGCGGTTTGGGCTCTGGGGCCAGATAAGGCCCCAGGTCTGGATGGCTTTCCATCTTTTTTCTTCCATCATTATTGGAACATTGTAGGGCAGGATGTTGTTTTGGCTATCCAGTCTGTTTTCTCTTCCAGATCTATCCTTCGAGACTGGCAGCGAACGTTTGTTTCCCTTGTTCCGAAGTGATCAGCTGCTTCGCTTCCCCAGCATTATCGGTCCATCAGCTTGTGCACCACTCTATACAAAGTTTGTGCCCATCTTTTGGTTACTCGGTTGCAAGGGATGATTCCCCGTCTGATATCTCTGGAGTAAGGGCTTTTATCCATGGTCGCAGTATCAATGATAATGCCCTCATTGCTCAGAAATTTATGCATGATCTCCAGCATGCATCTGGTAGACATAGTCTGATGGCTATCAAGCTGGATATGGAGAGAGCTTATGACAGGATCAATTGGACATTTCTTCGGCAGACGCTTCGGAAGTTCGGATTTGCTGATCTCTTCATTGACTGGGTTATGGCGTGTGTTCAGGGACCCACTTTTTATTCTCATCAATGGCAGTCCGATCGATTTTTTCCCCTCTACCATGGGTCTTCACCAGGGTTGTTCCCTCTCCCCCTTCATGTTCATTCTGTGCGCCGATGATTTGTCTTGGGCATTTACTCGGGCTGTTGGGGCATCTTTGATGCAGCCTTATATGCCTGGGCCCTAGGGTCCCCCTCTCTCTCACATTCTTTTTGCAGACGATTGTATTTTGCTCAGCCCTGCTTCTGTTCAGAATGCGGATGCCTGATCCACTATCCTTCAATCTTATTGTCAGGCTTTCGGTCAGCAAGTCAACTTGCAGAAATCTATCCTATGCTTCAGCCCTTCGACTTCTCCCCGTCGCCATGCTGCCATCTCTCAGTTGCTTGGGATCTCGGCTTTCTCTGATCGTTTGTCCTACCTTGGGATTCAGGGATTCCCATTATGGGGAGGCAACCTCGTTAGCATGACTTCAGGGATCTTGATCATCGGATTTCTGATCGATTGGATCATTGGCAGGTCTCTGGTCTCTCTATGATGGGGCAAATTACACTGCTTCGATCTATCCTTTCATCTCTTCCCCTTTATCTATTGTCCAACGCCTTGATTCCGGCTATCTGTCTTCGTCGGATCGAGCGACGATTCTGCAATTTCCTCTGGGCGTCGATGCAAGGGGACCATGGTCTTCATCTTCTGTCCTAGGATCTTGTTTGTATGCCTATTCGAGAGGGTGGTCTGGGGATCCAGTCTTTGGCTGTTCGTCGAGAGGCTCTTCTTGCTAGGCACACCTCTAGGTTCCTGTTGGATCCATATTTCTTCTAGAGCATTGTTATGCATGGTAGATATGGCGGTTGGTCTGCCAATCCGGCCATCGGTATTCCCCGAGGCTATTCTTTCTTCTGAAGAGCGATCTGTCAGTATGCCCCTACTATTATGTCTGACATCCATTGGATTATTGGGGATGGGAGGTTTGTTGATATTATTCAGGATACTTGGATAGCTGATCTTTCTCTATCTCGTTGGTCAACCTTCCTCATCTATGATGTTGGTCCCTCTATGTCAGTTACAGCTTTGATTTGCCAGGATCGTCCTGCATGGCATGTCCCTTCGGTGTCCCGGCTATTTGGACCTGAGCTTGCGCATAGGATCCTTGCCATCCCTCTCGCTTCCTCTATTGTTTCTGATACTAGCTGTGACGTCGATCATGCCTCCCTTGTGCCCCTTCTAGAGATCTTGTTGATCGCTTCCGCCCTCAGACTTCGAGGCTGGGTGACGTTGCTTGGATCTAGCGTCTGCACATTCATTCCAGGATCATGCTTTTTATGTGGAAGATTGCGTGGGACCGCCTACCTACTTGTTCTCTCCTGGCTGGCCGTGGTCTTCCCATTTTGCCTCTTTGCTCAATATGTGGGCTTCAGGATGAGACGATTGAGCATGTCTTACTCACATATCCTCGTGCGTCCTAGATTTGGCAGCAGCTTCATTTACCCCATGGAGGTCAGAGGAGGGACCTACTCGGCTTTCATTTCTGTTTGCCATCCATCTGTCGACCCAGTGCGGTCCTCGCTTTCAGGGCATCCTTTCTGCCTATATGTCTTATCACATCTGGCTGACCCAGAACCAGGTTGTCTTTGCGGAGGAGTCGGTCTCGCCTCAGGTGCTCATCCGCACTGTTGTCTCCCTTGCAAAGGACTACTTCTGCTCATTTTTTGGTATTCACTTTGATAGATTCGGCCACTGGGACTCCCCTGCTGCTTCGGCAGCACACAGTACTACGGTCTTTATCTCTTGGGAGCCCCACCCCTGGATTATGTCAAAGTGAACTTTGATGGTATTGTATTTGGTTGTCTTGTTGGATCTGGGTTTGTTATTAGAGGGCCAGACGAAGTGTTGCTCGCGGCAGGTGGTCATGGCTCACTCGACACTTCGGTCCTTATGGCTGAGCTTTAGGCTGCTTGGGCAGTTATCACTTATGCGGTCCATCAGTTGGGCTATCGCTGTTGGTTATCAAGGGAGATTCTTTAACAGTTGTCCATTGGATTATACGGGATGTGGACCTTTGCATCCTTCACAATCTCCTGATCTCTGATATTTGGGCTTCTCTTAAGTCCACCTATGCGCCGCTGATCCATCATGTTTATCGTGAAGCCAACGTTGTGGCTGATTGGGTTGCCTCTGTTGCTGCTCATCA
Source organism: Calamus simplicifolius (assembly GCA_900491605.1). Classification (NCBI taxonomy): domain Eukaryota; kingdom Viridiplantae; phylum Streptophyta; class Magnoliopsida; order Arecales; family Arecaceae; genus Calamus; species Calamus simplicifolius. Next base: position 111,765 of record UESW01002385.1, read on the forward strand.
TCCTGATCAGTGGGGTTGGTATGTTGGTGATCCTTGCCCTATTATTTTACAGTAAATTATATACTCTGATCTTTCGGGTTTGACTCGCGCCAAAGTGGTATGATCACCCGCTTGTACTAAAAAAATAAAAAAAATAAAAAGAGAAGTTATCAAAAGAATAAATTGTACCATGAGAGCAAAGTTGGCATATATTTCGAGGCTGAGAATATGCAGAAGTTTTACACAGCCTTGATGCAAGATAATTTTTACTTGCATGGAGAGTCTTGCACAACAAAAAGAGCCACCGGTGATGGTAACTTTGGGAAGAGTAACCTTTTTTGAAACTAAAGATGGGGTAAAATGATGGCATGCATAGGAATTACTCATGGCCATATTTTTATTTTTATTTTGGTATAGTTGGATGATCACACTATTCTAAGATGAGTCAAATTCGATATATTAGAGTACAAAATTACTCATGGCCTTATTGCTAGGACAGACTTTAGTAGTCACGTAACAATTGCAAATTTCTTATGTTGAAATTGTTATTGAACTTTTGGTTATTCAAAACCTAAGATCAACCTTTAAATCCATGATCTAATTAAATTCTTTCAGAAAAAATTTACTAGATTAGGGTCCAATGGCTTGATTTTGAAAATATAAAAATTGTTGATGCCAGATCACTTTGAGCTGGTGTCCTTGAGCATCAGCCATCACTCCAGGGAAGTATCAGGGCTTCTTCTTCATCCTTCGAACCTGCAAGATGTCCCGCGGCTGGAGATTCCGACGGGGACTCTCCGACGCTCAAGTCAGTGCTCTGGACAACAACTGTGAGCTTTGAGGAAGCTCGAAAGAGAAAGAGGGAGCCCCAGAGAAGAGCTCCCCCTGAAAAAGAATGAACGTGTGTTCTTGTGTGTGTTGAGTTCTCTCGGAGTTACCTGGTCCCTCTTACCTCACTTATTTATCTTGGTACTTTGGGTAGCTTGCCTGAGAAGTTTGGAGTCTTGTCCTTTAGTGAGAATAGGTCACGTGGGGCCTCATGATGGGCCGTGACTTTTGGGGCTTATTTGATCTGAGTGATTGGGTGTCATGATGACTGAGAACTTTGGTGGAAGGAATGTCAGGATTAATATCTATGAGACTTGATGTGCTGCCACTTGTCAGGGCCATTATGGAGGTGTTTCTTCTGAGTGGCATGTCAGAGGGCACTGCCACTTGTCAGGGCCATTATGAGATACTTCTTCTGAGTGGCATGTTAGAGCCACATGCACTGTCCCGTCAGAAGTAGGTGGTGCTAGTCTATTGTTTGCTCGTACACTTCTCTGTGCTTGTATGGGCCGAGGCCGACTGGGCGCCGAGGCCAACTGGGCGCCGGGGCCGATTGGGGCCGAGGCCGACTGAAGGCCGATTGGGTGCCGAGGCCGACTGGGGCCGAGGCCGGCTGGAGGCCGATTGGGTGCTGAGGCCGACTGGGGCCGAGGTCGAGGCCGACTGGGGGCCAACTGGGTGCCATCGACTGGAGCCGAGGCCGATTGGGGGCCAAGGCTGGCTGGAGACCGACTGGGTGTCGCCGACTGAAAGCCGAGGCCGACTTGAGGCCGACTGGGGGGTGAGGCTGACTGGGGCCAAGGCTGGCTGGAGGCCGGCTGGGGCTGAGGCCGGCTGGGGGCTGAGGCCGACTAGGGACCGAGGCTGGCTAGAGGCTGAGGTCGGCTGGAGACCGAGGCCGACTGAAGGCCGAGGCCGTCTGGAGGCCGAGGCCGACTAGGGACCGAGGCTGACTAGGGACCGAGGCCGGTTGGAGGCCGACTGGGTGCCGAGGCTGACTGGGGCCGAGGCCGGCTGGAGGCCAAGGCCGACTGAGGACCGAGGCCGGTTGGAGGTCGAGGCCGACTGGGGACTGAGGCCAACTGGGGCCGAGGCCGGTTGGAGGCCGATTGGGTGCCGCCGTGGCTGTTGGGGATGTGGCCGCCATGGAAGAAGGCTGGCTAGACTTGGGAGCTGCCGTGCGAGGTGGGTGCCACCGTGGGAGGCGAGGCTGTTGGCCATTGTTGGAGACGGAGCTAGGGGCCACTATTTGAAAATGGGCCTGGTAGAAAAATATTGGTAGAAAAATATTGCGTTTGATTTTTTGATTTGAGAAGGTCGTTCAGGAACAAACTGTTGCTCATGGGCCTATTAACTGGCCCCATCAAAAATAATGTTGATACGAAAAAAAAACTAGGGGACCTCCTAATCTATCAAAGGAAACCATAGAATCGGTTCAGGTTTTGGATGTCAGATGTGTGGATTAGTTGGGGCATTATTTAGGTGTACCTCTTACTAGTTTTGAGCTACTAAGGTTTAAAATTTGGAGGACCAGATTTTGGACCACTTGCAAGCCTGAAATGGAGGTATTTATCATTTTCCAAAAAGATGCTGCTCATTAGTTTAGTATTGGCTTCCATCCATATTCATTTAGTTTCAAATGCAGTAGCATCTAAAAGTTTTTTAATATGGTTTGATCATACTATTTGGTTCTTTTTATGGAGACGTGATAGTGGTGGCAGACCTTTGATCCAATAACTTAGGGTTTGATCTATAAGCCAAAGATGAAGGAAGGATTAACAGTTCCAAATATCTTTGTTCGATGGAAGGCTCTTTTGTGTCATTTTTCTAGAAGGTTATTATTTCATCCATCATACTTATGTGCAAAAGTTCTTTGTCTGATGGATGTGGTTTAGATCTGGTAACTTTTCATTCATCCTAAGGTTTGGTTATTTATCTAGAAGCTTGCTCAGAATTGTCTTCCTACATGCTTCGTGCTCTCTGAGCATGGATTGGACATCCAACCTATGTGCCCATTATATGGCAGTGAAAAGGAGATGGCTAACCATGCTATCTTCACTTGTCTCAGAGCTGGATAGATCTGGCAAATTTCTGATGACCGGCCTTGAGACGAAGGTGCTACTTCTCATTGCATTTCCTTTCTGGGCTTGATCAGGCAGGATTTGGGAAGAGGCATCCTTCAGAGGGGTATGATGAGGGCTTACATAGCTTATCAAGTCTGGTTATCCCAGAACTGGCTTGTGTTTACCGATGAGTTTGCCCCTTCACATAGGATTGTAGGACAGCATTCTCCTTATCAGTGGAGTACACATTCCATCGAACAGTTGTTGATTCTGATAGCCCTAGCCCCTAGGATTCCCATGCTGCCTTGGCAGCGCACTGGCGTACGATCTTTATATCTTGGGAGCTCCCACCTCTAGGGTCTGTCAAAATTAACTTTGATGGGAGTGTTTGAGGTAGATCTGCTGGACTGGCTTTTGTGATTCGAGGGTCGGATGGTGCGATATTGGCAGCTAGTGGATTCGGCCTTCTTGACTCCTCGGTTCCTCTAGCAGAGCTATATGCCACTTGGGCTGGTATTTCCTATGTCATTCATAGCCTGGGTGCCCATAGTCTTATTATTGAGGGGATGCTATTACTGTAATTTGTTGGCTCCGTCAGGACCACTACGATCATCTACCTCCCAATCCCTTGATTTACGATATTCGTTCTCTCCTTCATGGAGCTCACTGCATCCAGATTCGACACATCTATAGGGAAGCCAACTCAGCGGCAGACTAGATCACCGCCAGGGTGGCCTATCACTATGGCTTTTGGAGCTAAAAGCTGGGAGACCCATGTCCTCTTATTCTAACCTAATTTTGTACTCTAATATATCGGGTTTGACTCACTCTAGATTGGTGTGATCATTCGTGTGTACCAAAAAAAAAAAAAAGCAATTCCATGGCTTATTTTTGATAAGGTTTGTGTAGGTTGCACTTAAACCCACATGATCTATATCCAACCAGAATCTTAACATCTATGGCTGACCATGGGTCCAAAATCTAATATGTTACAATTTTCAACTTTTTTTAAAAAGTATACATAACTTGTATGTGTCCCAACTTGAGTATAGAATGAACAAGGTCTAAGTTCTTTAGTTTTTTTAAAAGGCCTAACCCAACCTAATGTCAACAAATTACTCAATCTACATGCGTATATGTATTTTTATTGATTGTGATATGACTATATACTTATTTATAGTTTATGTTCTAAACAAATTAATTGAAGGTAAATCTGAAATTTAGTCGCATGGAGCCTGTGGTCTTTATACATATATTTCATTTATTATATGCACAATCAATTGTGAGAAAAAAAGGTAGCATGGGAAAGAAATTGTTGGCCCACTTCAATTGGAATACTTTGATTTTTGAATTACGATTCAGGATATGCTATTTTTAGACGAAAGATTTCACCCATCCATATTATTAAAGAGACCTCAATTGGGATGCCACAATTCTTTATTACATTTGTAGCATATTTTTTAGAATCTTAATTAAATGCTATATCTTTAGAGGAGTCATGAATAATTTGAATAACTGCTCATGTTCAAAATCTGTAAAACTAGTGCCAATACTCATACTAGTACATTACTGATTTGGTAATGTACAGCTTAGTATGGTATATCTGCATTGAGATAGGGTATCATTCTTTTTTAACTCTTAACCATTTGATATCAAAAAGTACAGGTTAATTTAAATCGGATTGATTCATATTATTTCAAAATCGAATACTATATAGTTATCTCCGGTATTATACAATTGGTATTGGTAAAAATAGATTTTGCTCATGTTTCAATCTTTAAGCTAGGAATTATAATCATGTCCATTTGAACATGAATTCTAGTAAGGAGCTACTCTTTGTATGACCGCTATTGCTACTTGCTATTATTATGGTTTTAAAGAACGCCTTACCATCCCAATGACAAAGCTATAGGGGAAAAGTATGGGTAAATATGCGCCTTACTTTAAAATCAGGACATTTGCTTCTATTCAAAATTAAGATTACTAATATAATTAAGAAAGGTTGGACTACAGTTACACTTAGACTTGCATAGCTAGAGCTAGTTTGAACCCAATTTAAACTATCAATCAGTAGATTAAATAAGGGTTCAAAAGCAAAATATATGATGTTTTTTAGATAATATAAAAATTAAAGAACTATATTTACCTAAGATTTTATCCCACTAATCATCTATAAGTTCGGCTTTGGTCCTAAAGTAAAAGATATGTTTTTTTTTTCATAAGTGGCTAACAACTCAATAATTTTTATATCCAATGATACTTTTATTTTTACATCATTGTTTTTAAAAAAGATAAATGATCTAATTTAAGTGAATTAACAACGAACATATTTGAAAACAAAAATTGCCAAATTGTCAATGATAACATGTCCTCTAACTTAGGAAAAGATAAATCATCTATCCATTATTACTATATAATTCTAAGACTATGTTTGAAATAGGGAATAAAGGGATCCTCTTATTCCAAAAAGCTATAACTACAAAGGATAAATCTAAAAAAAATTAATCAGAAGAAATAATTCATGTTTAAAAAAGATTAAATATGGATTGTTTTCTGAACTTATTCCTTAGAAGATACAGAAATAGTTGAAGCTATCCTTTGACAGTAAAATTTTATTTAAAAAAGATAATTATTTTTTTGGATAAATTTTATCATGTATACTTATCTAAAATAGTATTTTGGGAATCAAAGTTTTGAATAGATAGATTTCAAAATAATTTAGACCAGAACTCCCGAATCTAGATTTAATTGTACTTGGACCTGGCCTAACCCAATAGCATCGTAGTTCAACTTTATAAAGTTGATGCCGTTCTCACGCCATGCAATGCACTTCAACCTTCAAGCTCGGCTGGAACCACTTTTGAAGCACGTGGCAATATGCCCGCTTTGTGTCTGCTTTATGCCAAGAAGAGGCAGCATATCCGATCGCTGATTGCTATAACGGAGATGAAAAGTGAGCAAACGTTCGTGTACTTCGCTTTGGGCGCACGTCATGGTAAGAGATCTTTTCGTCCATAAAAGATGAGCATTTCCAAAGTATCGCGCATGAGCGTCGCTCTACGTGTCTTTAAAAAAAAAAAAAATTTGCTGCATAGAAAAATCACATCTCACTTGATGATTGATATATATATATATATATATATATATATATATATGTTATCATCGGGATTCGTTCTTCGACCGAACGCGATCGATCTCCAGGGAGAGGGAGCGGACCTGCACAAAAAGTCCTCGCGCGAGAGGCGTTGGGGGTGGCCCTCCGCGGAAGACCCTCCGACGCTCAAGTCAGTGGAGAAGAAATCGGCGATCAACAAGATAATGGAGAGGTGGATCTCTCCGGGAGGCCTCTCTGGGAGCGGCCAATCGGAAGCTCTGAAAGACGAGAGCACCGACGAGCTGCCGGCGTGAAGGCAGGAGAGTGAGAGCGCACATATGAGTGTGCGTCCAAGAGTGCATGGATATGCGTACCTGAGGAATCTACCAGTCTGGTAGTTATAGGCGGTCACCTGTGTCTTGAGCGTCTTCTGGAAGGTTCAGAAGTTGTTAGGATATGGAGGTGGATAGAATCGGGCCATTGTGGGGCCGTTGGAATCCGTATCCTGTTTGTTAGGGGATCGACGGCCAGGAGAGCTTCTTGATGACCGAGATCTGGCTGAGTAGGCCTGGGGTGGTTATGATAGGTCCTAGGCCACGTTTCGACATGATTCCTTGTCTAGGATGCCGTTATGGTGAACCTGGGCTCTCCCGCGTCAGGTTCCGCGGAGGTGGGTATTGGATTGAGGATCATTTAACGTAGCCGGGCCATGGTGACTCGGGAAGGACCGAGCTATGGAAGCCCGGAAGGGCCGAGCTATGGAGGCCCGGAAGGGACCGAGCTGTGGAAGCCCGGACGAAGCCGAGCTACGGAAGCCCGGAAGGGCCGAGCTACGGAGGCCCAGAAGGAGCCGAGCTACGGAAGCCCGGAAGGACCGAGCTAAGGAAGCCCGGAAGGGCCGAGCTATGGAAGCCCGGAAGGACCGAGCTAAGGAAGCCCGGAAGGAGCCGAGCTAGGGAAGCCCGAAGGGCCGAGCTATGTAAGCCTGGAAGGAGCCGAGCTAGGGAAGCCCGGAAGGGCGAAGGGAGGAGGTCGGCCTTAGCCGCCTCGCACGGATATTGATGCAATGACGATTTTACCCCCCAACATGCCCTCCACTCCCTAGTTCGAAGCGTAGGTTCGGGCATAGGGAGTATAAGTCCGAGCGGCGCGTTCCGGATGGGACGTTTTGGTTTGGACAGCCCGTGCAATGATGCCCTAATTAATGCGTCAGGATCATCGTGCCTTCGGGGGTAAGGCTCCCTTAGAGTGACGGTTGGGAATGCGCCACGTCGCGAATCCCGAATGATCGGGCGTTTGTCGAGGCGGTCCGAACACCTCGGACGGGATGCCCCGTCTTCTCAAGGCGGCTTCCTTAATGGGGAAGCAAGGCGATAGACGTACTATATATATATGTGCACGTTCGCAGCATCCTCTCATCTTGTTTTTTGAAAAGTTTGGCCTTTCATCCTTCGATTCTCGTCGTCCCGCCCGGTGTTTTTCTCTCAATCGAGATGGCGATGAGCCCCGACGATGTGGTTTCGGAGATTATAGCTGAGGATCTGGGGAGGATTCACCAATGGTATGGCATGCCCTCAGATGTCGTTCTGCGGGCGCCGGAGTCTGAGGATAGGGTCTCACGAGATCTGGAGTCCGGGGTATTCGTTTACGAAGACAGTTTGAAGGCGGGCTTTCGTTTCCCTCTCCATCCTTTGGTGAAGGAGATAATGACCCACTACAACATCTGCCCGGCGATGGTGGCCCCAAATAGTTGGTGGAGCATCATCGGATTCATCTCGATGTGCCACCAGATTCAGATTGTCGCCACTCTTCCCCTTTTTCGTGCCTGCTACCATCTGATACCCGGAGGAAATCAGAGTGGCCGTACATTGGACCCCGGAGGTCCTTCAACGTCATTGTGGATAAGCCATCTTCCATCAAGGGATGGAAGAGCCGGTTCGTTATCGCAGAGGGGAACATTGGATCCGGCTTCCCTCGGAAATGGGGGAACTTTGCTAGGGATGCAGAGACGCATCCAGTTTTGTCAGCGCAGGAGGAGAGGGATTTGGACGTCCTTCGTAATGGCCGAGTGTTTTCAGCTAACGACCTGCTATCGGAGGAGGCCCTCTTCGCAGCAGGGCTCAGCCCCCTGGACCCGCAAGGTGAATCCCTTCTTTTGTCCCTTTCTTGCTGCGCGTTTTCTCGATGAATGTGCTTGGATCTGATCGCGCGTGTTTCATCCTTTCAGCCAAGAGGTCGGCGTTATCGAGCCTTCTAAGAGGAAGAGAGGAAAGCGCCCAGGGGAGAGCAGTGGCGCGGATAGCGGAGGCCCGAGAAAAGGGCCCATACCTCCGCAAGAAGCCCGCCGGACACCGGAGCGGTTGTGACAGGAGCCGGGGGCGAAGGGAGGTTTGGGGAGAGAAGTCGTGATCCCTTGTCCTCCCATGTTAGAGATATCAGATAGCTCAGACGAGGCTCCGTTGGATCGTCCGACCGCGTCCCCCCTGAAAGAGGAACCGGCGGCGGATTGGGAGAGGCGGTTATTGCTGAGGGCCTGCTGTCCCCGCGAGATCACCACCGGCTCCAGCAGGAGAGGGAGATGGGACAGGTGCAGCCGAGGAGTTCAGGGGGAGCCCCCCCTTGGTCTCTCTACAGGGGAGTCCGGTAGTAGCGAGGTCGGACCGCCCTCGATGGGTCAAGAAGCGGTCAGACCGAGGCTTCGGGGGAGCCTGCGGAGGAGATGCAGGTGGCGGTAACCGGGAAGGATGCGTCGGAGGAGGGGACGCAGCAAGGTGGGAGTCCCGCATTGGGAGCTCCCTCGAAAAAGATTATGGGGAGGCTGGCGTTTGGGCTAGCCGAATTATCTGAAGAAGTCCAAGCCAGGGCCTTGGTAGAAGAGGCTGGGAGGTTGAAGGCCTCTCAGACGGAGGTCGCCCCGGCCGGTCCCTCAGGCGGGGACGGTCAACCCAGCAGCTCGGGTGCTGGTGTTGAGGTGGCGTTTTCCGCCTTAATGAGGTCGGCCTTGTATCCGGGTGCAGATCCTTCGGCGACAAGTTTGCAGACTTGAAGCTGGTCGATGCCGCGTTCGGTCAGCAAGGCGTGGCCGAGAGTATCCATCTCCTTCCCGACATCGACAATACGACCCTGATGAGGATGACTCGGGCCTATGCCTCGCGGGTAAGTTATTTCTTTTGTGCGGTAGATGTTTCCTGAGTGACCCCATCGTGGGTTTTTATTCATCTTTTGTCTCGCAGAGCGTTTTGCTTTCTCGGGCGATGTGCTGGCGTTTGAGTTTGGCGACGGGGGCCAGCATTCAGGCCAGGAGGGATAATGCCGAGCTTCAATCACGACTGAAGGTGTCTGAGAAGTTCGAAGAGCTTATGGATATGACTGATAGGAGCTTGAAGGGAATAAGGGCGGCACACCAGGTCGCCCTGGCCGAGGTGTCCAAGCAAAAGCGTAGGGTGGAGGAGTTGCAGGAACTCCTGGCGAAGAATGACAACGCGTGCTTGGAGCTGGCCAGAATCAAATTGAAACATTTTGCGGAGGTGAAGGCGATACGGAGAGAACATAGCGAGAGTATGGGTCAGCTGGGGAAGGAAGCTGCCGACGAGAGGAAGCGTTTGACCAGGATGCTCGACGAGGTGGAGGAGCGACTGAAGCGTCGTGACAGCGAAATTGCCCACTTGAGGGAGGGCGCTAAATGGCAACAAGGGGTGATAGCTCGAGTGAACAACGAGCTGTCCCAAGCTCGGGAGGAAATCGGAGCCAAACAGTCGAGGATCAACAATCTGCAGGAGAGAGTCGAGCTGGTCGGGGCTGATAGGACAAGAGCTAGGGGCGAGGCTGAGGAGTTGGCCAAGAGGTTGGCCAGACGAGAGGAGGAGGTACGATCTCATTTCCCCCCCCTTTTTAGTTTCTTCTACTGGCTTCTTGTGATGCCGACTAACTTTGGCGTTCTCAGATGGCGAAGCTGGAGTTGGAGGTTCGGGCTCTTCAAGGCGAGCTTGTGTCCAACCGCAATGAGAGCTCAGAACTCGAGGCGCGGGCCGGCGAGTTTGAGGAGCAAAATGTCATTCTGCGGGCCCAAGTTGCAGAGGCTGAGAAACGGGCTGCTGAGGCCAACATGCAGCTCGCCATACTCAAAGGGAGGCAGGATGCCATCAGTGTTGACGCCTTCCAACTTGGGCTGCAGGAATGCAAAGAGAAGATATCCAGCGAGCATCCAGAATGGGATCTCTCTTTTTTGGATGCTGAAACTCCTGATGAGGGTGAGTCCGAAGGGGAAGAAGAGGATGAATATGTTGACGTCTCCGACACTGACCCTGGTGATGTCCCGGGTTCCAGCGAAGCTGCTGCTCCCGAAGAACGATCGATAACTGCCGCTGAAGGGGCAAGGGTTTTAGAAAAAGGTGAATCTAGTCACACCTCCGTGGACGTGACTGATGACTCCTCCAAGATTGATGTGGTTCCCGGCCCTTAGAGGCCGCTTCTGTATTTTGTTTCTTGAAAGTTTGACTGACGCTTCTTAATGGATGAACCTTTATTTTCATTTAAGCGTTTTTCTTTATACGGCCCTGTTGCCGCCCAGTTTTGCCTCAATCGCGAGCAACTTATGGTTCGCTGACGCTTTTTGGTCATTTTTGTTCGGGATTGAGGGAGTGCATTGGCTCAACCCAAGGCGGGGCGGTTGCCTTGACTGGCGAACCGACAGGAGATCCGGTTCGGCTCATGTCTTAATTAAGGCTCAAGAAACAAAGCTGGACGGTTAAGGCCGATTGGCAAAGTAGGTCGGCTTGGGCCGACAATTAAGATAGGTCGGCTAGGGCCGACAAGCAAGATAGATCGGCTAGGGCCGATGGGCAAAGATAGGTTGGCTGGGGCCGACGAACGAAGATAGGTCGGCTAAGGCCGACGAGCATAGATAGGTCAGCTAGGGTCGACAAGCAAAAGGTCGGCTAGGGCCGATGGGAAAAGATAGGTCGGCTGGGGCTGACGAGTAAGGTAGGTTTTCGCGCTTTTTGCTATTCTGTCAGCACCCTGCCGTTTTGCAGGTGAATCGGTTTTTGTTTTACCAAAATCAGTGGTACGTCGCTGTGGGTAACGTAAAGCTGCACTTAAAGCTTTCCGGAAGGTGCTCTTTTCCCATGCAGGTCGTTTCATCGTGCTGCGCACATAGCCGCTTACCATTGGAGAACGTTATTTTCAAAGGATGATCTCCTGAACCTGTCAGTTTTCGAAGTGCTAGTGGACGATCCCCTGCATTTAATGATCATGATTCGGGATCAGGAGGAGATCTCCATATACGTCACAGCTCAGGCGGTGGGCTTGGCGTGCAGTAGGGCGCCGTGTCTATCCTGAAGGGCCACGTGGTGGCATGGGACAGATGTTTGAATTTCGGGGCTTCCAGCTTGGGTAGCTTTTCCTCGGTTCATTTCTTCCTATAAAAAGGGAAAAATGGAGGTCAGTTTTGGTCATCCCCAAAGTTTCTTTCCCGTTAAAGCTTTCATCATGCTTGTTTTTCTGTTGCTGCGAGTGGAAGGACTGAGCTTTTCTCTTGTAAGCTCTTTGCCTCCAGATAGTTGGGGCGATGAAGGAGCTGCCGAAGGATGGCTCACTCTTAAAGGATGAGTCCCGGAGATCACATGGAGAGTGCACATAGAGGGCGCAGAGGTCACACGGAGAGCGCACACATACTCTTCCAGTGTGACCTTTGTGGCCTGTTACGGGGGGCTTACGGTAGGAAGTGTATCGACACCCCCGTAGCACGCATAGACTCTCCCTCTTTCGTTGGCCTGGATTCCCATCCCTTCTCTGAGGGGAATCCTTGCCATGGGGCAGAGAATATGGGAGCAACCGGGGTTTGATGGTCCCCGAGTCTCTCGGTCGAGCGACGGCCTGCGATCCAGCACCCCCTCCTAGGGGAGCGGGCTGGTTCGTCCGAGTCCTCAGAATCAGCATCCACGGGCCATGCCTCCTTTTGGGCCCCTCGGTTTATTCGACGGGGGCTATGGAAGGTCAGCTTCATCAACCGCCCAGTTGAGCTGATCGTTTCGTGGTTTGCTTGATTTGTCGATCCGGACGTCGGAGCATCACAGTTGCCTAGGTCTGCTTTGGAGCAGTTGCCCGAGTTTTGTACTCGTCTTTATTTTATGCATTTCAATGTTCTTGTAACGCCTCTAAGGCATTTGTAACCGATCTCGACTGGCAATAAAGAGAGTTATGTTTTGTTTTTCAATCTCTATTTTTTCTGTGCCGAGTTTGCTGTCATTGTTGTTTGTGGGGTACAAAGGCGTCCCGCTTGTCCTTAGATGAGGGTCCCACGCTGTCCGAACTAATCGATGTTCGCGAGCGACGGTTCAGGGATCATTTCGGCGAAATACGTTCCTTACTTTGGTCCGAAGTTTGGTATTTTCGCGCTTCGCTCTTATCGGAGCTCGAATGTTCGTGGGTCAGCCTTGTCGAAGTTTAGGGAATCTATGCTTTTTCCCGTAGTGGTTCAGGGGACTTGTTGCTTGGCCCAGCCGAGGTTCAGAGAGTTTTGGCTTGGCTTGCCAAGGTTCGGAGAATGCTATACTTGGCCCTGCCCAGGTTCGGAGAATGTTTTACTTGGCCCTGCCAAGGTTCGGAGAATTTGTTACTTGGCCCCGCCAAGGTTCGGAGAAATTGTTGCTCGGCCCTGCCGAGGTTCGGAGAATGCTATACTTAGCCCTTCCAAGGTTTGGAGAATGTTTTACTTGGCCCTGCCAAGGTTCGGAGAAATTGCTGCTCGGCCCGGCCGAGGTTCGGAGAATATTTTACTTGGCTCTGCCAAGGTTCGGAGATTCTGTCACTCGGCCCAGCTGAGGTTCGGAGATTTGGGCTCAAGGGAGCGGTCCAGTTGTCATTGTGAGCCATAGTGCTAGGTCTATGCGGCGCTTGGCGATGGGCACCAGGTCGGTACGAGCAGTATATTGTCACGCTTTTTGATGGGTGACGCTACTCTTCCCGAAGGGACAGGTCATTGGCCGGATGCCGGACTTCTTCCCTCTGCGCTTCCCGAAAAAGAGGCCAGCTTTGGGAGGCTTGGGGAAGCGCTGAGGGTATTTATTGTGAGGGCCGACAGATCAGAAAATGTCTTGCTTGGGGGAATTCCCAAACAGTCTGCTCGCGCTTACCGATCTCGCTCGGGATGGGGCGCGACACTTTGGATTCTGCAGGCATTGAAATGATGACACGTGGCGAACTCTTATGGGTCGGCGGCTATGGCGCGACCGATCGAGATACCTGTCCAACGAGTATAAATATGACCGAGGGGTATCGGTCTCGGCTATCCCTCGGTTTAAGTCCTAAAACAATGGCCTCTCAAGGGCGATCATCTAGTGAGCTGCGCACCTCACTCAACAACCTGCTTCACTCGGAGAGGAGGCGTACCTTCGTCACTGTCGACGGACTGGGCCTGGCATCGGCCCTCGCGAGTAATCAGCAGCTCGTGAGGGTCGTAGAGGAGTACATGGATGTAACGACCAAGGAGGTGGAGGCCCTGCGCCGGGTGGTAAACCGGCAGAGTGAGGAGGTTAAATCGCTTCGCCAGCAGGTGGCTGATCTCACCGATCGTCTGGAGGATTTGCTGGCGCCGAGGGGCGACTCCGATCCATGATCCAGGGCCTCTTTTGCTTTCTTTTTATGTTTTTTCTGTCACTTTTGTAATCCCTTTTTCTTGATGAATGAAAAATGGATTTATTTTGAGTAATCCTCTTCTTTAAGAGTTTTGGCCTTGATCATGCTATTCTCGTAATAGTTAGGGTGTGGCCCCGTTGGCTTATGCGTTGATATAGACGCTTTGATCGACGGGTTATGGGGGCGTTACCCAAAGATTTTCAGCTGTAGAGGGGAATCCCCCGGTTCTGCTCGGGGCTTTTGGCCGATTACGTGGGGCTTAAGGGGCCCTTCCTTTTGTGTGTCAACGGTTTTTCGCTCAGCGTGCTTCGTTTTAAACCGGCGGAAGTTTCAAGGGCTATTTGGAAGTCCCTCGGCCTTAATCGGGGCCTACGCACTTCGGCTTTCAGCCGGCGTCTTAACCTGAAGAAATCTTTACTCAGCCTTGCTGAGGTTCGGAGAACGTTTTACTTGGCCCTGCCAAGGCTCGGAGAATTTGTTGCTCGGCCCAGCCGAGGTTCGGAGAATATTTTACTTGGCCCTGCCAAGGTTCGAAGAATTTGTTGCTCGGCCCGGCCGAGGTTCGGAGAATATTTTACTTGGCCCTGCCAAGGTTCGTAGAATTTGTTGCTCGGCCCGGCCGAGGTTCGGAGAATATTTTACTTGGCCCTGCCAAGGTTCGGAGAATTTGTTGCTCAGCCCAGCCGAGGTTCGGAGAATATTTTACTTGGCCCTGCCAAGGTTCGGAGAATTTGTTGCTCGGCCCGGCCGAGGTTCGGAGAATATTTTACTTGGCCCTGCCAAGGTTCAGAGAATTTATTGCTCGGCCCGGCCAAGGTTTGGAGAATATTTTACTTGGCCCTGCCAAGGTTCGGAGAATTTGTTGCTCGGCCCAGCTGAGGTTCGGAGAATATTTTACTTGGCCCTGCCAAGGTTCGAAGAATTTGTTGCTCGGCCCAGCCGAGGTTCGGAGAATGTTTTACTTGGCCCTGCCAAGGTTCGAAGAATTTGTTGCTCGGCCCAGCCGAGGTTCGGAGAATGTTTTACTTGGCCCTGCCAAGGTTCGGAGAATTTGTTGCTCGGCCCAGCCGAGGTTCAGAGAATATTTTACTTGGCCCTGCCAAGGTTCGGAGAATTTGTTGCTCGGCCCAGCCGAGGTTCGGAGAAATCTTGTCCAGACAAATAGCTCGGTCGTGCCGAGGATTGGTAAGCAGCATCTGTTTCTTTTTGCAATTTTTGGTGATGTAGTGCATAATGATTTGCATTGAGGAAAATGTGCCAATAGGAAGATATAATGGGGCATATAAAATAAATCTGGAGAGGACGTACCCTATTGATAATATTTTGGAGATTGTCCGAATTCCACGTCTGGGGAATGGATTTCCCATCCGGATCTTGTAGCTTGTAGGTTCCAGGTCCGATGATTTCCGCCACTTGGTACGGGCCCTCCCAATTCGGTGCCAGCTTTCCTTGTTCCAGCGGTTTGGAAACAGAGGCCTTTCGGAGGACAAGGTCGCCGGGCAGGAAGGCTTTCCCTTTGACTCTGGAGGCGTGATAACGGGCTACTCTTTGCTGATAAGCAGCCATTCTAATCCGGGCCTTCTTCCTAATTTCCTCCACCAAGTCGAGGTTGGTGCGGAGCTGCTCGTTGCTGGCTTCTTCCGAGTAGCTTTCCACCCACAGTGATGGGAGGCCTATTTCCACAGGGATGATGGCCTCTGTACCGAAAGCCATTCGGAATGGGGTTTCACCTGTCGGGATTCTCGGGGTGGTGCGGTAGGCCCATAAAATATGGTGCAGCTCCTCCGCCCATCTGCCTTGGGCTTTGGAGAGGCGAGCTTTGATTCCCTGAAGGAGGGTCCTATTGGTCACTTCGGCCGCTCCATTGGCTTGTGGGTGCCCGACTGAAGTAAGGTGATGACGGATTCTATGTTCCTCACAGAACTGGCAGAATTTAGAGTTGTCAAACTGCTTGCCGTTGTCGGTGATTATGGTATGCGGGAGGCTGAATCGGCAGATGATAGACTTCCAAACAAAATCTCTGGCCCGTGCTTCGGTAATTTGCGCAACTGCTTCCGCCTCGACCCATTTGGTGAAGTAGTCGATGGCGACAAATAGAAATTTCCGCTGTCCTGTGGCAAGCGGGAATGGGCCCAGGATGTCCATCCCCCATTTGGCGAAGGGCCAAGCGAAGGATATGGAAATTAGCTCGGCGGAAGAGAGCCTTTGGATGCTCGAATGCCTCTGGCAGGGGTCGCAGGCTCGGACTAGGTCGTCTGCGTCTTTCTGCATGGTCGGCCAGTAGTAACCTTGTCGTAGCACTTTGTGGCATAGGGATCGACTTCCCAGATGGTTGCCGCAAATCCCTTCATGCACCTCGCGCAGAGCATAATCTGCTTCGGACGGGCGAAGGCATCTGAGCAGCGGCATAGAAAAAGATCATTTGTAAAGCTGGTTGTCGATTAACGCGTAGTGAGTGGCCTGCAGCTTCAGTTTTCTAGCCTCCCTTCGGTCGGACGGCAGCGACCCTTCTTTGAGATATTTGAGGATGGGGTCGAACCATGAAGATTCGGCCTCAACTTGCATTATCTGGTCGGTCTCCGCGATGCTGGGTCTTTCCAGAGTCTCCAAGTGGAACTTTTGTTCGGCATCCATCGTTTCCGCGGTCGCCAATCGAGAAAGTAGATCGGTGCTGGCGTTCTCAGATCTAGGAATCCGAATAATTTTGAATTCGGCAAAATGGGGAAGCAGGTTCCGTACATCCTAGAGATATCGAATCATGTTTGGCTCCCGGGCCTCAAACTCTCCCCGTACATGGTCGGCTACCAGCTGAGAGTCGGTGAAGGCACTGAGCTTCTCCACTTTTAAATTGCGAGCGATGTGGAGGCCGGCTAACAGGGCTTCGTACTCGGCTTCGTTGTTGAAGGCCGGGAAGGAGAATCGGACGCCATATTCGAAGGTTATCCCCTCCGGACTGGTAAGAACCAGACCCGCACCAGAGCGATGGGAATTAGATGACCCGTCGACATGGAGGAGCCACCGGGCTCCAGCTTTTGGTTCTTCGGGGGAGTCTAGGGTAGAACCGTCCTCTGGGATGGTACACTCAGGAGGAAGTCGGCAAGCACCTGGGCTTTGATGGCTGGACGAGGCTGGAAATGTATGTCATGCTCACTTAGCTCGATGACCCACTTGGTCATTCTCCCCGATGTCTCGGGATGGTGGACCACCGTCTTGATGGGTTGGTCGGTCAGAACCGTCACAGAATGTGCTTGGAAGTATGGCCGCAGCTTTCGAACTGAGGTAATTAAGGCCAGCACCATCTTTTCAATTCTGCTGTACCTTATCTCCGCATCGCGGAGTAGCCTGCTGACATAGTAGATCGGCTTTTGGACCTTGCCTTCTTCTTTGATCAGCACCGAGCAAACCGCACCCTCCGAAACAGCCAGGTACAAGAATAAGGTCTCCCCTGGGGACGGACTACTGAGGAGCAGGGGCGAGCCAAGGTACTTCTTGAGGTCTTGAAATGACCTTTGGCATTCGGGGTCCACTGGAAGTTTTTGGCCGATCGGAGAGTTTTGAAGAAGGGGAGGCATCTCTCGGCCGACCGCGCCACAAAGCGGTTGAGGGCCGCTATCCTCCCGGTTAGGCGCTGGACCTCCTTGACAGATGCCGGGGGCGCCATTTGTTGGAGAGCTTGAATTTTCTGAGGGTTGGCTTCGATACCTCGCTGGGAGACCATGAAGCCGAGAAACTTCCCAGAGTTAACGCCGAAGGCGCACTTGGTCGGGTTGAGTCTCATCCCGTACTTGCGCAGCGTGGCAAAGCTCTCCGTGAGGTCCTCCACATGCTGCGATGCCTCCTTGCTTTTGACCAACATGTCGTCCACGTACACCTCCATATTCCGACCGATTTGCTCCTTGAATACTTTATTGACCAGCCTTTGGTAGGTCGCACCTGCATTTTTAAGACCAAAAGGCATAACGCGGTAACAGTAAGTACCTCGGTCGGTTATGAAGGCGGTCTTTTCTTCATCTTCGGGGGCCATTCGGATCTAATTGTAGCCGGAATAGGCGTCCATGAATGACAGCATCTGGTGGCCTGAGGTGGCGTCCACTAGCTGGTCAATCCGAGGGAGGGGGAAGCTATCCTTCGGGCAGGCTTTGTTGGTGAAGTTGATGCAGATTCTCCACTTGCCATTCGACTTTTTCACCATGACGACATTTGACAGCCAGCTCGGGTAATTTACCTCTCGGACGAAATTGGCCTTGATGAGTTTGTCTACCTCTTCTTCAATGGCCTTTTATCGTTCCGGGGTGAAACTCCTCTTCTTCTACTTAACCGGTCGGTGCATCTCGTCCACGTTGAGACGGTGGACGAGAACCTCGGGGCTGATCCCTGGCATGTCGGAGGCGGACCAGGTGAAGATGTCAGCATTACTTCAGAGGAAGTCGATCGATCTGTGCCGAGACTCTCCTTTGAGCAGCGACCTGATCTTTATGGTTCGATCGGGTTGAGCTTCGTCCAGCGGTACCTCCTCCAATTCCTTTGCCGGTTCTCCCCTTTGTTCGGTGAAGTCCTCGCGAGCATTTAGCCCATCAACCTCTGGCATTCTGGACTGTAGGCTTGTAACAAAGCATTGCCGAGCCATGGCCTGACTTCCCGAACAACTCCAACTCCCTGCTCGGTGGGAAACTTTATGGATAGATGCGGGATGGAGACGACTGCCTTGAGGGACATTAGTCCGGGCCTGCCGAATATTGCATTGTAGGGGGATCTGAGGTCGGCTACTAAAAAATCCATCTGGACAATGGCTACAAGGGGCCAGGTTCCCGTGCGGACTGTCAGGGTGATGACTCCTTCTGGGATGATAACGTCGCCAGTGAATCCCATCAGGGTGGAATCCACAGCTCGCAGGTTTTCCATGAGTAATTTCATTCTGGCAAACACACCAAGGTATAAAATATTTACCGAACTTCCACTATCAACTAGGATTCGGCTTACATCATAGTTATTCAAGTTAAGGGATACAACTAGTGCGTCATCATGGGGGAGCTGTATCCCTAGGAGGTCATCATCGGAGAAGGAGAGTTCGCCCGTCCGTGCCTTCTTTGGCACTGATCCATCACTGTCGCCTCTGGGGCTCGATCCGCCGACCTCTTCAATCATATTAATGCGACCGATCACGGGCGGATTCGACGGGGAGGAGGTTGTTGAAGTTCGGGCTGGCGGTCACCTCCTTGTTGTTGTGGCTCGGGTGCCCTCCTGAACTGATCCAGTCGTCCCCGCCGGATCAGCCTCTCAATCTCATTCTTCAGCTGCCAGCATTCTTCAGTGTCATGACCGTGCTCCCTATGGTAGCGGCAATACTTGGTAGGATCTCTTCGGGTCGGGTTCCCTCGGAGAGGTATTGGCCGGGGGAGCTGGCGCTCTATCTCCATGAGGATTTGCGCCCGGGGCACGGTCAACGGAGTGTAGTGGTCGAATTGCCTGGGAGGGCTTTAGGAGCGATTCCTTGGCGGCAGCGGAGGGACTCTCTGGCGGCGAGGAGGACTTGGTCGCCGGGCGGGATGGTGCCTATCGGGAACTTTGGGCTCCCTCTTCTTTGCCTGCTCAGCGCGGGCAACTCTCCATGATTCCTCGACCCTGGCGTACTTGTCCGCCAGAGCCATCATCTCTGAGAGGCAGGGGGGATAACTGACTTCCATAGCCAGATAGAAGTCGCTCTCCTTCGAGACTCCCCCCGCCAAAGCAGACATGGCCACCTCATGATTAAGGTGGTCCACCTCCAACATGGCCTTATTGAAACGGCCAAGGTAATTCCTCAAGGACTCCCCCTCTCTCTGCTTAACCTCGGAGAGGGAGTCGGACCTTCGTCGGTGGCGGCGACTGCTGACGAACTGGCCAATAAAAAGGTGACTTAGCTCGTCGAATGAATCAATAGAACCTGGCTTCAAAGCGTTGAACTAGGTTCGGGCGGATCCTCTGAGGGTGGAGGGAAAGGCGCGGCAAAGGACCGCATCAGATGCTCCGTGGAACATCATTATTGACCGGAAGCTGCTGAGATGATCGTCCAGATCAGACGAGCCGTGATAGGGTTCGACGGCCGGTAATTTGACATGGGAGGGAATCACTTCCTCCATGATCCTCTTAGAGAAAGGGATGCCATGCTCCGCCTTGGGCTGGGGCGGACGGGCCTGCTTGGCAGCGTCCAGCTCTTGACGCATTTCCTGGATCTGACGACGGATCTTCTCTTCGCCAGCCAGAGGAGGAGCCGGGCGTGAGAACCGCAAGGACGGTGTTGAGTCATGGTGGTGGATCTCTCCGGGAGGCCTCTCTGGGAGCGGCCAATCGGAAGCTCTGAAAGACGAGAGCACCGACGAGCTGCCGGCGTGAAGGCAGGAGAGTGAGAGCGCACATATGAGTGTGCGTCCAAGAGTGCATGGATATGCGTACCTGAGGAAATCTACCAGTCTGGTAGTTATAGGCGGTCACCTGTGTCTTGAGCGTCTTCTGGAAGGTTCAGAAGTTGTTAGGATATGGAGGTGGATAGAATCGGGCCATTGTGGGGCCGTTGGAATCCGTATCCTGTTTGTTAGGGGATCGACGGCCAGGAGAGCTTCTTGATGACCGAGATCTGGCTGAGTAGGCCTGGGGTGGTTATGATAGGTCCTAGGCCACGTTTCGACATAATTCCTTGTCTAGGATGCCGTTATGGTGAACCTGGGCTCTCCCGCGTCAGGTTCCGCGGAGGTGGGTATTGGATTGAGGATCATTTAACGTAGCCGGGCCATGGTGACTCGGGAAGGACCGAGCTATGGAAGCCCGGAAGGGCCGAGCTATGGAGGCCCGGAAGGGACCGAGCTGTGGAAGCCCGGACGAAGCCGAGCTACGGAAGCCCGGAAGGGCCGAGCTACGGAGGCCCAGAAGGAGCCGAGCTACGGAAGCCCGGAAGGACCGAGCTAAGGAAGCCCGGAAGGGCCGAGCTATGGAAGCCCGGAAGGACCGAGCTAAGGAAGCCCGGAAGGAGCCGAGCTAGGGAAGCCCCGAAGGGCCGAGCTATGTAAGCCCGGAAGGAGCCGAGCTAGGGAAGCCCGGAAGGGCCGAGCTATGTAAGCCCGGAGGGAGCCGAGCTAGGGAAGCCTGGAAAGGCGAAGGGAGGAGGTCGGCCTTACCCGCCTTGCACGGATATTGATACAATGACGATTTTACCCCCCAACAATATGCATCTTATTGTATTGCATTCAATGATTGATGCATTTACATGTTAAAATATATCAAAAAATTATTTTTGATACATGCATGCATCTGGAACATATGTCAATTATCAGAGTTGACGTGCGCTTGCTGCATCATTTTGGTGCAGCAAAACTTTTTCATTTATCTATTGGGACGGTGCAGCAAGAATTTTTATCTATCTATTAGAAGGAAAACACTTGCTGCACCAAAAAATGGTACAACAAACGTGCATTGGTCACGCATCCATGCTGCCGTGCTAAAATTTAATGGGTCTTATCGCGTATGTGCGCATAACAAATCCGTATATCCAGTACATGCTTACTGCGTCACCTTTTGATGAAGCAAGTCTTTTTTCTATTGGAATGCCTTTAAAAAAAGTTAAATCAATCAATCTAAATAAAAGAAAAAGTTTTTATACATCAGCCTTCAACCACATGGTATGCATCGCATGTTTTGTGCACAGATGCACAAAGACTTTCCCCTAAACGAGGACCAGTCTGGCAGCGCGTACCGTAATACCGGATCCATGGTCCAGTAAGTTCCGGCGGGCCAACTCCTACAGACCCAAACGACCCGGCCCAGCTTTATTTGTCCGATCCACGAAAGCAGCACCCTCCCATTCCGCAGGCCGAAAGGCCGCGCCGTTCTCGTTCCCAAACGAACACCGAAACTAGTCGGTCCCACGGGATCCCCACGGCGTCGACTCACCGCCGCTCGCCATTCCCGCAGCCAACCCTTCTTCCACTTCCTCTCCCTCGTGGCAGCGCGTGGCTCTCGAATACCCCTCAATCGCCCAGTTCTCACGCCCAAGAGTAGGCTCCAACCTCCCTAACAGACAGCCTTCTTTCAAATTTTTAAACCCCGCTTCCACTCCTTCTGTTCCCCTCCCTCCCCGTTATAAGTTATAACCATCCGTCGCCGTCGTGGATATGAGCGTTGCCGCCGATGACCACCACCACCACCACCCTCCCCATTGCGAAGCCGATGCTCCCCACCTCCTCCGCCGGCGCTAGCCGCCCCAACCAGCACTGCTGCCCCCGCCCATCCCGCCGCGGCAGCCCGGCCGCCTCCGCTGCCGCCGCCTCCGCTCTCCTCATCGCCTCCTTCGCCTGGCTCTCCCTCGTGTTCTCCTCCCTCTCCGCACTCCCCTGGCACCGCCTCCACCACTGGGACCTTTCCTCCTCCTCCCCCACCTCTCCACCTCCCCCTCCCCCCCCGCTTCCCCGCTCGCCTCTCCTCCCCCATCTCCCCCACCCCGGATGGCGACTCCGCCGCGCCGCTCTCCCTCCACCACGTCGTCTTCGGCATCGCCGGTTCCGCCCAGCTTTGGCCGCGCCGCCTGGAGTTCCTCCGCCTTTGGTGGCGCCCGGGGGCCATGCGCGGCCATGTTTGGCTCGATGACCGCGTTCCCCGCCTCCGGAACGTCTCTCTCGCCCGCGCCCTTCCCCCGGTCCGCGTCTCCGAGGACATCTCCCGCTTCCGCTACACCAACCCCACCGGCCACCCCTCGGGACTCCGCATCGCCCGCATCGTCGCCGAGAGTTTCCGTCTCGGCCTCCGCGGAGTCCGATGGTTTGTGCTCGTCGACGACGACACCATCATCTGCCCCGACAACCTCGTCGCGGTTCTCGGTAAGTACGACTGGACCGAGATGGTGTACATCGGGGGCCCGTCGGAGAGCCACTCCTCCAACACTTACTTCAGCCATTCGATGGCATTCGGCGGTGGGGGGATCGCCATCAGCTACCCGCTCGCCAAGGCCCTTACTAGGATGCAGGACGAATGCATCGAGAGATACCCCAGGCTTTATGGCAGTGACGACCGCCTCCATGCCTGCATCTCGGAGCTGGGTGTCCCCCTCACTCGGGAGTATGGCTTCCACCAGGTATATATATATATCGATCGGATCCAGTCTTCAATTCCATGGTCTGTTATATATTTTGCTTTCCTTTAGTCGTTTGCGTGTTTGAACGGTGATGAAACTTGTGGACGTTCCAAAAAAGATTTGATTTTTTTTTTCCCCAATGCACTTCATAGATTAATATTTTCACGTATCTTTCGCGTCCTTGTCTTGACTGTTTTTTTCCATTTGTTTAATTATAAATTCTCAGCACTTGCTGTTGAAAAATATTTTGTGATAAAGAAAGTTACATTCTTTGGTAGTCTTCTGGTTTTGATGTTGGATTCACTGATTGTTACCGTTTTATTATCATTTCTTATTGTCAAAATTATTTGTACGGCGTTCAATGCTGTTTCCACGATTTCTTACGTTACCCAGTGAATCCTTCTTATTATGTCACAAATGCTACATGGATGCTTGGATAATAAACTGGTGTGTCAAATTGCTAGTTTACAGTCAGTGGATGACAATCAATGTGTATTTTCCTTTCTTCCTCTTATTTTGTCTTTCCTCTATTGCAGTGGGATATTAGGGGAAATCCTTATGGCCTTTTGGCTGCTCACCCAATTGCTCCTTTCATCTCAATTCACCATGTTGAAGCCGTGGATCCTATTTATCCTGGTTTGAGCTTACTTGAAAGCCTAAAGCTTTTTACCAAAGCTATGAAGACCGATCCTCAGAGTTTCTTGCAGCGTGCTATTTCTTATGACAGAAGGAAAAAGCTTACAATCTCTGTGTCATTGGGATATGTTGTTCAAGTTTTCCCTTACATTATTCTCCCAGAGGAGCTGGAACGTTCTGAGCAAACATATGTTGCTTGGAACAAGCTAGGTAACAGGAATGAGTTTGATTTTGATACAAGGGATATTTATAGGTCAGTCTGCAAGAAGCCCATTCTTTTTTTCTTGAAAGATATTCAAAAGAATGGAAACATATCCATCGGTTCTTACACACGAGCTCAGGGGAGAGATGACCTTAGAAGTAAAGTTTTCTGCTTTCCTCAGTTGCCTCCTCTGCCTGATGTGGATAGAATTCAAGTATTGGGGAATCCCTTGAGGCAAAACTGGCATTTGGTCTGTCTATTGTTTTCCATGCCCTTCTTTTTATCTTTTGGTAGATTTTATTATTGTGACTCTGTAAATCACATTGTGTTTCACGAGCAGGTGCCAAGGCGGCTGTGCTGCAAAGTAGCTCAAACAAATAATGGGACTCTCAGGTTAATTGTCAGACAATGTGAGCGGGGAACTTTTGGGTCAGCTGCTGATTCTTTATGACAACCAATGGAGAAGTGGCATGTAAATCATCTCTCCAAACATGACAGCATGGATATGAAGTTTGTTATGAACAGAAGGCTTATTTTCCATGTGCTTCGACTATTTCATATCATATCTGAAGCTGGCCTTTGACAGATTTGAGCACTCAGCACTTTGGAGGCAATACTTACAAACTCTTTTATATTTGAGTAGTTCCTTATTTTCTAGGTATATAGTTGATCAAGTAACTCATCTTCCTTTTGTTAAGCATAAGGGAAATATTTCTTGCCTTCAAATTCTGTTCAGAAAGCATTGCATCACAGTCTAATCATGAAATCAAAGAGTAGACACATAGTTATAGCCTGTAGTGCTTGTTGATATGATCAGTGCCCCACTACCTTTATGTTAAAGAGCTAGTATGACATGCCATAGATGCTTACAATTTATTATTACCTTCATTTCTCCTATGTATGATGTTCATATAGATTGAATCATAAATGGTGTAGTTTGACTATAGATGGAGATATGATTAGTGAAACTAAAAATGTCTGCAAGACCAGAAATAAAGTTTAACAGTAGAAGGGTTAATGCTTTAGATATTTCCAAGATGCAATATGCACCATGAGTACACCTGGAGATGTAACAGAAACACACTTCGCTAGGATCCTAAATATTCAATAGTCACAGTGTTGATCTTTGGAATGCACATAGGTTGTTAATAATTATTTCTCATCGACAAGGATGACCGAGTTCTTAGCATTTTTCAGTTCTAAATGGAAACATGTAAATAGGACTGATTTCGTAGTAATATGCGTTAACTTGACAACAATATTATTTAAAACTAATTATAATCAGAAGAAGATATCAGATTTTTGGAAATGTTGTTTGGAAAGGTTTCCTTTGAATTGCGTAATGAGCCTTATTAGAGTTTACTTGGTTATGATTTTCAGGTTGCATAGTCATTGTTTCATCAAGTACATGCAATCCTTTCTCTTATGATGCAACAAGTGGATTTCACTTCCATTTGTGTCAGCCATGTGTATCTAGAAGTGAGTAGGCTGCCCTAAATTGGTTTTAGCATTCTTGCCATGTTGTGCAAAGGTTCTTGATGCAGGTTTAGTATTAAGAATCATAAAGTTCTTTTATGAAATTTCCATCTTACAGGGGACAATCAAACCCAAGAGATCCCAAACTTTCTTTATTTTCACTTTTTCATTGTAATTATAATTATATAATGTGCATTAACTGCATAAATTATTCAACTGATGGGTGATGGGAAACCCTATTATTAAAAAAAATGTCACTTGATTCTTGGTGACTGAATTTAAATGTTCTAGTTGCTGAAGAAAAACGATTGTTTTCCACCTTGAAGATTGCATTGAGAAGTTGAATTGCTGTTGGGAAAGTGAATCTAGTGGAATGTTATGTTTATTGTCATATAGTTTAATGAGAGTTGGTCTATTAATTGCATGTTAATGTTTGATCATCTATTTGTCTATGGTTGAAATGGATATATTGGAAAAATGTTGGGCTATTGGCTATTGCATGACATGGCCTATACAAAAGATTATCATATCACAATTAGGAGAAAAGCCATGATTGTTGTGAAATGCCTTAGTTGCCTAAAAAGTGGGAGTAAGTGCAGGCATGTACTTGGGTGTGGTTATGGGGTAGCAGATCTCCCACAAAAAATCTGAGAATAGTGGAATGCTGAAGAAGTGAGTGTGTGATTGGTTTCCAAAGCTCATGCAATGCTCTAAATAGAACTTTCCTGCTGCTAAGGTTCTTACTCTCATAGTTTCTAATAATAGCTGAGGTTAGAATTTGCTGCAGCTTGGTAATAAAGAAGAACGCGTTGAAGAATATGACAATAGGGTAGCGTATGTGCACCGTTGATGTCAATTCTTTGGTCAAGATGCTTCTTCATAGCTGATAAAATTGATGAATCATGACTTACTCTTGTTTGCCAGCCAGTTTGTCAATGTTTGTTTTAATGAAACATGGAATTTCAATACAAAACCACAACAGATACCTTTTGGGGCATTTGTGCGAGTTATTTGTTGTGTTGAAGAACAAGTGGTTGATACTATAGTAAAGTTTATTTGTGTTTTGGGTCTTGGCATATACTGAAGGTACTTATTTTGATGATTGAAGACTGAAAAGTTGCGAGAATATAATTAATACCTAAAAGGCGATGATGCTATTTGTCATTGATTTTTTCTACCATTATTTTCATTTGAACAGGTTCTAGCACCATCATGGCATCAGCCATTTAATATCCATCCCAAATAAACAGATAAAGTTGAGCTATGGTTTCAGAGTTTCAGTTAATAGAGAAGTCAATGCGCCTACAGTGAACATTAAGCTAGATATACAGCTATATATATCGTATTAGTACATCTTATGGCACATGCTGTGCTGAGGCCTATCTAGCATGTTTTTCATCCTCCATTAAGAGATATGCATTGGCCTTGCATCTATTAGTATTGTTTCATGCCATAGGGAATTTATCTATGCACCAAGCCACATGAAGATGCATGGTGATAGTTTCCTCTACCAGTGATACTTGTGACGGTAAATCTGTTTCGAGTTTTATGTAACAGTACATTATCTACTTGTGACGGTAAATCTGTTTCGAGTTTTATGTAATAGTACATTTTCTTAGAGTTCTATAGTTTGTGGTTTTTTTTTAAGGAATCATTCTTGTAATCCTGAGGTTCAACACTACTCATTCTCATTATAGTTCTATCATGATTACCGAATATGATCAATATGGGCATAAAATAAATTTATTTTTTTAAAATTGATTTGTGGTGAAGTTTCTCTTACATGAGGATGCTATCAGTGCAAAGATGTTTGTGGCAAAACTTAATTAGCAAGTATTGATAAGCTATAATAATTGGGGTTAAAGCCAATTATACAAATCTGGGAAGTGTTTGCATGTTATGACTAAGGCACCATATTAAGGGATGCATGTATATAATGCACATTCTTCTTATAATCAACAATCTTCCTTTAAATCCTATATCATGCTGTTTGATTTTTAAGCCAATTTTAATAAAATAAATAGATCCAAAGAATTCAATGAACATTTGTATGCCATAATTAATAATATTCCTTTAAATCCTATGTCACGCTGTTTGCTTATTAAGCCAATTTTATTAAAATAAATAGATCCAAAGAATTCAATGAACATTTGTATGCTGTAATGTATATGAAATGAAAGGACAACCCTCATTTGAAGGTTAGAAAGTAAAGAGTTCCTTGAGAGTCTAGCCATACAAAGTTTAGCAGCAATGCAGCAATTGTAGGATTTGTTGGGGAAGCAATTTTTTCTTATTTTATTGGAGTTTTTTTATTTGTTTCTGCATAATAAGTGCTGGCTAGCTATATATAGAAAAGATTTAGGGTTTTAGGTAACTTAGAAGGGAAACCTTCTTACAGTGGTGAAGAAAAGGAGAAAAGAATTGTGGTTGCTTTTTGGGGATACATAAAATTTTGTAGGAGGAGGCCACCACCAAAAAGAAGGTAGAAAAAGAAGAGAAATGTGAGGACATGAAAGAAGATATACAAGAAGATACATTGCATAAGAGGACTCTAGGGATGGAATTGCTAAGGGTTTAAAGCAGTTTTATTGCTTGCTATCTAGATTTTGAGAACAAGAGTGCAAATAAAATATTGAAGAAAGGAACACAAAAAAGTAGGGTTTGATAGGAGGATCTGTTGAAATTTTCAAACCATAACATAGCATATGGATCACAGAAATAAGTAGTTGTTAGAAATCTACCTAGGATGACTTACTCAACCCATCTCATAGCCCCTAATGGGGTTATAGGATGACCCATTGTGTCAAATAGGTGAATTGGTCAGCTCAAAATGAGTCAACCTATCATTCATGTGCTTTGGGTTAACATTGCTTAACAAAAATGAGGGTGGACTACGGATTGTCAAGGGAGTTGACAGGGCTTTGGTTTTCACTTTGATACCGTAGTTGATCGCATGGTCCTCCTCTAGTGTACCTTGTATGTTTCCATAATTCATTGTCACTTATTGTCATTTAGTTGTTGCTTATTGTTATTCAGTCGCTGTCCATCAAAGGTTTTTTTCCTTCTCCTCTAGTTGGCCTGAACTGCTTAGTATGTTCTCTCCTCTTCTTTCTCTATGAAGCTTTGGGGTTCGACAGGGGCACATCAAAGTGTTGGTGATGGAGCGATGGAGGAAGAGAGGAAACTTGATGTGGAGGTAGTTCTCGCAATGATGATGTTTGGTGGCAGCCTTGAGTATGGCGAAGGAAAGGACCCAGAGGGGTCGAAGGCAAAGGCAGAAGGTGGTTGTGGGGAGGACTTCGGTGCTGGGTCCTAAGAATTTGAGGTGCGAGAAGTAGCTTGAAGAGACCATAGCCATTGGCCAATGGTTGACCTGCAGACCACTGGCCAAGCCAAGTTTGACATATTAGTCTAATGGAGATGTGGAATTTATTGACAAAAATATGATAGAAAATTAAACAATATCAGAAGGCTGCAATGTGCAGAATCAAGAATAATAAGTAGCAAATAGAAGGGGAAGAGCAGAGAAATTGATAGATATAGCATGAAAAGAGGGAAAAGGAAAGGAGGAATAGTCAACCAAACTCACATGCATCATGGTTTCTTGGTTGCCAATAAAATTCCATCATACGAACTAATTAAAACCTAATGTTAATTAAATTTGAGATGAATTAGGATTCAATTATGACACCTAATAACTTTTCCATCCCCAATACCCCAACTAATTGGTGACTAGTGTGGCTCCTCTAGAGTCCTAATAACCCATGGTACTATAGCATGGCACTATTAATGCTATAATAATGTAAACAATAGCTAACCCATTAATTTATAAAAGTACTCTTCCTAAGCTACTGTTAAACTCAATTAAACACCAAAGACATGATACTAAATTAAATTTGAACCATTCAAGCTGCTTTTTAGGCTTCAATATGCTCCCTTGAAGTACTAATTGGATATATGTGGTCCAAGTCCACCTTCATAGATCAATGACAATTCGATTTCAACCGTCCATTACTTAGATCAATAATTGGAAAACCTCTATTCCATAGTAATTGCATCATGTGTCTGGTAAATAATTTGATTGTCTAGAAGTGGTTGACATGTTCATTTATTGGGCCACGTAGATAGAGCATCTAAATCTCCTAAGTGATATGAATCATCCTATTCGTAAGGATGGTGAGCTCCAAGTCATTAGCCAAATCCTGAAAAGTATTGATTTTGCAAAAAGTCTAGGGAGATTGATTAAGAGTGTATCTGGCCAAACTTTTTTAGATAGAGATATTATAGAGCAATGGTTATGCAAGCTTGGGCTGTGACCACACGGTAAAATCTCCAAGGAGACAAAAGACAATTAACACCAGAGTATTTTTCATATTAGGATATATTGAACTTAGGAAGGAGAGCATCAAGAAACAAGCCAACATATGCATCCTCATAAACTGGAATATCCTTTAGGGCAGGTGTGACTCTTTGGTCATATGCATGCCATATTAAATTTGAGTGGAAGATATTGAAGTGATATAAAATCGGTCCAGAAGAGTTGCGAGTGAATCTTGTAATAAAGCTGCATGGATTTTAAATGACACGTTGGATTGACCTTTTTGTTGCAGATGGTAAAATTATAATGGGTTGGATAAATGGATTTGGAGTAAGTAGGATGAAATTCGAAAGTTGAGATTGAAGTGTTTCAAGTAGGGTAAGTGGCACATGGTTGGCTAAGGTTAATTGGATGATGGAGATGAGGTGAATTAGATTAGAATGAGTTGTGCTTGGATCAATGAAGTGAGATGGCTTTGGATTGGTAGGCTTGGCTAAATTTGGTTGGTTAGCGTGAGCTTTTTGGCTGTCTTGGGTGATCCAGGTAAATGGAGATGGGTGAATTGTCTTAAGAGGGATGGAGCAAGTTGGTTTGGATGGCTAGGGCTAATTCCTGTTGTAATGGATGAGGTTTGGTTATGTAAGATGACTTGCTTTTTTGGATTGTTGTGGCTTGACTTAAATAATTTAGGAATTGGTTCATGACTTTGGGAAAAGTATGAAAAGGAGTGCTCTGATTATTTTTATTGGATTTATGTAGATCTCAAGCAGGATGTGTTATGCATGATGCTGTACAGGTTAAAATTAAGGTAGATTTTATGATTTAAGGGCGTGTAGTTGAAATAATTTACTCAGAAATAGAAGGGTCGGGTTGAGTTCAATGTTAGGAATAGGTAAGTTTGATAAGGCTATCAGACTAGGAAGGGTATGGACAGAGACTTAACAAATATGTGATCTTGCGTACATGCTTCACAAGATGTAGTGTTGCTCTGATAATTGGCTACTTTCAGCTGCTTAGGATAAGAAGGATGGTTTCTTTCCTTTATGAATTATGGCTACAATTATTGTTTGTTCTTTGAATTTTCCAGATTAACCTCTTAATGGATAACTTAGAAATTCTGGGAAAATATAATTAACATAGCCAGACATTGACCAAGGAATACCTAGGAAATGTTGGCATAACTTGCAATTGCCAGAAAAGTGAGTCAAAAATATACATGCTAACAAACACTAATCTGTTAACATAGCCAGACATTGACCAAGGAATACCTAGGAAATGTTGGCATAACTTGCAACTGCCAGAAAAGTGAGTCAAAAATATGCATGCTAACAAACACTTGTCTGTTAAAAACAAACGCAAGAACAGGAGGCAAGGTTGAACTTTGAAGGATGTTGCTTATGTTGAGCAGAGGCTTTCAATTGTTAGTGAGCCAGTATTCTATGGCCAATTGGATTGAGAAATTACTGGTTTTATTGGAACAGAAGCCATGATATCAGTATGGTCTACCCAATATAATGATCCAAACCCCAGTGCAGGAATGTCAATGAGTACAATCATTCTCTGTAGGAAGACATGAAGAAGAGGTAAAATTCTTATTGTATAATAATAATTCTTAGAACTCACTTTGCTGATAATTTGAAAGGGTTATGAAGTGACCATGGTGATATGCAGTTCGCAAGTCAGAGAATGGTGTTTCAACCAAGTTTCTCAGGGTACTCTTTCCAGACAGGGGCACAAGTCTGATCCTTATTGAGGGATTTATCTTTCAAGAATAAGTTTTTCATGCGGTGCAATTTATTAGATAAAGAGCCAACTTTACTGGTTTACAGAATATGAATGACATGATTTCAGTCAGAGGAGGGCCGGAATACTTCCTTCAACAGTGTAAGTTGAAAGGTGTAGAGCGAGCTCAAGTTTTTTCCTCACCGCTGGCTCAAATTTTAAGTGAGAACAAATGACGGTACCTTGTTATGCTGCTTGACATGAAGGTGCTGGGATCCAAGAATTGGGTCGTTTGGAATTTCTGAATACAATGCTGCGTGGATGTTTTTGAGTTGTGAGTTACTATAACCAAGTTCACAACAAATATTGAGCAAATATTGTTTTCAGCATATGCTTGGATATCTGAAAGTTGATTGTGCAACAAAATTCTGTTGCCAAAATTAATGGTTAGATGGATGGTAGCATGCCAACTGTATCCCAGTTGTTGCACTCTGTTCTATTTTCTATCACATCTTTGTAATGAATGGTGTCGTCCCCATTGTTCTTGTAATTATGCACTTATGTCCATGGTGAATATGAAGTGTATCAAAGAAGAATGATTTTAAGATTATTCCATGACAGATTAAGACCTTATGGGTACGAAAGTAAGTTATGCAACTGAAGCAATAACTTTAATGATTCAAAACATTACAAAGATAAGAAAAGCAAAATAACTAAGGATATAAAGAGGCATGAGGGATATAATTAATAACTGCTAGCTTCTTCCCAGCCAATATTTGCGTTGGTACTACCAGCCTCATAGAGGTTTTCTGCAGTAAGTGCCCAGAGTTGGCACCATGATTTTATGGATAAATCTCTAGTGTCACTATGGAAAATGTATGGAATCGGCATTGGAAAGCTATTCTGAAACAACATGATTGTTCATAATTTCATGCAAGATATTGAATGCATTATTGTATATATAAATTCCTATTTCTTGATGATTTCTTCTACTGCGTACACTGTTTAATACAGGTCTATTTTGCTTCTTAATTTCGAAAACCAACCATTGAGGAACCGATCATCAACTCTCTCATGCCATAAGGCTGCAAGAGTACTCAGTAGAATGCAAATTTCTTAGTTTCATGTTTATTTGACTATTTTTGTGCAAACGAGTTAGTATCATATACATGTATTGACATATACGTCTACAATTTCCATGATTACCTTTTGGAAAATGAGGCCTGGCAGTGATTACATAAGATTAGAAGTCTTGTAAATGCTTCAGGATATGAGGAAGTTCTCTTGTAGAGCATATATATTTGAGGAAAATGTTCGGCCGGCAGACATTGGCTCTACTCTTGCTATGAGTTTTCTAATAGCTGTATTTTCTGCATTCATGGTTATGAAAGATCTATAATGTTTGAATATTAGGTGCAGGGTTCTTAAAGATCTATAATGTTTGAATATTAGGTGCAGGGTTCTTATACTATTTTAACTGTGCATCCTCATGTTGCAAGGAAAAATGAAGGAATGTTAGGGAGAAAGGTCTGCCAAAATGTTTTTGATCTTGTGGGGAGAATCCAGTGAGGCGAAATTATCCTCTAGTGCTGATATGGTGGATTTTCTTAATTGATTCACATCATTTAAACCTATAATAAGATGATATATTGGAGGATAACTTTTCTCAAAACTTGTTGCTCTAGTAAAGTGTATGATTCATAAACAGAGGTCTAAACACCCTCTAACAACAATGGCAAATGGATGTATGAAAATGGATCTGAGTAGAATTTTAATAGCACAATAAACAAGGGGTTGCAAGGAATTTGAATTCATTAATTGGTCTGAAATATCCGGTGAAATTAGTAAGCCCTGAGGCAATCCTCATTAATTATCTTGATTTATCAGCCAAGTTTAATCATTTGGTTGTGCTACATTTGCTGGTGAGCTGAAAACATTAAGAAGCCAGTGCTAGAGTGAGAATTCGGACTGAATGCAGCAACCCAATTGTAAAAGTGCTAGGCTATCATATTTGTGCCCCTTTATTAGGACTAAGGTTAAGCATTCTGCGCCTTTGGGACTCAGAAGTGAAGCTTTATGCAGTAAACTTAAGTTGTTGAAAAGCGTTCATCTATTGTGCAAGTGAAATATGAGGACAAGCGCATCAGAGAATATAAGCCATCAAAAAAACCAAGCAAGAGTCTAATTATGAATAAAATACATTTGATTTTCCATTGGAAGAGAACCTTCCCTAGAGCTCCAAAAATTCATAGTGGTTTGTGACGAGCATGGTGTCATTCTACAAAGAGTTGCACAGATGTTACAATTGGTGGTCTTGGGTCTCATTCAGCTCATCCCGGGGCCTTATTCCAGATTTGTGAATAAACCCAACAGTAATAGCATGAAAAAGAGGCTCCTGAGCAAGACATCAAAGCAAGTTGCCGACTTGGACCGAACATGTGAAAAGCCTGGAAAATATTCAACTCCTAAATAAGACTGCCTCTGCCTAAATCTTTTCATTGAGTAGTTGAAGGTTCGCAGGCTTCTAGCACGTTCAGTCCAAGTCTGACAACTTGGCTGACAGTTCAGTCCAAATCAAACAGTGGTTCGATGAAGACAATCAAGGAGGACCATGTCGACTTGGACTGAGCATGCTCGAAGCCTGCGAATCTTCAAAGTTTGTCAAACTCAGCAATGATCTAAATCTTTTTGTTCTTATAAAATAGTTAATTGTGTTTATTGAATCACTATTTGAGTTTGGTATGCTTGAATGCAAATCAACAAATTATTCATAAAATATCCTTCTTGTTTACGATGGACGCCTATCGCTTTCTGATTTGGAAAACCAAGTCAAGTAACTTTTTCTGAGATGGAACCATGCCAGGGCGATATTAGCGTGTGGTTGAAACTGGTTATATATATAGATATAGAGTGGGAGCTTCTGTTGAGGGAGTTAATGGGTTGAAATGGACTTTGTAGTTTGACAAGTTTAGTTGTTAGTTTGCTTAGGCTTTTCCATCTAGAGTCTCTGAATCATTGACAACTAATCGAAGGAAAGAAAAATCTAAGAGGACGTCCTTCGATCTGCTGGGTCGTAAGTCGCTAGGTTGGAATGGACCATAAGATATACCAAGTTACGCTAACAGAGTCTGACAAGTCTAGTTGTTAGTTTGCTTCGATGTTTTTGTCTGGAGTTCCTGTGAATATTTGACAAGTAATCATTGGCTCAAGTTCCTTTGTTATCTTTGCAGTAATTCTGCTTGCAAGCACTGTGTTTTAGGACAATGAGATCAGCATCTGCAATGAAACGGAAGAGAATTTGGTGGTATTATTAAAAAAAAAAATAAATAAAAGAGAGAGAGGAAGAGATCTTCAGAATTAAAGCCCTAGTTGTCATTATAAATATTTGAAACCTTGCCTTTCCCCAGTTCCATTCCCTATGGTATTGTGTCATTGGACTTGATTTTTGCCAAGAATAAGGAAGTGGGTGCATGGCCTCCGGCCGGTATCTTTCGTTGGACAGAATAGAGAAGAGAAAGAAGCGAGGATAACGATCAGGAGGAGAAAATACTAGGTAGGATCAGTAGTTGCTTATATATGGCATTCATATGTAATGTTTGGAATTCAAGAATTTTTTAAATAATAAACAGTCCTTTTCCCAACTGTAGAGTAATCTATACTGTTTTTTTTCCTGATGACGCCAAGTCACATTCTTCAAACATAGGGGAAGACGGACGTCCTTCTCTCCGGACCCCTGCAAGAAAAGTCTCCGGAGACCGGTTGTTCCGGTGGAGACCCTTCGACGCTCAAGTCAGTTACTTGGGATCAGACAAGAACCGCTCAGCGAAAGGGAGCTGAGACAGTTAGGGTTTTGCTAGGAGGAAGAAAACTAGAAAACCAGAGTTCGGATCCCTACTTACAGTGCGGGCGTGTATTTTTATATGTCCGAATATCACATCTTACTGTTCCGAAAGATTACCATCGTACCATCATTGTGCGCGCCGAAGGCGTCCCGCGATACCTGTCAACATAGTGTCACATGTGTCTAGCAGCCATGGTTGTATTTGGTGTGCGCCGTTGCTTGACATTACCGCGCACAGTTGCAAGTGGTAGCGAGTCGTACTTCGTAACGGGGCACAGTCACGCACAGGAACATGCAGTGCACCATACTCCGTTATGAGGCATGGCCGCAAGCAGCCACGGGCGCACGGAGAGTGACGTGGAGAACGGAGAGTCACGCGGGCACGCCTGGTGGCTTGGAGCTGTCATTTGGTTCAAGGGCTGGTCCGCGTGCTTATTGCTGATGACGCCCGCGCACCCCGAGACCGGAGGGAGTTTCGGGGTCGAGAGATAATGATCTCACCCCGAGACCGATGGGGGTCTCGGGGGTGAGATAATGCTGGTGCACCCCGAGATCGGAGGGGGGTCTCGGGGTCGAGATATGGTGATCCCACCCCGAGACCGAAAGGGGGTCTCGGGGTCGAGATATGGTGGTCCCATCCCAAGACCAGTGGGGGTCTCGGGGTGAGATAATGCTGGTGCACCCCGAGACCGGAGGGGGGTCTTGGGGTCGAGATATGGTGATCCCACCCCGAGACCGGTGGGGGTCTCGGGGGTAAGATAATGCTGGTGCACTCCGAGACCGAAAGGGGGTCTCGGGATCGAGATATGGTGATCCCACCCCGAGACCGGTGGGGGTCTCGGGGGTGAGATAATGCTGGTGCATCCTGAGACCGGAAGGGGGTCTCGGGGTCGAGATATGGTGATCCCACCCCGAGACCGGTGGGGGTCTTGGGGGTGAGATAATGCTGGTGCACCCCGAGACCGGAAGGGGGTCTCGGGGTCAAGATATGGTGGTCCCACCCCGAGACCGGTGGCGGTCTCGGGGGTGAGATAATGCTGGTGCACCCCGAGACCGGAGGGGGATCTCGGGGTTGAGACATGGTGATCCCACCCCTAGACCGGTGGGGATCTCGGGGGTGAGATAATGCTGGTGCACCCTGAGACTGGAGGGGGGTCTCGGGGTCGAGATATGGTGATCC
Source organism: Calamus simplicifolius (assembly GCA_900491605.1). Lineage (NCBI taxonomy): Eukaryota > Viridiplantae > Streptophyta > Magnoliopsida > Arecales > Arecaceae > Calamus > Calamus simplicifolius. Next base: position 147,842 of record UESW01002385.1, read on the forward strand.
CACCCCGAGACTGGTGGGGGTCTCGGGGGTGAGATAATGCTGGTGCACACCGAGACCGGAAGGGGGTCTCGGGGTTGAGATATGGTGATCCCACCCCGAGATCGGTGGGGGTCTTGGGGGTAAGATAATGCTGGTGCACCCCAAGACCGGAAGGGGGTCTCGGGGTCAAGATATGGTGGTCCCACCCCGAGACCGATGGGGGTCTCGGGGGTGAGATAATGCTGGTGCACCCCGAGACCGGAGGGGGTCTCGGGGTCGAGATATGGTGATCCCACCCCGAGACCGGTGGGGGTCTCGGGGGTGAGATAATGCTGGTGCACCCCGAGACCGGAGGGGGTCTCGTGGTTGAGAGATGGTGATCTCTGTTAGCTGCTGTTATCTTTTATTCTAACGATGCGGGATCAGTCATATCAGATGCCCCCTCACCCTTGAGGCGAAGCGGGTCCCACTGATGAGGTGAAAGGGGTATTCTCCTCCACATGGCTGATCTCCGCCCACATCTCTTATGCAGACGGCATGGGGAATGTGAGAAGGCGGCCGCCTTCGTACACTGTGCCCGCCACGATCGACCTCAAGAGAAAACTAGCCCTTCGAAGTCTGCGCAAAAAGCTGTATCATCATTACCTCTCATAGCGGCGACGTCAGCGGAGTCCCATCATTGGCCGGAGGCGTACCGCATCACGCGCTGGGCGTCCCTCGAGGCGAGCCAGCCTATGGTAGGGGGCCATGTGGCCGACGAGACGAGGCGGGACGATTTGAAAATCCAATAAACCCAAATGAGGGGTTGAATCTGGCCATATTGCTTCCGCTATTGTCGTCTTCCTCTGTGCCTGTGCTCTGATCTCTCCTGCAACCCGAGAGCTCGTGCTTGGCTTTCCTTCCTTCAGGTCAGTTCTTTGTCCATTCCAGACTTCTCCGTCCCTTCTCTTGCTCATGAGCTCTCCATCCTGGACTTCGGAGGACGATTCTCTTCAGGTCAATTCTTTGTCCATTCCAGACTTCTCCGTCCCTTCTCTTGCTCATGAGCTCTCCATCCTGGACTTCGGAGGATGATTCAGAGAATCGTCCTCCCTTTGAGAGGCACTGTACCTCTCCCGTACCTTCTCCTTCTCCTTCGCTTGAGTGTCCACTGATTCAGAGGACCGCGTCCCTCTGGCCCGGCGACGGGTCGCCGGTGGAGCCCCATCGAGGAGCCGTCGGTCGGAGGCTGGCACCTCCTCGAGGGTGGAGGGGTCCCCAGAGGGGACTGCCTCCACGGTAACAGGTCTGGATTTGGCAAAAATCCGGGCCCATTACCAGATTCCTCGGGACGTTGAGCTTTTTCTGCCAACTCCCGATGATAGGGTCATCTCCTCCCGACCCGGTCGGGTGGCCCTTTATGAGATTTGCCTGAAGGCAGGTCTTCGTCCACCTTTTCCATCCTTTTTCATCAACATTCTTGACTACTACTCCTTGACTCTATCCCAACTGGTCCCCAACTCCTACCGTGTCGTTAGCGCCTTTGTCATTCTCTGCCGTCGTCTGGGTATCACCCCTCGAATCTGTCTTTTCCGATCCTTCTATATCCTCCGGTCCCAGAAGGGTTGGCGGCTGTTCCAGCCCCGACCCAATCGGGTCCTCAAACTTTTTCTTCCTTCTTCAATCAAGGGATGAAATCCCGATTCTTTTTCGCTAACCTTGACCAAGTCAGACCCCGGTGGGGAGATCCCGACCTCCGAGGGAACGCAAACTCCACCATCCAACCTGGGGATCGGGAGGCGTCGGGTCAATTGCTAGCTGCCGAGATCCCTCGGTATACCTTGCTCTTGATAGAAGATAATCTCGAGTCGGCGGGTCTTATCTCCCATCGGGGTAAGCCATTTCCACTCTTAGCCAAAAATTGTCTGCTTCTCTTTTTTTTTTTTAACTTTGACTGATGTCGTGCAGCCATGAAGATACCGAAAGAGAAGCTCCTAAGGGCCGCCTCTAAAAAGAGGGCTCGGGAGGGGCCACCTGGAGGCCAGCGAACTCCAGCCCCAAAACGCCCGACGGCTCGGGCTCCCCAACCACCGGCACCACAAGACCCCCCGGCAGCTCCAGAAGTTAATCTCACAGCCGACACCCCGCCAAAGATGACGACGACTACGAGAGTCCCAATCGAGGAGCCGGTAGCATCGGAGGAGCCCATTGTGGCTGAAGAGCTTTCTGCCCCTAGCGAACCGACCCCGCCGGAGGCTGCCATGGATTGGGGCGAGGGGCCATCAAGGGTCGCGAGCCCACCCCCCGAGAGGTCGCCTAGGAACAGCCGCGCATTGAGCCGAAGGCTGCCGAGACGGCCGAACGGAGTGTGGCCAAGCCAGGGCCGCCCCGGGACTCCTTGAATGATGGTCACTGGGCTGAGCGGGTCCTTGCCCCAGTGTTTATGCCCGAGATCCTGGAGGACCTCAGCCACCAGAAGGCGAGCACATTCTTTCGTGATTCTTACGCGGCTATCGTCAGGGTAAGCGGCCTTTTCACCTTTTGACTTCATCTTTTTTCTTTTCTTTTTGCTAACCTGGAACTTACGCATGCAGCTCGCACACTCCCTGAGGGCTGCCAGGGATGTAATCCATGGTGGGAAGGCCCTTCTGCGGGAGGCGCAGGAGGCTGAGGATGCTCAGCGCCGTGCGGAGGTGGCCGAAGAGGCACTGGAGTTGGCCAAAAGCGCTTGGGCAAGTGAAACCAAGGCTGCTGAGAACCGGGCAGAGGCTGACACCAACCGTGTGCGCGCGGTACTTCACCAAATGACGGATGCCGAGAACGCTGTGATGGCCAGAGATCTACACATCTCTGAGCTGACCTTGGCCCTTCAGGAGGCCGAGGATCGGGCGATTGCGGCGGAGGAAAAAGTGAAGGCTGCAGAGGAAGAAACGAAGGTCGCGGAGGAAGAGGCGCGGGCGGCGAAGGAGGAAGCAAGCCAATCCGGGGAGGAGGCGAGTCGCGCTTGGGAGGCCGAGAGGGCTGCAGTTGCAGCCCTCGCTGCGGAGGAGAAAGCTCGGGCCGCAGAGGTGGAAGCTGTCATCCTGGCCAGGACCGCTGGGATTATAGAAGAGTACAAAGCGTTCGAGCGCTTTGCAGATGATTTGGCGGAAGCCTCGGCGGCGGTGTTCCTTGAAGGATTCCAGCATGGGAAGGAGAAAGTTGCCAGGGATTTGAATATTCCCCAAGCCCTGGAAGTTGAGCTAGACCGCTTCTCAGATTCGGCCCCCTCCGACGATGAGCCCGTGCCAGCAGAACCGTGAACTTGTATTTTTGTTTTTGCAAGTCCGACGATGTCGGAATTTTGTAACCCCTTCAAATTAATGAAATACTTTTCTTCAAAATACATTGTCTATTTATGACTCTTACCCTGAATTCGTTGGTTGACAATACGCGGCCCCACGGTCCCATTAGTCCTGCTAGTGCCAGGGGATGACTCTCAACTCATACGAGCTATTCCGCCTTAGCCATCTAGGACCGAAACTTGGGGCCAGGAAGGATAGGTTTCTTTGGGTTGAAACGCCGGTAGTTGGAGTTTGAGGTAGGCGGGTTCCTCAAGACCGACGGCGCAACGCTCTGCCAGGAGTATGTCGAGCCTTGCGCTAGGTAGGCATGTGGCTTTTGGTGCCGATGGGGGTCGGACTTTATCCGACCGATGGGACTTTATGTGCCGTCGGGTGTCGGGCTTCATGCCTGGCTGGTGCAGGGCTTTGAGTGCCGATGAGTGTCGGGCTTTATGTGCCGTCGGGCGTCGGGCTTTGAGTGCCGACGGGTGTCGGGCTTTAAGTGCCGACGGGTGTCGGGCTTCATGCCTGGCTGGTGCAGGGCTTTGAGTGCCGACGGGTGTCGGGCTTTATGCCTGGCTGGTGCAGGGCTTTGAGTGCCGACGGGTGTCGGGCTTTATGCCTGGCTGGCCCAGGGCTTTGAGTGCCGACGGGTGTCAGGCTTTATGCCTGGCTGGTGCAGGGCTTTGAGTGCCGACGAGTGTCGAGCTTTATGCCTGGCTAGCTCAAGGCTTTGAGTGCCGACAGGTGTCGGGCTTTTATGCCTGGCTGGCCCAGGGCTTTGAGTGCCGATGGGTGTCGGGCTTTATGCCTGGCTGGTGCAGGGCTTTGAGTGCCGATGGGTGTCGGGCTTTTATGCCTGGCTGCCCAGGGCTTTGACTGCCGATGGGTGTCGGGCTTTATGCCTGGCTGGCCCAGGGCTTTGAGTGCCGATGGGTGTCGGGCTTTATGCCTGACTGGCCCAGGGCTTTGAGTGCCGATGGGTGTCGAGCTTTATGCCTGGCTGGCCCAGGGCTTTGAGTGCCGATGGGTGTCGGGCTTTATGCCTGGCTGGCCCAGGGCTTTGAGTGCCGACAGGTGTCGGGCTTTATGCCTGGCTGGTGCAGGGCTTTAAGTGCCGACGGGTGTCGGGCTTTTATGCCTGGCTGGCCCAGGGCTTTGAGTACCGACGGGTGTCGGGCTTTATGCCTGGCTGGTGCAGGGATTTGAGTACCGACGGGCGTCGGGCTTTATGTGCCATCGGGTGCCGGGCTTTGAGTGCCAACGGGTGTCGGGATTTAAGTGCAGACGGGTGTCGGGGTTCATGCCTGGCTAGTGCAGGGCTTTGAGTGCCGACGGATGTCGGGCTTTATGCCTGGCTGGTGCAGGGCTTTGAGTGCCGATGGGTGTCGGGCTTTTATGCCTGGCTGGCCCAGGGCTTTGAGTGCCGACGGGTGTCGGGCTTTATGCCTGGCTGGCCTAGGGCTTTGAGTGCCGATGGGTGTTGGGCTTTATGCCTGGCTGGCTCAGGTCTTTGAGTACCGACGGGTGTCGGGCTTTATGCCTGACTAGCCCAGGGCTTTGAGTGCCGACGGGTGTCGGGCTTTATGTCTGGCTGATGCAGGGCTGAGTGCCGATGGGTGTCGAGCTTTTATGCCTGGCTGGCCCAGGGCTTTGAGTGCCGACGGGTGTCGGGCTTTATGCCTGGCTGGCCCAGGGCTTTGAGTGCCGATGGGTGTCGGGCTTTATGCCTGGCTGGTGCAGGGCTTTGAGTGCCGATGGGTGTCGGGCTTTTATGCCTGGCTGGCCCAGGGCTTTAAGTGCCGACGGGTGTCGGGCTTCATGCCTGGTTGGTGCAGGGCTTTGAGTGCCGACGGGTGTCGGGCTTTATGCCTGGCTGGCCCAGGGCTTTGAGTGAAAAGAACTCAGGAGCTACAATTGAAATTTGTTAATATAAAATGAGGGATGAAAACCCAAATGGATACATGCATGATACTTGATGTGAGAGGAGGAATACGTTACTGATAGTACCGGCAAAGGTTATCTGCGTTCCATATCCTGGGGAGTGGCTTCCCATCGAGCTTTTCAATCTTATAAGCTCCGTGGTGAAGTGTCTCGGCGATCCGATAGGGTCCTTCCCAATTTGGAGCTAGCTTGCCTCCCTCTGCTGGCTTCGAGACCTCAGCTCGTCGAAGGATCAGGTCTCCTGGCAGGAAAGTCCTGGGGCGTACACGGGCATTGTAATATTTGGCGGCCCGTTGCTGGTAGACCACCATCCAAAGTCGCGCTCGGTCCCGCACTTCCTCCACCAGGTCGAGGTTGGCTCGCAGCTGGTCTGGGTTGCCTTCCTCGTTATATGATTCCACCCGAGGGCTTGGTGAGCCAACCTCCACCGGGATGACGGCTTCGGATCCAAAGACTAAGCTGAATGGTGTCTCGCGGTGGGGGCTCGCGGCGTTGTGTGGTAGGCCCATAGCACGTTGGGGAGCTCCTCCACCCATCGCCCCTTATAGTCATCTAGCCGAGATCTCAACCCTTGGAGAATGATCCGATTAGTCACCTCGGCCGCCTCGTTGGTCTGAGGGTGCCCAACGGAAGTGAACCTCTGACGGATGCCCAGCTCGGAGCAAAACTCCCGAAAGGATGCGTTGTCAAACTACCGACAGTTATCAGTGACCAAGGTGTGCGGTAGCCCGAACCGACATATGATGGACTTCCAAAAGAAGGATCTCACCTTGCTCTCTGTGATATTGGCAAGGGCCTCGGCTTCAACCCACTTGGTGAAGTGATCCACCGCCACCAAGAGGAACTTTCGCTGTCCAGAGGCCGAGGGAAATGGTCCCAGGATATCCATGCTCCACTGGGCGAAGGGCCAGGGTGCTACTAAGGGGGTTAATTGAGACGTCGGACGTCGCTGGATATTAGCGTGACGCTGACAGCTATCACATCTCTTAACGAGCTCGGCCGCGTCTTCCTTCATTGTTAGCCAGAAGTACCCCTGCCGCAGAGTCTTGTAGGCTAGGGCTCTGCCCCCCAGGTGACTCCCGTAGATGCCTTCATGGATCTCCTGGAGGATGTAATCTGATTCAGCCGGCCCCACGCACCTGAGGATCGGGTATGAGAATGATCTCCGATAAAGCTTCCCGTCCATCATCAAGAACCTCGGGACCCTCCGCCTGAGTAGCTTGGCCTCAGCAGGGTTTCTGGAAGAGTGTCGTCGGTCAAATATCGGATGTAGGCGTCCATCCAGGAGGGCTCTTGCTCCACCGGCAACGCTTCATCCGCAACTTCAATGCTCGGGGCTTGCAGGTGCTCCACATATGTTCTTCCCAGCGTCCCGTCGGTCGAAGTGGCTAAGCGGGATAATGCATCGGCCCTGGCGTTCTCTGCTCTGGGGATGTAGCTGACGTGGAAGTAAAAGAAACGAGAGGCTAGGGATTGCACCTTATTCAAATATTGGGACATGGTTGGGTCCCTAGCTTCGTACTCCCCGGTGATCTGCCCAGAAATAAGTTGAGAGTCCGTGAAGGCCCTCAAATGCCCCGCACCTAACTCCTCAGCCAACCTCATCCCCGCTAGCAAAGCTTCATACTCCGCCTGGTTATTAATTGCTGGGAACTGAATCTGAGAGCATACTCCACTGCGTCTCCCTCCAGGCTCGCAAGAATGAGTCCAGCTCCACTTCCTTGAGAATTTACGGCTCCATCCACATGTAAGATCCAGTCCTCCTTTTCCGCCTCCTCGGTCGAGGGAGGGTCTGCACACTCCTCCGGGCGTACCTCCTCCACACCCCTCTCGGTCCAGGAACACTCAACCAAGAAATCAGCTAACACCTGGGACTTCATGGCCGACCTTGGCCGGATGGATAGGTCAAACTCACTTAATTTAATGGCCCATTTGGCTAGCCGATCGAAGGTGTCGGGGCGAGATAAGATGGCTCGAAGAGGTTGGTCCGTGAGCATCACGATGGGATGAGCTTGAAAGTAAGGTCGAAGCGTTGAGCAGAGACCACCAAGGCAAAAATAATCTTCTCGGTTTTAGAGTATCTGGTCTCGGCATCATGAAGGACCTTGCTGGTGTAATAGATTGGCTTCTGGACCCCATCAATATCCATGCGCACGAGCACAGAGCTGACAGCTTCAGGGGAGGCTGCAAGATATAAGAAGAGCTCCTCTCCATTCTTAGGCTTGGACAACAGCGGGGGAGTGGATAGAAACTGCTTCAACTCTTCAAAGGCACCCTGATACTCCTTTGTCCACTCGAAGCCGTTGACCTTGCGCAGCGCCTTAAAGAAGGGCAGACACCTTTCTGCCGATCTTGACATGAAACGACTCAAAGCCGCCACCCTCCCAGTTAGGTGTTGCACTTCCTTCTTGTTGGCTGGGGGCCTCATCTCCAAGATAGCCCTGATTTTGTCAGAGTTGGCTTCAATCCCTCGCTGGGTCACCATGAAACCCAGAAACTTGCCTGCTGCCACTCCAAAGGCACACTTGTGGGGGTTGAGCCTCATCCAATACCGGCGCAGGTTATTGAAGGTCTCCTCGAGGTCGGCGACATGGTCAGCTGCACTGATGCTCTTGGTCAGCATATCATCCACATACACCTCCATGTTACGTCCTATCTGGTCCTCAAAGACCTTATTCATCAATCTTTGGTAGGTGGCCCCGGCATTTTTCAACCCAAATGGCATCACCTTATAACAGTAAATCCCCTTTTCTGTGATAAAGGAAGTTGCTTCTTCATCCGCCGGGTTCATCTTGATCTGATTATATCCTGAGAACGCATCCATGAAGCTAAGGGTTTCATGCCCGGACGTGGCGTCCACAAGTGGTCGATCCGGGGCAGCAGGAAGCTATCTTTGAGGCACGCCTTATTGAGGTCGGTGAAGTCCACACACATCCTCCAGCTCCCGCTGGCCTTGCGAACCATCACGACATTTGCTAGCCAGTCCGGGTAATGCACCTCACGGATGTGACCAGCCGCCAGCAGCTTCCACACCTCCTCATCCACGGCTTTTTGTCGGTCGGGGGCGAAACTTTTTTTCTTCTGTCGGACAGGTCGGCACCCCGCCCGAATATTAAGTTGATGGGTGATCACCTCCTCTGGAATCCCTGGCGTGTCGGACGCCGACCAGGCGAATACGTCCGCATTAGCCCGCAAAAAGGTGAGGAGCCGATCACGAGCCTCCTCTGGGAGTAGGGCTCCAATCCGGACCATTCTTGCTGGGTCCTCCCCGAGGGGGAAGGTAAGTAATTGCTCGGTCGGCTCTCCTCTTCTCTCCAGGTCTCGGAGGTCCAGCGTTTCAGGTACCGATGTGGGCGCCGCCCCCTGCGGACTAGGGGCCAAGTGGTAGCAAAGTGTTGGTGGATTCTGCTCTCCCCGTATCTTCCCGACTCCTCCGCTGGTGGGAAACCTCACGAGGAGTCTCTTAGTGGATATGACAGCATCCAAGAGGTTGAGCCCGGGCCTCCGAGGATCGCGTTGTATGCGAGGGGCACGCGAACCACCAAGAACTTCATGAAAACAGTGCTTTGGCACGGGGCTGTGCCAGCCATCACAAGAGAGTGACCTCCCCCTCAACTTTCACAGAATCTCCTGTAAATCCCATCAGAGGCGTGGCGACAGGCCGGAGTAGATTAGGTGACAGGTTCATGCGAACAAAAGCGTTGTAGTTCAAAACATCCACTGAACTCCCACTGTCAACTAGAATTCTTTTTACAGGATGTTTAGCGATCGTCATGGACACGACGACGCTATCATCATTTTTGTTCACTACCCCATCTAAGTCCTTTTCAAAGAAAGGAATTACAAACTCCGACTCCCCCTCCCTCTTGGCCTCTTCGACGGGCCTCCTGCCCCTCAGGAAATCATCGCCACTGTCTTCTCCATCGAGGCATTGTCGATCACCGGCGGCGGGGGCGCCGACGGGCCAGGAGCTCCCGGGTTGTTCCTCTGAACGAACTTTCCCAGGTGGCCCCGCTGGATAAGGTCTTCAATAGCCTTCTTCAGCTGGCGGCAATCATCGGTGTCGTCGTCGTGGTCCCGGTGGTAGCGGCAGTAGAGGTTCTTGTTCCGGGGGATCTTCTGGTTCATGGGAGGAGGGCGTTGTAGATAGGACTCCCCTTCAATCTCAAGCAGGATCTGAGATATCGGGGCGAGCAATGGGGTGTAGGGTCCGTCTCTTGGTGCAGGGACTCGGGGGCGGTTGTCTGGCCGGCGAGGAGGCTCAGGTCTCCTGGGGCGAGCTTCGGCAGGTTCCGGTCGGACCGGCTTCTTGGGGACGTTCCCATCAGTCTCGCGCCGGGAAAAGTCGGCCTCGTCTACCCGGATGTACTTCTGGGCCCGGATCAGAAGCTCGGTGTAGGAACCCGGCAGCTTCTTGTCAAGGGAGTACGCGAAGCGAGACAGGCGGAGCCCTCGCTTCAAGGCCAAGGTGGCCACCGAGTCTTCAAGGTTGTAGACTTCCAGAGCTGCCTTTTTAAACCGAGCGACGTAGTCCCGTAGGGACTCACCACTCTTCTGCTGGACGGCGAAGAGGCTGTCTGCCATCCTTGGAATCTTCTGGCATGCATCGAAATAGGCCAAGAAAACCCTTTCCAACTGGCGGAAGGAATCGATGCTTTGTGGCGGCAGACGGGAGTACCAAGCTCGAGCGGCCTTCTTCAGGGTGGCCGGGAAGGTAATGCACATGAGCGAGTCAGTGGCCCCATGGATTTGCATGAGAACTTTATAGCTTTCCAAGTGGTCCAGGGGTCTGTGGTCCCATCGTATGGATCTAGCTGGGGAAGGCGGAACCTGGTGGAGATGGGCTCCTCCATGATGCGGCGAGACAAGGGAGGCCGGCTGTCGTAATCCGTTTCCGACATGTGGGTAATCCGACGGCTAAGCTCCTCTAGCCTCTGATTATACTCATCGAATCAACGCTCGGCTCGACGAGGCATCCGGCCATCAAAAGAGCCCTCTCCCAAAGATTCGGAAGACAAAGAACGGGGATGGCGATGCTGGCGGGGACGCTCCGCCTCCTTCCCGTGCCGCCGCTTAGGAGAGACACTAGCATGGCGGGAAGGAGACCGGTGTCTCTTAGAGGCTTCGCAGTGGTGAGGCTTGGGCGGAGATCGATGGTGGCGATCCCCAGGCACTGGCGATCTCCGCCGAAAGGAATGCTGGCTGGGTTGCACCACCCCTGGGACAGATGGATTCGACTCCGGTTGCTGCGCGGCCGCCTGCTGGTGCTGCAGGCCCTGAACTGCTGTCGCCAAGGATTGGACTTGCATGGCCAGGGCGGCGAATCGATCTTCTTGGAACTGTTCTAGAGTAGGCGCGGGGACGTCGGCCTGAGGAGCGGAAGGCCCTGCCTCCCGGGGGTGCAGCGGCTCCGGAATACTGGCTGCGAGAGCCAGGGGGGCCTCCGCGGGTGGACCAGCCCCGCGGCGCTGCCCCCCAGTGCAACCGGCAGAAACTCCCTTCGTTCGGATTGCCACCATGGCTTCAAGAGCTTGAAGAGAGGGAATGTAGACTGCTAGTTCGATGTCTTTCTCTTTCCTCCCCCTTCCTGGCATGCCAATCTGATGACGCCAAGTCACCTTCTTCAAACGTCGGGGAAGATAGACGTCCTTCTCTCCGGACCCCTGCAAGAAAAGTCCCCGGAGACCGGTTGTTCCGGTGGGGACCCTCCGATACTCAAGTCAGTTACTTGGGATCAGACAAGAACCGCTCAGCGAAAGGGAGCTGAGACAGTTAGGGTTTTGCTAGGAGGAAGAAAGCTAGAAAACCAGAGTTCGGATCCCTACTTACAGTGTGGGCGTGTGTTTTTATACCTTTCCGAATATCCCATCTTACTGTTTCGGAAGATTGCCGTCGGACCATCATTGTGCGCGCCGGAGGCGTCCCGCGATACCTGTCAACATGGTGTCACACGTTTCTAGCAACCGTGGTTGTATTTGGTGTGCGCCGTTGCTTGACATGACCGCGCACAGTTGTAAGTGGTAGCGAGTCGTACTCCGTAATGGGGCACAGTCACGCACAGGAATATGCAGTGTACCATACGCCATTATGAGGCATGGCCGCAAGCAGCCACGGGCGCACGGAGAGTCCCGTGAAGCACAGAGAGTCACGTGGAGCACGGAGAGTCATGCGGGCGCGCCTGGTGGCCCGAAGCTGTCATTTGATTCGAGGGCTGGTCCGCGTGCTTATTGCTGACGACGCCCGCGCACCCCGAGACCGGAGGAGGTTTCGGGGTCGAGAGATAATGATCTCACCCCGAGATCGGTGGGGGTCTCGAGGGTGAGATAATACTGTGCACCCCGAGACCGGAGGGGGGTCTCGGGGTCGAGATATGGTGATCCTATCCCGAGACCGAAAGGGGGTCTCGGGGTCGAGATATGGTGGTCCCACCCGAGACCGTTGGGGGTCTTGGGGGTGAGATAATACTGGTGCACCCCGAGACCAGAGGGGGGTCTCGGGGTCGAGATATGGTGATTCCATCCTGAGACCGATGGAGTCTCGGGGGTAAGATAATGCTGGTGCATCCCGAGACCGAAGGGGGGTCTCGGGGTCGAGATATGGTGATCCCACCCCGAGACCGATGGGGATCTTGGGGGTGAGATAATGCTGGTGCATTCCGAGACCGAAGGGAGGTCTCGGATCGAGATATGGTGATTCCACCTCGAGACCGATGGGGTTTTGAGGGTGAGATAATGCTGATGCATCTCGAGACCGAAGGAGGTCTCGGGGTTGAGAGATGATGATCTCCGTTAGCTGCTGTTATCTTTTATTCTAATGATGCAGGATCAATCATATCATTTCCCATTTTTATTTCTCTTGAGCACTGTAAATTCTTTGGCTGTTCTGTTGTGCTGCCACCTTGAGAATCCCTCCGAAGTGATTTCTCCTCTCCAGAGACCGAACGGCGGCACATGCCTGATTCGGCACCGAAGAAGGGCCCCGTCTGAAAGTGGCGTGCGAGGCCTGCAGCGAATGAGTTCTTGAATCATGAGCAAGCTAGCGTTCGCTTTGATCCACTTTGCCTTGGTACTTTTTTCAGCAGCTGTGCAGCGTTAATTATAAGTCGTCCGAGTTGGTCTCTCATGATCCGTTCTGTATTCCATTCCATTCCACCACCACCACCACCACCAATCATTCCCTCTTTTAATTTACCGCCTGGCGGACGGAGCTCCAAGGCCGGCGCTCTCCGCATTAATGCACCGCTCCATCCGCCTCTCCATAGATTAGTTTAGTTGTCAACCCCGGCTACCTGTCGGCCCCGTGGTGGTTTCCGTCCCACCCCCGTCTTTTAATACAAAGGGGGAAATTAATATGAAAGATTTCTACGTTCAACTGGAGGTGGGAGGACTACATGTAATGCGTGTGTGGTCCACAGCAGCAGTTGGAAACTCTCTTTGGAACAAGTCGTCATCATCATCATCATCCATCTCCTGCGTCCTCTAGTAGTATGAGCGAGCTGTGTCACGTCAGTTTCGCACCTAACTGTCCTCCCTAATTCTTCTCTCTCTCTCAAAGGCTTTTGATGGAGTTATTGATGTTATTTTGCGTCTCGCTCGAGGAATCGGTGAATACGACTTCGATATTATCCAAGTCGAGGAACGTGGGTGGTGCTGCCTCCGGTGAATGTGGCCTAGAAGCAACCGCGAGTAAAAGCTCGGTGAATGATGAGGGAGAGGGTGTATATATATATATATATATATAACGAAGCTCTAGTTAAGGTAGTGTTTGATAGAAAAAATATTATTCATGGATAAGTATACGGGATATAGTTTGTTTCCTTACTATCTCTAGAGATATCCCTTAGCTATCTCATTGATCATATCAAATGCAAAAAGGTAAATACATAGGATAACTTTTTTTTTTTACTCTTATTTGGAGGGATAACCAGTTATTCCTACATTTTTAGGGAATAAATTGAGAGGATATCCCATGGTTAACCATGGATTATTCCTTTGATTAACTTTATTCCCAACTATCCCTTATAGTTATGACTTTTGATAATAAGAGGGGATATGATATCCCTCTTATCTTCTACTTCAAACACTACCTAAGTGAGTAGAAGAAACGGCAATGTATAACATCATGCTTTATGTGAAGAGCGACGGTTGCAACCAACTTGTGAGGGCGGAAGGATTACTGTTTAGTTCTTATGTGATGATATTCCTTTGGATGGATGGATGGATGGGGAATTAATTCCATGTGGATTTGGTTAGAGGGTTGGGGTGGAGTGGAAGTAGAGATGACTGATCTTATCGCAAGCTAATGTGTGGAGGCTATAATACTTGCGTGTTTTAACTCTTCTTACTCACTGGTGTCAACCTATTCGAATTCATACCTTGGATGGTCCTCTCGTTGGGGACGGACGTTAATATTGCATTGTTTTCGTGCCATGGAAGTATTTGAGGAATTATTGAGATGTTCCCGGGGGACAAAGCCCATGAAAAAGGTGAGGAGATTCGGGTGTCTTGCATGCATGATGGACGTTAGCCATAGGGACCAGCAAGTCATTTCTTCCTCATGTTTGCTTGTTGCCGCCTCACAAGGCTTTGACATGTGAATTTCCAATTCGTAATGTAGTCAGTAAAAAAATTTTTTTTTTTTTTTTTTAATGTGGATTGATAATTTGTCTTGCAGTAAATTTGTCAAAGCAAAATGTGATGATTTTTCTAGCTAAAATTGAAGTTACATGCGCATTTTTACAAATTCCATGTTGGCTTTGCTGTTTCTAAGTATATTTTGTAAGAAATGATCTTGATCCCTGATGCTTAAATACCCATCCATATATAATTTTGGTTATTAGTTATAAAAAAATAAAAATAAAAATGATTTAATTATATTCAGAATTATGCTAATAATTTTCAAATTTGAGTAAATTATGTATAAAATTATTAGTAAATGGTGGAATTGGCTTTTCTATTTTTTTTTTTTTTTTTTTTTTTTTTTTTTTTTTTTTGATTTTCAAAACTTACGTTACCTTTGCTAGAAAATTGTCAAAGTATGCATGGCAGAGACTGCAATATCAAGTGCATTAGTATGGCAGATATTGGCCAAAGCATTTATGTTTGATGGTGAAAAATGATTCATTCAACAAATTAGAAAACCACATCGAAGTTGCAAATAGTAAACTTAAATATTTATAATTTTTTTGTAAAATTCCTTATTACCTATTATTCTAAATAAAAGTTGAGTTTGCTTTGTGGGATCTAATAAGTAGCATAAATATATTTATTATGCAGCATTTCATTTATATACATTGGTTCTGCCATAAAATTTTGCTAGAAACTTATTTGCAATCGTAACATCTTATAAAATATGTTTTACTGAGTTAATATTTTGTGAATTTAGCAATATTCATTGTTTAAGTCTTGTATCTTATTAATTTAGTAATATAGTGATTTGTAGAGCGCACTCATTATTGCGTCAATTCTCTTCCATGAATTGAGTATCAACCTAATTTTTTCACCAAATATTTGGAAATAATTGATGCATTTATAACATCTCTTAAATGTTATATGCTTTGCCACCTGTCATTGATGTTAAGCTAGAGACATATAGTATGACAGATATTTTTTGCATATATTTTATACTTAGCATTCATTTTTGTGATGTAAGCTTCAGCAATTGTCTGCTTGATTTTTTTTAAAAAAAAGGATTCCAAGAGGTATGGCTTTTCAAGCAATAATAAAAAGCATTAAATATTGATTTTTAGTAGGATTTTAATATTTAGACTTGTTTATAGCATGATTGCCCTTTTCCATCATCCTATATATAATGTTTGGTGGGTGAAGGGCTTACTAAATGTCGCATGCCTTGCAATGCCAAAGTGATTAGTGAATTTTTAATTAATAAGCTTGGCATTAAGATGAAAAAAATGAACTATATTTATTTATAATAAATATCTTTGAGAATATAATATATATACATATAGTCAGATTAGATTTGGCTATATTCAAATATAGTCAAACTTAAATTCGATCACCTAATCTATTTTAAAATCCATACATTTCACAAATTTTAAAGAAAAAAATGAAGTGGCTTTGAGATCCACTAGATTTAAGGTGGTGTTTGATACAAAAAAATGCTATTCCTGGATAAGTGTACATGATAGAGTTTATCCAGGAGATAACTGAGGGAATAACTAATTTTTTTTTAATAATAGTTTTGCCCTCAAAGAATAACTGCAGGTATTCTTCCATTTCCTAGGGAATAAGTTCAGCTTCTGATTAACTTTTTTTTCGACTTATCCTTCATAATTATAGCTTAATTGAGAATAAGGAGGGATATCTTCCCTTATTCTCTATTTCAAACGCTACCTAAGGATAGAGGAGGTAATTGAATTTTGGACTTGGTAATTACATTTGAATGCAGTCAAATTTAGCTTTATATCTATAGAGAGAGAACGCTAAACTTGCTTATAATTTAATGTAGTCAAACTTAAATTCAGTCATATTTTCATTCTTAAATACACACGGCTCAAAAATAAAAAAGAAGGAATGGTTTTGAAATCCGTATAAATTTAAGAATAAGAAAAATGATCGAATATTAGACTTGATTACATTTAAATATAGTTAAATCTAGTTTTCTTATATGTGTGTGTGCATGTATATGTATATACATGAATATATGCATGTTTAATTATTTATTAAATTTTTTTGGCATGGTAGGACATGTCATTCGCATGCCCATTTCATATTTATAATGTTTGATATTCCTTCTCCATATATTGAAGGTTAAAATATTTTTTTCACCGGTCATCGCTTGAAATAAAAAAAAGGTTTGAACTAACGTTCTACTTAGACATCATTAATTGAAGTAAGGACAACTATAATATTTCATTTCATGTAAAGTTGTTAGATTTTAAATGCTAATCTACGATGTTTTATATCTGGCCAATCATAATGAGTACGGTTAAAATATCACTAGATGTGAAGTAAATGATGGCCAAACAAAAATAATTCATAGCATGTCAGTTAAGTACATGGGATATAATAGCCCTTATGCATCCGATGTACAACTAAATTTTTTTGCCTAAAAAATTGTCACATTGTGAAATGGTATACAAAATAATAATAGTGGAGATGCGTGCTTATTTCAAATATTTTTAACCTCGGCCCATCGGTAATTGCCGAACACTTAAGTAACAAACGTGATATCATGAATTAGCTTTTTATATATATATAATTTAAAAATAATAACAAAATCTTTATTTTAAATCAAAAAATAATTTTTATTAAAAAAATACTATCATTACCATTTACATTAATGAACAGATCTACCCAATCTTCAATAAGAATTAACAACATAGAATGCCACTCGTAATTAGTAGAATTCGTGTAGGAAAAAACAAATTAAAAAATTTACTTGACTTATTTTCAGCTGCAGAAGTTTGAATAATAGAGGTTTAAAAGTACAAGCCAGGAATCTTACTAGCATAGTAAGCGCAAAACCAAAAAATTCTTTCCTTTAAGTTTCAAATAAATTTTGTTTGGATGTATTCAGTAGTAGCACGAAATCAAATAAAAGAGAAAAAAATTAAAAAAAAACATAAAAAGAAGAAAACAACATTTGTTGCTTAAGATGATGGTATGATCTTTTGATTACTAGAGTTTATGGTTTTATTAGCATTGGATGTTGTCATATGGATAGTATTGCTAGTAGAATTCATTGCAAAAGGATTTCATAAAAGAGGAAATTAAAATGTGTAAGGGCGCATTTTGCAGCAAGATCTACTTCTCTGTTGGCTTAATTTTAATTGGACACTCCCATCATCTGCTTTTAAGTTCTCTATAGGAGAAGTATAATCTCACAGAGAGTGTAACTTGGCTGCCTCTGCTTATAATTAGACCTAATGTTGAGCTTATATTTCATATTTTTTACTTGTGGATTATATAAAGTCATGTCTGCTAGTCACATCAAAACAAGACAGCTCATTAAAAAAAAAAAAGAAGAAGAAAGAGTAACATCACTTATAGGTCCCACGATTCCAACCATTAGAGATCTGACATAAAATTAAGCTGAACATGTATATCTTGTTCTGCGATCCTGATGCATGGCTAAGTTTCTTTCTTTCTCTCGTGCATGGCCCTAGAAGCTGCACACCAATTCATATTTGGTCAATTCAAGATGGAACTCAAGTGACACCATCCTTTATTGCACTTATGTTTATTAATTCAGTTTTCAACAATCATATCCTTTGCAGTGTATGGTTTTGACTAAATTACTTTCGTATTATTTAAAATGAGACACCTCTTCCTAACAATTCAATATCTATGGAGGACTACTCCTGATATTTTTCTCTCTTTCAGAGAAGAAAGGCAAAGCTCATGATTGTTGGGATCAAGTGCATTCAGATACATTTTTGTGAAATATATTTCATATAAAATAAGTTAAAATATATTTTTGGTCCTCAAACTTTCATTCAAAATTTATTTTGATACTTGATTTCTAGTTATTACAGTTTAACCTCTTATATTAAAATTGATAGCATAACTGGTATATTTTATTTTAGCTTATGGTCTTATGTAATATATAATATTTTAAAATATGAAAGGTTAAATTGTAACAAATTAAATTTTAAATAAAGCAGATTAAAATTGCATGGTTTAAAAATTTAAATAAAAATTAATTGGTAGCGAGTGAACTTGAGTTATAAGCGCATAATATATTTTTTTTGAACTAATGTAAAATTAAATTTAGGATATTACAATTTTTCTCTTTACAATGTGTTGCACGACAGAAGCTAGAATATATTCTTGAACCATTATGTAAGAATGACTTTATGCTATGATTAAATTATGCTACTATTTCATGCGTAGCTTTTTTCTCATGTTTATCAACTTTCGTACATTTGGATGAGTTTTAATACAATTTGAAATACTTTAAATCCACTTATTAATTCAATTAATTCATTAGCGGAGCAAAATAGTGTGACTCAAAAATGAAAGTAAAAGTTAATTGCTAGTAAATGAAGATGAATCATAAGTATATAAATATTTTTTTTATTTAATATAAAATTAAATTTAAGATCTCATAATAAATTTTTTAGCATATGAAATAAAAATAACATAGGGCCCTGGGTCATGCGTCTAAGTCGGGCGATGATTGGATTTTGATTGGACACGTTGAGCTCCCCTGGTCGCTGGATTGAATTTGTGGCCGGAAAAGGGAGCCATTATTCTGAGACAGGCGCATGAGAAAAAGAAGACGACGACTTGGATCAGATGGCTAATCTTGGCTCATCTTTGACAGCCTTTAACTGACCCCTCCGTCCACGTGGTGTCAGCCACTCTGTGAGCTGGGTTCCGTGCCGTCACCTTTGATCAACCAACCCCCCTTTTACCTTGGTTAACTTCCTTTTTTTTTTTTTCCCCCTTTCACAAAGTCCCATTTTTTTTCCCCCCCCACCCTCCCAATTGCCCGTCCCCATTCTTTAGCGTTACCATGTCCTCCCCCAAGAAAGGCCCCGTAATCATTGAGCCCAGAGGCGAGATTCCTCTTGCCAACGGTTTTTGCTGGCCCCGTCTCCCCCTCCCTCTCTTATATAATATATATAATATATATATATATATATCGTAGAGAGAAAATATGGGATCCGTGTGGTGATTGATGGCATCCCCTAGAAATTCTCCCCAAGCTCGTTAAAAGCCGAGCCAGCCAATCATAGGAAGCTACCAGTCATTTCATGCTAATAATCTCAGATGCCATGGCGTGCACGCCGTCGCACGTGCCAGCGCCACGTCGCCTCCCCGTCCCTCTCAGCGGTCAGCCTCCACCCCCTCCGACCAAGCCGGAGATGACGTAATTCCTGTTTCGCACGGTTTAATATTTACGGCGACCTTTCACCGGACCGGACTAAAACGTCCATCCCTTTGGCCGACCGCATGGCACTCGCTTTACCGTATGAATTCTTTATTTATTATGGCAATAATAAATAAGATGCATACGATAAAAAAAAAATACAAATAATTAAAATTTTTAAAAATATTAATAATATTCGAATTATGAAAGCTATGGTACACCCCACCCCCAATAGAGTGCCACTGTAACAGGTCACGTAAAATAGTGATTGTTATATACATGTAAGAAAATAAATGCATGTAATATGAAAATAAATAACTTAAGATGAACAAAAAAATTATAGTTCGATTATGAAGGGCTGAATATGAATTTACTTTATCATTAATCTCTTTCGATGCAAGTTCTATGCATGAAAGCATGAGATAAAATAAAAGAATTCATTCGGATGATCATGAGAGCTACAGTGCAGCACCCTACGTAGTCCTGCTAATAGAGTTGCACAGTGGCCGGCCATGTCCATTGTTATACATTAATTGTGAGCTTGTACAGACTCACATGGCAGAGTTTCTTTATTGAGTTATAATTAATGGCCATGGGCTTCCTGTTCTTCTATTGTGGCCAGACCAGGACCTCTACGGCTTGGGCGGTGCAGCGATAGCTTTGTTTATTGATAGGGAAACAATAATGTGAACTTCGGATGCTTAATAATATGCGTGTAGATTTATTGGATATTCACATGGGCTGAGGTTAGGGGGAATTCAGGTGGAGGGGAACAGGGAGGAGCAAAGAGTTGGCTGCCAAAACTATAAATTATGCATCATGTGATGGATGTTGGATGCCTTAAGAATTATGGGTTTGCCTCTTTTTTTTTTTTTTTTTTTTTTTTTTTTTTTTTTTTTTTTTTTTTTTTTTTTTTTTTTTTTTTTTTTTTTTTTTTTTTTTTGGTACAAGCGGACGATCATATAAATTTAGTGTGAGTCAGTCCAGAAATATCCGAATACATAAATTGCTGTAATAAAGAAGGATAGGGGTCGTCCGGCCTCTAGCTTCACGAACCAGTATGCTGGGCTACAGTAAAAGCCATCCAGTCCGCCGCCGCATTGGCTTCACGATAAGTATGACGTATTTGGGCGCAATCAACCTTCCGCAGTAAAGACTAAATATCCGAAAGAATCGGATTAGCAGGGTCAGAATGGCCTCTTTCTTTCTGCAGCCAAGAGATGATGTCATGAAATCTTCCTCAATCAAAATTTTCTGAGCATGAAGAGTCCGAACAGCATATGAAATGCCCGCCCAAGCCGCATAAAGCTCGGACATAGAAACAGAGAAGTCAAAAGAACCAAAGCCTCCGGCTCCCAATAATTCACCATGAGGACCATGAATGACGAAAGTCGACCTGCAGTTCTAGCACGAAAGCAGACCAATATGGGTTTACCATTGCATGAGGGCCATAACCTTGAGATATTTTGGAAGGGGTGGGAGAACATTGATCCAAATTATGGAATGAAGGGGAATGATTAGCTATAAATCAAGCTTATTTTTTTAAAAAAAAAAGAATTATGATTTTTTAATCAAACAAAAGTATTGTCATGGTAGAACCAAAAGAAGGTTTTGTTGGTATTCTTTCCATGGGCCAACCGAGAGCAAGTTAGGGGTCACAACATTGGGACGCCAAGTTTGGAAGGTGTCATCTTCATCACCAGCTAGCTACCTTTCTTTTTCACCACTAGCCATGTTCACCATCTATTGCCTCATTATTGATCCATTGAGGGATTAGGATCTAAGGCACAGTGGCCTATCCCTTGTGAAAATAAAATTGAGTAATGAAAGATGCTCTTTGACATAGCTACTTATATCTAGTAATTTTATTTGAAAAGTAAAAAAAAAATTATCTGGAAAATGGTTTGCCTATATCTATTATCATTTTCTAAGGAAAAGAATATTTTTATATGTACAAAACAAAAGAAGAAAAATAACAACACATGATTAATATGTTTATTGATAATTTAATAGTTACATGATGTTTCTTGAAAGATTATAACAAGTTCGCCTCAAAATTGTTGTAAAACAAATGAATAGATGCTTTATGATATTTAGGGTTCTGTTTTATTTCTTAATTTTACTTTAGAAAAATGATAGACGCATTGGATCCTAGCTCATTTCAGGCCTAACAATTGAAGCTGATTTAGATCTTGGATGTGAAGTATGATCAAATTTGTATAGGTCTAACTTTTAGTTTTAATACCAAATCTTATCTGTATGAGTAAAATTAGATTGTCGACCAAATCAAATCAGACTTAAATTGCTTCAACGAGTTAGGTACCATTATTTACAAATTAGGCAACTAAAAATTCAACATGCCCTAACCAACGTGTACTCATCTAACATATGGATCACATATTTGTTATAGACTATGAGCCAAAAGATGTTTCATTTTATAATATAGTCATGTCAAACCATTATCAAATGTTTTGCTTCATGGTAGCTCAAACTATAACATGCCTATGAATGCAACTCTTTTATTACTTCTCTCTCTTGACCATCAAAGAGGAAGGAGGACACACAAGCCTATTGCATGCACTTCCCTCAAAATTTAGCAGTCGAGATCCAACGAGAATTTTTTCTTTTTTCTTTTTTACCATAACACGTGTGAGTCCCAAGTCAATTAGATAGGTGGATCATGCCACACGTGTCAAACTTGGTGGACAAGTGTTCCATTCATTCATTTATCGTTGCTGTACAAATTAACCCCTTCCCCACCTCTCTCTCTCTCTCTCTCCACCCCTCATCCTACAAGCAAAAACCAAATGAGGTTCTTTAGTGGTGGTCCTAACGAGACCATTGATCCAATGGGGGACATTGCATCGCCCCACACTGTGTCCACATGATGGGGTCCATCCCATCCACACAAAAGCTTCCATGGTCCCCCGCTGTAAAACAGTAAAATCCAATCCCTCTCCACATCCTTCTGATCAAGATCCAACGGCCCAATCTCCCCATCACCATCCCTTTGTACCCTCCCCTATTAATTTACCCAAGGACTTGCTCGCCCTTCTGAACCGTCCAATCAAACTGATCCATACCCACCATCTAATTTAACACACAACACGCGCACGCGCACATATACATACAGAATTATTTTTTTAATTTTTTTTATTAATTTTAGAAAAAAAAAAAAAAAAAAAGGAAAACTGAGGGCAAGAGGGGGCAAGGAGCCGCTGAATTCCAGCTGGCCGGCGGGGGAGCCGTGGGGAAACCAAGCACAAAAAAAAAAATCCAGTCTTTTCTGACGAAAATGCCCTCGGGGATCTCGAACTGTTACCAGCGTAACGGACGAAACGGAGGGTATTGATGGGAATTGGCATCGAGACGGCCCTGTCCCGCATCGTATTTAGCATCAAACGGGAGAAGCTTTCAGCCTTTCCGTTTCGGTTACTTCCGCTCCAAGAATATTTCTTTATTCCTCCAAGATGTAAAGATAAAAATAAAAGAAACGAAGAAAAGAGGGTGAGAGATTTGAAAGCGACGGTTTAATTGATGAGGTGGAAGTTGAGATGGAGGTATGGACGGGTAAAAATAAAAAATAAAAAATGACGGCAACTGCGTCCGAAAAAGGTTATGGAGGATGGGATGGGATGAGATGGGAACCACCATGATGAAAGCTAGCCATTCCGTCCCATCCCATTCCTCCCCTTCTCCGAGTCCGGGACGACGAGTTTCTTTTATTACCGTAGAAATTTTAATTCGGTGAGAGGTGCCACGGCGTGTATGAGAGACCTTATTGTCTCGTACCGTGCTGTCCATCCGGTCGGCATCAACCAAGGAATCCAATTGGCGTACGGCCATGATTGAGAGAAATAGAGAGAGAGAGAGAGAGAGAGAGAGAGAGAGGCACATGTATCCCTTCGTATTGTTTTAATTTTGATTCTTCGGTTAAGAGAGGGGCGAGGAAAGAAAGGGAGGGGCCGAAGCAAGGAATACTGGAATATATATATATATATATATATATATATATATATATATGAGAGAGAGAGATAAATAATAAGTAGAAGAAATAATAATTGTTATGCGAGCAGGGGGGGGGGGGATGGGAAGGGATGGGCCTCTATTATTACTTGACCAGATCAGGCGGAGCTCGGAGCCGTGGGTCCCAGTGTAATAACTCTATCCCCATCCTCTCCACCATTTATAGCAAACAAACAAGACTTATCTCGCGGACATCTCGCATGCTACATGAGATATTTTTAACTGCCGCTCGTAAAGACAATTAAACTAATGAGAAAAAAAAAAAGAGAGAGAAGGATTCCTCCATCTGAAATTCAATCACCTCCCTTTCAACACGCCTACACCTATACGGTGATTAATATTGTGGATAGATAATAATGCAGGCTTCTTTAATGTTCTCGAAACATCATCAATCATTATCTTCTCGGGCGATCATGGATCGTGCAGGGCGGAATCGCGTGCCACGTGGAGGAGAGATTCCCATCTCTCTCTCTCTTTCTAGCTGGGTGTTACGTATAGAATAGTGGGTGGGATAAAGGTTTCTTTTGCGTAACCATGGAATTAATAATGGGGTTATTACCTGGCGTAACATGCCACGGTGTGGGTTTATTTGTGGGCGGTTGGGGGTTTCTGTGGGATCCGCGATAATCGCCCGGCACGTTCCAACCCTCTCTGCGTGGGGCCCACGCTACAGCTGTTGCAATGCGTTCCTGTCTGCCTTCCTTCCTTCCTTCCCTTCCTACCATTTTATTTTTATTTTTATTCTTTATTAATTTCACCCCCTATACTCTACCATATATATATATATATATATATCCTTCTACGTCTCTCCTAACGCTGCGTCGCACCGTTACTTGTATTCTTTTGTTTTCATTTTTCCCCTCAGCCTTATTGTATCGATTGGTCCGGGGCCACTACCACCACCACCACCAACAACAACCGTGGTATTTTGAAATTCTTACCACGGAAAAAACAACATCAAAGCCGTCCATTCCGCGGGTCCCAGTGCTGCTCCCTTTCAAACTGTTAGCTGGAGGAATCGAACCAACCGGTTCCTTTGGTTCATCGCAGGAGGAGCATCGCGTGTTATTATCTTATTTACCCGTACACGATTAATATAATGTTACCGCTCGTAGGGCTATGTGGTAGGCTACTAGGGATGACCTGTTCGCGATTATTCCCCTGGGTTGGAAACGGAGAGCGTGACGGTGTGGGACGTACTAATCTTTTGTCGCAGCGTTATCTTCTTATAATTTCCTCCTTTCTCTCTCCTCTTTGTCCTTTAAGTTTTAACTATTATTAGGCAGCAAGTAAGCCCCCTGACAGCGCAGCATCTCGTTTGTTTATCATTTCCCGTCTCCCCTCTTCCTCTCTCTCTCTCTCTCTCTCTCTCTCTCTCTCTCTCTCTCTCTACTTCACTCCATTCATCTCCCCCGTCTCCTTCCTCTCTCTCTCTCTCTCTCCACCCCCTCTCTTGCCCCATAATATTTCCTCAACCTAATATTTATATAGACGTATATATGGTATTCTGAATTTTTAAGTTATTTTGCCAGCGCTCGTTTGTAGGGCTTCGCTTTCTCTCTCCTCCGCCTCTCTTTCTCTCTTTCCAGTTGTCCATGCTTCCATCTTTTTCACCCCCTTCATGTACTGATTTCCTTTTCCAATTTCCGATTCCTCCAATCGAAACCCCCTTCTCTCCCTCTCTCTCTCTCTCTCTTCCCCCGCCCCCCCCCCCCTCCACACTGAGAGTAAGGGAGAGAGGAAGAGGGAATCGATCCTAGATTAGTAGACGTACTAGAAGTAGTAGTGGCAGCAGCACAGCAGCAGTGCGGTAATCGCACAAAAGGCGTCGGGAAGAGTGGGAGAGGAAAAATTCCGGAGCCATGCAGCAGCAGGGAGGGTCCCAATATGGGGTGCATCCTCCGCCGGACATGACCCCATTCTCCTCCCCCGGGGACGCCCCCCGAGCTCACATCCTCGGAATTTCCACCACCGACCCCCTCCAGCAGCAGCCCCCGCCGCAACCTCAGCTCGCCGAGGCCGCCTCCCCCATTAGCAGCCGCCCCCGCCGCCCGGCACCGCCCCCCGCCCCCCCTCCTCCAATTTCGACGAATTGGTCCCCGCCGTCCCTGGGAATTTCCCCGATGACGAGGCCCTTGCCGCAGCCGGCGAGGAGGTCGAGCGCAGCGGCGGCCCCGGCAACCGCTGGCCCCGCCAGGAGACGCTTGCCCTCCTCAAGATCCGCTCCGAGATGGACGCCGCCTTCCGGGACGCCACCCTCAAGGGCCCCCTCTGGGAGGATGTCTCCAGGTAATAAAGAAGGCATCGACTTCTCCAGAATTCTAACAGAAATGTGGAGGCTGGAGCTCTCTTTCTTTTAATCTTTTTCCTTCTCATCTCTTCTCCACCACCGCTAGCTCCTCAACCCCCGCCACCCTCCCATGTGCTGTGTCTCTTCCCTTCTGAAAAGAGATCACGGATCTTGGGTGCTATAATTGAGACGGAAGGCTTAACGGTTTCTTCAGCTTTAGCTCCAGGATGAAATAAGAGCAAAAATTTTGAGAATTCTGATAGCTAAGCCAGCTGGGTAACGATCTGGGACTGGGTTCGTACCACGGAGCCCACTGTAATTTAGCTGCCACTGCTACCTTCTGCTGCCCTTCTTGTTTTGATTTATCTCCAGTTCTGGGAAAGAAGGCAGTCCTCCTCTCCCAACTCCCCCTGCCTTCCTCCAAGTCCCAGATCTCTCCCTATCTTTTGTTTTTAAATTATATCCACCACTTCCATCTCTGAATTCGATAAGAGCCGCTTCAGATCCGCTGCATCAATCCCAACCAATGCCCAATTTCTAATTTGGAAGCGTTGTTGAAAACTCCGAGAGAGAGAGAGAAAGAGAGAGAAAAGACCGCATGCATTCCTCGCCTGCCATCGAGGTCCCATTTAGTCTAGCTTTAAATTATTCTCCTCCTTTTACTCCTCCTCGAATTATAAAATTTACTTCATTTCTGTTAAGCCGAGTAATAATTATGATATAATTAGCGCTAGCTAGCTTTAGATGCTGTTTGTGTGGATGTATGCTATGATTATCCCATTTTCCTTGCCTTCCTTTTTATTGTTTGTTCCATCCTCCTGCTACTGCTACTTTTATCTGCCGGTTGTTATCATGGGCGTTCTGCTCTGCGTTATATGTTAATATATATGGGCTTGTTTGGGTGGCATGGGCAGGAGGTTAGCGGAGCTGGGCTACAAGAGGAGCGCGAAGAAATGCAAAGAGAAGTTCGAGAACGTCCACAAATACTACAAGCGCACCAAGGAAGGCCGGGCCGGCCGCCAGGACGGCAAGAGCTACCGCTTTTTTAGCCAGCTCGAAGCTCTCCACAGCAGCAGCAGCAGCTCATCCGCCGCCGCCCCCGGTCCCGCCACTGCACCAGCCCTTACCACGGCCGCAGCTGCCGCCAACCCCACCCCGACAACCCCAATTGGGATGAGCACAGGCATGGCGGGCCCTTCCTTCGCTAGAATCCAACCTCCTCCCATCTCCGCCGTGGCCCCACCGCCCATCCCGATGCCACCACGGGCCGCCCCCGAGCTGACCCCCTCCACTGCTGGTGTCACACCGGCCGGGATCTCCGCCACCGCGGCCGCCGCCGCTGCCGCCGGGATCAGCTTCTCCTCTAACACCTCCTCCTCGTCGTCCTCCGAGTCGGACGACGAGGAGACCGAAGAGGCTGGCGGGAGCCGGGAAGGACGGAAGCGGAAGCGCAGCGGATCTGGGAGCAGTCGGAAGATGATGGCGTTCTTCGAGGGGCTGATGAGGCAGGTGATGGAACGGCAGGAGTCCATGCAGCAGCGTTTCTTGGAGACCATCGAGAGGAGAGAACAGGATAGGATGATACGAGAGGAGGCGTGGAGACGCCAGGAGATGGCGCGGCTCAACCGGGAGCACGAGCTCCTCGCCCAGGAGCGTGCCATGGCCGCGTCCCGTGACGCCGCCGTCATATCCTACATCCAGAAGATCAGTGGCCAGACGATCCAGATGCCAAACATGACTGCCACTGCCATCACGGTAGCGCCCCCTCCGCAGCCTTCTTCCGTAGCACCGCCCTGCACCACCTCAGCAACAAACCCAACAGCCGCAGCAAAGGCCGCCCACGCAAATGCAACCATCACAGCAGCAGCAGCAGCAGCAAGAGCTGCACCAACAACCCCAAAGCACCGAGACCGGACGGCATCAGGTGTCATCTTCTTCAGAGCTCGTACCGGTCCCAGAGCCACAAGAGCCGGTCGGGACTGTGAGCTTCGAGCCCGTATCGTCCTCGCGGTGGCCCAAGGCGGAGGTCCACGCATTGATTAAGATGCGGAGTGGGCTCGATTCAAGGTACCAGGAGGCTGGACCCAAGGGCCCTCTGTGGGAGGAGATCTCGGCCGGAATGCAGCGGCTTGGATACAACCGGAGTGCCAAGAGGTGCAAGGAGAAGTGGGAGAACATCAACAAATATTTCAAGAAAGTGAAAGAGAGCAACAAGAAGCGGCCTGAGGATGCCAAGACCTGCCCATACTTCCACCAATTGGATGCCCTTTACCGCAAGAAGCTTCTCGCTAGCAGTGCCGGCGGCAGTAGCGGTGGCACTGCTGGAATTCAGCGGCAGCAAGAACAAGAAACCAGTCCCAGTGCCAACCCACAAGAAGGGAGTGATGTTCCCATGATCATGGCACCACCAGAGGCGCCACCGCCACCAGCACAGCCACAACAGCCATCGGCGGAGACGGAACGGAAGAATGGCAACAACAACAATAACAATGGCAACAACAGAAATGGCAGCAATTCTGAGGGTGGCGGAGGGTCAGGCACCGTGCAGATGCAGACTAGCAACGGAGGACTTCCACCAAGCTTGTTCGAGGAAGGCAGCAGCGGCAGTGGCATGACGATGAAGAAGGTAAGCAATGCTCTATTTGCATCTCTATCAATCTCTGTCTAGCCGTTCCTATCTTAATTTAATTGATTCCATTGAAGCCAGAAGGCACTGTGAAGGAGCTGAGGGATCAACGGCGGCAGCAGGCGACCATGGAAGCTTATGACAAGATGGAGGAAGCGGACAGCGATAACATTGACCAAGATGACGACGACGACGATGATGAAGATGATGAAGACGGGAAGATGCAATATAAGATAGAGTTCCAGAGGCCGAATGTGGGCGGTGGCGGAGGGACTGCCTCGACGGCGGCCGCGACGGCAGGTTCCTTTTTGGCCATGGTTCAGTAGATCAACAATCCGACCACCATTCTCTCTTCTCCCTTCTCCCTTCTTCCTCTCAGTGTACCATATGTATCTATTGCCACCAGCAACCACCTAGAAGACCTAGACTTCGCAACTCCCAAAACTCTTCGATCTCTTCTACTCTCCTTCTCCTTCTTCTTCTTTGAGTTCATCATCATCGATCTATATATCGTCACTATTGTCCTCTTCTTCTTCTTCTTCTTCTTCAATTCCTTCGATCTCCTCCTTCTTATCGTACTATATTAGTTGCATATGTCACATGGTTCACATAAAAAGTTTTCCTGGATGATGATGTTCGTTGCGTCAATCCATCCCATCCTTTGCTATTTATTGATTTGTTGTGGAATAAGAATCCTCTTCAGCCAATGGAAGGGGCAGACATAGACTAAAGGCGGTAATAAGCTCGCACAAACAGCATCCCCAAAAGGCCCACAGGGAGGGAGGGGGGAAAAGTGGCATCGAGAATTGGAATCCGGCTTTGTACATTGGAATGGAGGAAAAGAGAAGCTGGTAAAGCAACCAAAGTCCTTGACTTCAGCATCAGGCCGACTTCCCTTCTCTCTCACAATATGTGGACACATCGTTTGTCTCTAAATCTCAATCTCTATTTCTCTCTCCTCTGTCTGACTGCAGTTTAAGCTAAGAGGAACCATAGCCAAAGAAAAGTATATATATTTTATATATAAAAAAGAAGCTAGGACAAAATGAGAACAATTGCCGGGAGCAAGGCTGGTGTTTGGTGCGGAGATTTTTACTTTTTTTATTTTTACTTCCTTTCAATTAAATTAATTAATTATGATGAAGGTCTCTAATGTTGTTTTATGAACTGTGACAATGTACATCTCCTATTAATTCTTGTTGTTATAATTGTTTGCTTCTGTAAACCTCTTATCGCTTCTTAATTATATTACCATTGAACTTGTTATTATGTCTTTGCTGCTATATGTCTAATGGCATCTTTAATTACTAATATTTAACTTGATAAGTTTTCCTGGAGTGCAGCGAGGGCTAAGGCCTCTCTAAAGTAATATATACAGTAAAAAAGAGAGGTGGGGAGGGTGGAAGGAAGGTATTATCCCAGCTTGGCCTCTGAGCATAAATTTGAAGAAAAGGTCAGTATACGCAGGGAGAATGAGCGAGGATGCAGTAAAAAGGGGAGGGTGGGATTTTAGGACTCGTTTTTATGAGGGAACGTGGAGGGTTGCAGAGGCTGTTGAGATGCCCGTCCCTCTCCCTTTTTGCTTTTTTTTTTTTTCTTTTTTAAATAAGCCCCAGCATATTTCTCGTTTATATTGCAAGGGCTTTTTTTTTTTTTTGGGGAGACAGCTTTTGGGCTGCGCTGGGGGGGGGTGGCGGGCGCTGCTTTCAGGCAGCAGACCGACCGATGCGTATAGAAAAAAGAGCAAAAGATAAAAACGGACACCGGTCGGCAAGTGTTCAGTGAGCCCGCAACAAAGCTTTTGTTGGCTTCCCAAAACGCCCACCGTGGCTCTAAATCTTCGGCCGCCCCAGGGAGAGTCAATCGTGGGGGAACATCCTTTGCTTTTCCCATAATGCCCTTCCTTCGTCCTAATCCCCATGCAGCCACCAATTTTTCACCCACTTTGGGTTCTGTTAAAATAATGAGATGGTTCCTACTCCGCTCCCTCCTTTCTTGTACTTTTTATTTTTTTTAATACTCACTAATGGATGCATGGAAGAGTTTGGAGGAACGATCACTGCCGATCAATGGCGGATTCTTTGATGGTATTCTTATTATTATCATTTTGTTATTTTTTTCAAAAAAATTCTTAAGTTTTTGAATTTTGATAGTCTTTCTAGTCTTACCATTTTATTACTTTTTTTTAAAAAAGTATTTTATTTTTTTTTAATTTTGATGTTTTTAAAATATTTATTCTTGTTATGGCTATTTTAAAACCTACTCGCTTGTCAGCACATTCATCTCATTTTGTTTTTTTTTTTTTTTTGATCATTAGTTTCTTTCCTATTCATAACTATTGTTTTATTTTTATTTAGTTATTTTTTTTTTTTTAAAAAAATAAACTAGTTAAAGATGAAGAACGACTGATTCTACTATTTTGAAGTTAAGTTATATTTGGCTTTGACTATTTACAAGAAGCTAGATTACGGTATGAATTCATGAATAAGAGCTTTGGTTAGCCTACTGCTTTAATGAGCTTGATAGTTTGGTCTGATCCAATATAATTAATTACATATGAGGGATATATACGCATATGCATGACATGATGGATCACAATGAAGAAGAAATAATAAATAAATAAGGTGTTTCTTGAATTAACATAAGTTATAGGCATGCTAAGGATTAGTTTTCTTTGAAAAAAAAAAGTATTTTTCATGGATTAGAAAAATAAGGACATGGGAAAGTGAAATTATACCTAATGTTTGCTTATCAAATTTTTGTAACATTCTATGCCTTCTTTCTCAATCTTTTTATCAGTGAAAAGATGCCTTTTCTCTGCCAAAAAAACATCATTTTTTTTAATCACAAGTATGACTTGGTTCAGAGCCCTTTCTATGTCTCTTCGGACAATTATTCAAAATCTTTTATTTTTAGCTGTAGCAGCTAATTTAGGATATCCCTATGAGATATCTAATATGGTCATTTGTAAGAGCCTTCTTCCTATCTATTGTCATTAATAGGAGGACGATAGTACAAATAATACTCTACTAAGATAACCTTTTAATTATGAATTAAGTTTTTCATTCCTTTGGTTTCAGATTCTTCACCAGACCATCTATATATACTACTGTATATATAAATGGTCTCATGTATTTGAAATTCTATTGTGCATCCATTTTCTCCATTGGTTACCCCCAAGAAACAGAATAATTTAGCTTGACTCTTAAGATTTCTTTAGTGTAGTATAAGTAAATATTCCTTGTGAAAGTTGAGCGAAATAAATCACCTTTTCTAAATGCTGTTGGTCTCCCATGCTTGTTTATTGATTCCCTGTTACTTCTAAACGATCAATACTATTCTAAAGCAGCCAATACAATCTTGTTTTCTTTAGAGGTTTTACCCTAAAGGTATTTTGCATTAGTTCTCTAAACGCATTATTTACAATTGATGCTTTCTTTTGTCGTAATGTCCTCGAGGGATGCATAACTTTTGCAAGTTGGTCCAAATAAACCAACACATTTGAATGTTTTATCCCTCTTTAGTTGCTACCTTGTAATTTTTTTTATTATGTTTCTTTGCTTAATTCTTTCCAATTTCTTTGATTAATTCTTTCATTTTAATTTGAGTTTGTATATGGATGTTCTCAATGACATCAATTATACAAAATCAATCTTCACCAAGTTAATTGGAAATGCACATATTAAATATGCCACGACATTTTGATCTTTCAAACTATCTTTTTAAAAATATCCATTTGTTGATCTTTCACTCCATCTTAGTTGCTACTAAGTTTTAAAATTATTGAAAATAATGTCTCATGTCATGAGTCACAGATGGAATTAAGCTTTTGAAGAGATCCTATATAGCTCTCAAATTATGTGGATGCTATTGGATCTCTTTAGAGGCATCCTCCTGTGGATTAAATTTTTATTCTAAATAAGCCATTTATGTGATAATAATATTTAGTCCTCTTTTTTATTTTTATAAATTTAAGCCAGTAGTTTAACCATCCATGCAAGGGAGAGATGTAAAATTCTAAATACTCTCCTTAGAAATACACTCTTGATAAAGATAGGGCAAGCATAATTAAATTTCTAGTATATGTGTGTGTATACATATATCTGACTACATTCAAATATAATTAAGTTTAGGTTTTAATTATTTTCTTTATCCTTAAATCCATAAATACCTCAATATCATTCATCTTTTTACTTTTTTTTATTTTTATGATTTATTAACTTGATGAATTCAGAGATGAAGGAAGCGATTAAATCTAAGTTTGCCTACATTCGAATGTAATTAAGTTTATCTTCCTTCCTTTCTTCTCTTTTCTCTCTCTTTATATATATATATATATCAAAAGTAGATTCACATCTCATAATTAATTAATCATTTTATTTATATTCTCTTTCTAATTTATTGTCTGCTTATCTGTTGGCTAGGAGTCTCTCACAAGTGTATATATATATATATATATATATAGTGATTCAAAAGTAGATTCATATCTCATAATTAATTAATTATTTTATTTATATTCTCTTTCTTATATGTTAGCTAGGAGTCTCTCACAAGTAAATATGAATATATATATATATATTCAAGGCTTGCAACAATTAACAATGCTAGGAGAAAATAAGGATAGATGGGAAAAAGAAAAACGTAGAAGAAAATGATTGAAAGTGTGCATGGGAGTGTAAATGTAGAGAAAGGAAAGGGTAAGAGTGGGATAGGAGTTGAAATGCCATGGCTAAAGAATCTAGATGTAAGGGGTGGCATTAGGAGAGAAGCCGTGGCCACATCCGGGAGGGCAAAGGACGCATGGTGCCAAACTGTAAGGAACTGGCCGGCAGCATGTGCGGGGACTCCACGGTTCACGAGGGCATGGAGGGAGGGAATAAAGAAAAGACGCGCGGGATCGGGTGAAAGTTCCCGCACGAGTGACCTCACACCCCTCCCCCTCGTCCCACGTACTGCCGCGCCCGCGCCCGCGCGACCTCGTTGGCTAGCTAGCTACTACGTGTCGATCAGAACGATTAATGATACCGTCCAACCCATGCATCTCCGGATACGCCGGAGAATGAGATCGATCCATGCCACATCCAACCTCGAATCCATCCGACATCATCGATCTTAACGCACCGCAGTAATTAATTAATTTGTAAGAACTCCGATATATATATATATACATTATAATATTTTATCTCGTAAATAATTTTGAGGAGCTAGCTATAGCAGCTTGTTTAAGTTTTAACATGGGTACTCATGGTAAGACCATTGAAAGTAATCATATATATTTCCAAGGAGAAAAGTAATCCAATAAAAATACACGACTATCGAAAGCACTGTTGATGTTTGTATATATATATAGGATTAATTATCGCACGTAAAAATTTGACTTTATTTACTTTAGCCATCGCCTGTATTGATTGCTTTTGTCGTTGTCCGGATGCTATATATGCGACTAATGGATTAATCTTAATATATAATCTAGCTGTAGAAAATTCTTACCATTAGAATGCGACAGATTCTGATCAAAGCTGAACGGAGAATATATCTTGATATATAAATATATATAGGATTGTTCTTCGCTATAAAACTAAATTTTCCCCCCAGTGAATTGGATGCGAACTAAATCCATATGCATGCCAGATAAAAAGTTGCCTTCTGCTACAACGTAATCTATACAGATAACATGGTAGATTCTCTCTCTCTCTCTCTCTTTTCCCAAGTGCCACTCAATCTAATTAGGTAACAGCTACGTTCTACCTTCACCAGCCATTCGTCCATCACTACTGTGACATTCGTTTGATGGATCCACCGCCTTTCATGTCGTGAAAAATATGAGGTAATTTCCACGCCACAAAACGATAAAAGTTTTTTTTTTTTTCTTACACGCAATCATCAGTTCGGTGATTATCCTCCAAAACCCCCTTCGCTGTCAGCAGCCCATAAGCCGCGTTCTGGTGTCCCCCCGGAGCAACGAAAGGGGTCGACCTTGAAGGCCATGTGCTATTGCCTCCATCATCATGGGCCCCCCCGTATCTTGCGGTCCAAAGTGGTGAGAT
Organism: Calamus simplicifolius; assembly: GCA_900491605.1. Taxonomy (NCBI): domain Eukaryota; kingdom Viridiplantae; phylum Streptophyta; class Magnoliopsida; order Arecales; family Arecaceae; genus Calamus; species Calamus simplicifolius. The sequence continues at coordinate 181,892 of UESW01002385.1, forward strand.
AAGAACGTTGCATATATATATATATATATATATTAAACAAAGGGGTAAGAGTGAGTGAGTGAGTTCAGCATGACTCCAACGAACGTAAAAGATCTTCCCAGTTGTTTGGCTGCAGTCCAATAACTAATTAAATCATGCATTGGACTGCTACTGGCGTCATCTCTTTGGATCAAAAGAGGGATGATGCATGAGAAGGTAAAAGAGTATATTTAAGTTCGGATTGGATTGCAGGAGATAAGATAGAAAGGAATTGGTTAAAGCTTAGCATGCATGGTGACTGCATATGCCTGATGAGACACCATGATGGGTTCGTTTATGGTTTAAAAAAATCTTCAAGTGCATTCCACCTTTCCACTTAAGCATGGTGTGGTGATCCAAACTTTTCAACATGCAAGAAAGCAGCTAGGATTAATAAAATCCATAGGCCAATTAAAGCATGACTTAATTTGATCCTCAAATTAACTTCCGCTCAAAATTCATTTGGGTCCTTTATATATATATATATTTTTAAAAATATCATATTCTTTAACATTCAAATTAGTTAAAATTAATAAAATAACTAGCATGTCAGCCGGTCAAAGATAAAATGTTAGGAGTATAGTATTTTCAAAATATAAGATCGAGATTAGACTGTAACAATTGAAAGTTATTGGATCGGAAGCATATCTTAGCCGATCTTTATTAAATAAGAGGTGGTGGGGGGGTCCTTTGAGCTTCTCTTTTCAGCATCGATCAAGCTCTAAAGTGTCACTTTGTGTGAACACAAGGAGGCTGATCAGGGTGGACGTGGGCCAGTGTTAGCCTTATATATATGATATGAACCTAGCTATAAGGTGGGCTTGCATGCACTTGTTGCGTGCAAGGATGGGCTTGGAATTGTGATCACCTAAACCTAAGCCTGTCGATCGATTGTGGAATTTAGCTGCCAATTGGCATGCATGACTGGCTGCAGGTAATTAAATCGATCCTTGCCATTTCTCGCTAGCTGGGCAAGTAGAGTCATTAATTTGCTGCCAAAGAGACAGTGGCCTGTGATTGGAAGCAGGGAATCTTCTTTCGACCCCTCAGACACTGTACTGGTATTTCTTTGATGTCTGGCTGCAGGTAATTAGATCGATCCTTGCCATTTCTCGCTAGCTGGGCAATTAAAGTCATTAATTTGCTGCCAAGAGAAAGTGGGATGTGTGTAGAGATGGTAATTTTTTTTGTTTGACCGTTTATTAGGTTTTTAACTGATCAAAAATTTTTTTTTGTAAATGACTTAATGGGTAATGAAGATTTTTTGTTAACGAAGATAAATAGCTTGAAAATGGTATTCTCCGCTCCATTTCGTTTATCCATTTCTGTCCTCATTAACTTTAATATAATATATTTAAATTTAAATATATATATAATATATAAAAATTAAAAATTAAAAATAAATAAAATATATATAATCCTAACTTTTGCTCTTCCTTCTTTTCACGCAACTAATCTGAAGTTCTGAATTAAGACGAGATCCTAACTTCATTAGTACATTGTCTATCTTCGCCGCTGTCCGTCCTTTAGCATCTTTTTCTTTTTCAGATATAAAGATATTTTTATTTATTTTTTTAAAATTTAAATATTTTTTTTTTTGTTTTACGATTTATATATTAAAAATCTTTATTTCTAATTTTTTTTTATTATTATTTTTTTTTTGTTCTCTCCTTTCTTGTCTCAAAGTCAAAAAAAAAAATCTCTTTTATATACCCATATCAAAAATTTGATTAATCTTCCTTCGACTCCTCAGACACTACTGATATTTCTTTAAATGTGGTATAATATTCGGCTTGGTGGGTTAACTGGTTTAGTACGGTTCTATTTGACTGGAGGTTAGCATGCATGGTCCGACATCCATGACATGGACATAAATTTTTTTTTGATGGACCATGGCATGGACATAGCTGGCTGCATCCTAATGGATTTGCATGCGGTATGCGACACATATGTGATCTTCTCTAGCAAATTTATAGCAACTAAAAAGAAGAAGAAACGAGAAAACCATCTCCATGCCTTGTTTCTCCCTTTTACTAAGATATCTTTATTTTTTTTAGGAAGAAAAAAAAAAAAAGGAAAACAGCAGAAACATCTCCGCCATAACCAATTGCTTATCATTAAAACAAAAAATAGTATGTAGAATATTGTATTCTAAATATTACGCTATGTATTGATGCACTGCTGCTGCAGGATTGCAATTGAATGAGACTAAGCTGGTGATTTCAAATATAGAAAGAAGAGGAAAAAAATTTTAAAAAATAATAAAAATATATAAAAAAAGTCTGGGGTTGAACCCCTATTCGGTCCTTAAACTTTCATTAAAATTTATTTTCATCCTTGATAACTTCTAAGTTGTATATAAATTAGTTCCTCATGTTTCAACGATGTTATATTTCTAGCATCGCATTGCATAAGATCAAATTAAATTGATGAAATAATTGAAGTGTCATTTTCTTAATTAGCCCATATATTCATATTGTAGTAATATATTAGCTATTCCATCAATTTTAGTTGATCCATGTAATGGCAAGGATATGCATGAATTATATTGAATGAGTTTCAAGTTAATATCTAGAACCAATCCAATTATGATTGATTTCAAAATTTTTGATCGAAAACCAAACTAATCCTATTTTAAAACTAACTCAAAACTAACCTTATTAGATCAGTTTGGTTTTGAGCCAGTTGTAGGATAAAATTGATTTTTTTTTCTTTTTTATTAGGCATGCCTGTTATTTAATGATTAAAATTTTTTCTTTTAACCATGTTCAATAAGAAAAAGGTATGCATAGTGTTTATTGGTTAATTTAATACTTAAAATCTTTTAGTAGTGTGAAGTGTATATGGTGTCTTAGGTTTAGTTCTTGGAAGCACTTTAATTTTTTTTAAAAAAATTCTATCAAAAAGAAGAGGTTGGTTTTCATGTCAAAACCAAAGAACCAAACTTCAAAATCAAGAATCAATTCAATGAAAATTGGTTATAGAGTTTTAGACTAAAAACCAATCATATTAAATATTCAAAATCGAATTGGATTTGATATCGATATTTAGCTTATCCAAATTCATGGCTCATCTTTATGTAATGAAATGTAAAGAAATTTATTATTCTCTAACATGGGAACAAAATCGTAGCAACAAGAAGTTTGACCGTCAAAACAAATGTTAAGTGAAAGTTTGAGGATAGATAGCATATCTTAGCCTTAAAAAAAAAAAAACATGCAGTACAAAGAATGGATTAATATTCCTCCGCTTCGGTTACCTGCCCAATCTTTTTATATAATTTTTTTAAACTCAACTATCTCTTTCGATCTCCCCTTTCTCTTGATACCTTGGCCTTTTTTTTTTTTTTTTTTTGTTACAGCCGGGCGATCATATTACTTTGGCACGAGTCAAATCCAAAGCATCTGAGTACAAAATTTACTGTAATAAGACAGGATAAGATATCCCAGGATGCCAAATTCACCGGCCAGAGTTGCGAGCGACAGCAGAAGCAACATAATCAGCCGCAGCATTGGCTTCCCGATAGATATGCTGAATCTGAAAAGCACTAGTAGACTGAAGAGTGATTGAAATGTCTCTAATCAGAGGATTAAGGCAAGAATAGGAGTCCCCCTCCCGCGTAATCCATCTGATAATCATAAGTGAGTCACCCTCAATAATCAGCCGACGATAGCCCAAATGCCGTACAACATGTGTGATACCAGCCCATGCCGCCTGTAGCTCAACCATAGGAACCAAAATGTCGATTGAGCTGTGGCCGCCAGTTGCTAGTAACTGCCCATTCGACCCTCGGATGACAAACCTGATCCAGTAGAACGATCAGAGACAGAGCCGTCAAAGTTCACTTTGACATAACCCGGAGGTGGGGACACCCAAGAAATGAAAACCATAGTACGGTTCGCTGCCAAAGCAGCAGGGGAGTCCCAGTGGCCAGGTCCGTCAGTGTGAACAGTAAGGTAACAACGAGTGTACTCCTTTGCATGAGATAGAGCACGACGGATGATCGCCTGAGGAGAGACCGTCTCCTCAGCAAAGACAATCTTATTCCTGGTCAACCAAATATGATAAGCCACATAGGCAGATAATACACCCTGAGAATAAGATCCGTACTGAGAAGGCGACTGAAGAGCATTCAGGAAGGAAAGCCGGATTGGTCCATCCTCCAGCATCTATGGGTTAAAATGGATCATCTGCCATATCTGAGATGCACGAGAACATAAAAATAGAACATGGTCAATAGATTCAACCTGCATCCCGCATATCGGACAGAGAGGTAATATGGAGAGGCCCCGACCAGCCAGAAGAGAGCAAGTAGGTAAGCGATCCCACTTGATCTTCCACAAGAATAGCTGAATTCTTGGGTAAGCAGGCAATCTCCATATCCAAGCAACATCTCTAAGACCAACGGTCTGAGAACGGAAGCGGGCCACCAATTCTCTAGTAGGAGCACAAGGAAGACAGGATCGGTGCCACAGCCTGTGATCTGGCCCTGTAGAAATAGGTAGAGGCATGGCTAGAATCCGATGAGCAAGCTCCGCTCCGAATAACCGAAGAACCATGGTAGTGTTCCAAGCAGCACTCTCCTGACTGATCAGAGAAGAGACATACAATGTGGGCTCTACTTCAGAGCTTATAAAAGTCGGCCATCAAGATAAGGGAAGATCAGCTATCCAAGAGTCCTGGACGACATCAACTGACCTCCCATCCCCTATCATCCAGTGAATATCAGTCATGACTGTCGGGGCGGCCCGGCAGATGGCATGCCATAAACAGGAACAACCACAAGGGATACTAACTTCCAAACCCGAAGACCAACCACCATATCTGCCCCGCATGACTGTATTCCATAAACAGTGAGGGTCCAACAGGAATCTGGAAGCATGCCTAGCAATGATAGCCTCGCGACGGAGCACCAGGGATTGAATCCCCAACCCACCCTCATTTATCGGCAAACAGACCATGTCCCAGGCCAATAAATGAATACCATGACCTCCCTGCATAGATGCCCACAAGAAATCCCGAATACGTCTCTCTAGCCTACGAAGGAAGATAGTCGGGATCAGAGCATTGGATAACAGATAGATAGGGAGCGATGTAAGAATAGAACGGATTAAAGTGATACATCCCATCATAGAAAGGCCCGACACCTGCCATCGGTCCAACCTAGCAGAGATCCGACGCTCAAGGTCCCCAAAGTCCTGCTGGGCCGACGTTCCGTAAGAGGGGTTCCTAGGTAGGTCAGACGATCTGAAACTATCGAAATCCCTAACAACAGGGAAATAGCGGCACGACAGTGGGGGGAGACCGATGGGCTGAAACAGAGGATAGATTTCTGTAAGTTGATCCGTTGACCCGATGCCCGACAATAAGCCTGAATGATAGCCGAATAGGTGGTTGCATTCTAAACAGAAGCTGGGCTAAGCAGGATGCAGTCGTCAGTGAAGAGAAGGTGGGTTAGAGGAGGTCCATAAAGCCCCGGCATGTAAGGTTGTAATAGAGATCCTCCAACTGCCTGATTAAGAGCACGAGACAGGTCGTCGGCGCACAGTACAAACAGAAATGGAGAGAGAGGACATCCTTGTCGGAGACCAATAGCAGAGGAAAAAAACTCAGTTGGACTACCATTAATGATGATAGAAAAGGTGGGTCCTTGGACACAAGCCATGATCCACTCAATGAAAAGATCATCAAAACCAAACGCCTGTAACGACTGACGCAGAAATATCCAGCTCATCCTGTCATAAGCTCTCTCCATATCCAACTGGACAGCCATAAGAGACTGTCGACAAGAGGCGCGCTAGAGGTCATGCATAAATTCCTGAGCAATGAGAGCATTATCTGAGATACTGCGGCCACGGATAAAGGCACCCTGCTCCGTAGAGATAAGCCTAGGAATCAGCCCCTGCAATCGAGTAACAATAATACGGGCGCAGACTTTGTATAGAGTGGTACATAAACTTATCGGCCTATAATGTTGAGGAAGCAGAGCATTAGCTTTTTTGGGAATCAGGACAAGAAATGTCCTTTGCCAATCCGGAGAATATGTCTGGAAGAGAAAACAGACTGAATAGTCGAGGTAACATCCTGCCCTACAATATCCCAGTAGAAACGAAAGAAATAAGGCGGAGATGACTGCTCCCTCCCAATCCGAGTTCTGGAGTACGTCCTTCTGCACTTTCTTCGAGAGAAGATGACTAATTTGGAGATTAAAGGTTGTAAATTCTTTGTTTGACTTCCTTCTCAGCGATGAAGTTACGATCAGTATTATTTCATTATTTATCCTTTCCAACCATGAGCCAAAAATAAGAAGTCTGCTCCTCGTCTCAGTGAATTAAGAATCACAGAAGGTCCAAACCATGCGCTAAAGTAATCCTTTAATTTTAGCCACGGTACGTACAGTGATTGATTGGTTAGGCCTTGATCATATCTATTTCATGTCGACTTCTCGCATAATCTTAAGCAAATTCAACAACCGATTAATATATCCTGATTGGAGATTAGATTAAAAGAAAAGGACAAACAAATGGCTGATCAATTGTACTGTGTCACCTTTATTAATTCATCTGTATGAATTCTGTGCCTCCATAACAGATGAGAACTATTAATGTAACCAACCCATTAAAGAACCAGCTTTTTCAAACTGTTGGTTTCAGTTCAGTAAAAGATCCCAAGAAAGAAAAGTCCATTGAGATGTCGATGAAATCGAAGAACCAATGTAATCCAACTGGGCGGCGGTCAACACATCAATGCCACAGCCATAGCAGCTTTTCTCTTGTTTAAGTGCAAGAAGACCCTTTTCGTCTCCCATGCACACCATAGTGTATTGCAGTTATTTCTGCACCAAATCATGGACCACCCCAAGGGGGCAAACTAGAATCAAAGGCTCCAAAACGAGAGTATGCAGTGATTCTATACGAACGAGCTAGAACTAGTGCATCTTGGTTTCTGGGGTCCAAGCTATTGCTGTAGCTAGGGTTGGGTGTGCCGTTCTGCTTCTGGCTGTGGGATGTCTTAAAACAAATGCAAGGCTAGCAACTTAATGAGCTCATGAGCCATGGCTGTTTGCCAATGACTTTGGTTCATTAATTTGCAATCCTAATTACTGGTAAGGGTGATGATTCATCTTGCCATGCTGTGATCATCGTGTCGAAGCTAAGCATAATTAACATTATATGAGTTGGTATAAACATGACACAATTAATTAATCATGTCAATAATTTTACCATGTATATAGCTGGATAATTAAACAAGTACCAAGACATGATATGCATAATCTGTTTAATAAATAAATTATGTTAGATTGACACGATACGACTCGCTTAGCTAGTGGCTTGACATAAAGATGTCTTTATATTCTAATAATATAAAGACAAAAGATAAAAGATAAAGTTACATTTATTTTTTTAAAAAAATATTTTCTAAATAATTTTTATATAAAGATAAAAAGAAGTAACTGAGAAGACTAACAATGTTATTAATAAATTATATTAATCAGATAATAACTATACTACTTTAGAGTTGACGGATGAGCATATGTCACTATTTTATGTCATAATTATGCCAATACAATTATAGTATGAATACATTTAAGGTCAACAAGTATACACTTGTTTAATATTGAGTTTGAGTTATGTTTGCATGTTTGATCCAATTTTGTTACATTCTAGAGCATCAAATTTTCCCTACATGAAAGATTTGTGGTTGCTAGTTTGCAAATTCCCACTCTAGTTTTAGAAAATTCTTATAATTAATTATAGATTATGTGGCTAAATTTTGTTCACTGTTCAACTATGGCTTGCATCTAATTAATGAAATATTTGTTTGCTTGCTTTATTTAGCATGTAGAGGGGAAGAATTTTGCCAACATCAGGATGAGAATAGAATCGAATTTAGGTCATTGTTATCCAATACACTAATTCAACCCATTTATGCGTCACCAGCGAAGTTAGTTTTAAATAGAAAGAAAACTTAACTTAGCTATAGGATGAGCTAATCAAATTTTTCATATTTTTGAGTTATTAAAAGTTCCTTGAACTTGAGTTGTAGATAATCTCCTACGTACCTTGTTTCATTAATTGCTAAGTTTCACCTAACTTGCACTGCCTTAAATGATAGATTTCTAACAAAAATTGTTCCACCCAAGTTCAACACTGTAAAGTGAAAATGTTGATCAATTACACAGTCCAAAGTGCTGGAAAAATTTCCATGCAAGAGGGTCCTAAGAATTATGATCAGCTAAATAAATGGAAAGCTAGAACATACTTTTGGTTCATGAATTTTTTTGTTATTACAATTTAGTCCATCATATTTTAAAAAATATAGCATTCCTGATATCTCCTTACGTAGAAGTAATTAAAATTAGCAGAATGCTTAACGTCTCATTCTATATATCAATTAGTTTATATGGTTCATATTAATTAAGTTGACATATATTGTTAAACAAGATATATTAAGAATAATATAACATTTTAAAAAATGAGTAACTAAGATGTAGCAACTAAAAGCTTGCCCATGAGCCTATGCCTGAGCTGGTCCACGTACCGGGTTCTAGATTTTCCCTTGCACGATAAAAACATGGCTAGTACTACTACGAGGGACCAGCGATTGGGTCCGAGTGACCCATCTTCTTTTTATCTTTTGGCATCCATGACCTGCTGCCCCCCTTTAATTTCCCATTTTGGTGAGGTATCTAGAGTCCAAACTTATGCCATCCCATCCCATGGCTAAATAAAGTGAGTATCTTTCAAGTGGATACATATGGGTGAAGGTTGCTCACTGCTCTTGTGCCTAACAGCGCATCCTTCGCCATCATGCATGACCACACCATGGCTCACCAAACAAGATCCTTACACCCATGGCAGCAATGGACCAACAACCTTGAATCAATTGCACCTAAGTTAACCAATCCAATTTTAGGTGTCCAATTCATCCTTGAGCTTGGTTATAACCTATATATATATATATATATATATAGCTAGCTTTTGGCCCTCAAACTTTTAGTTATTATAACTAATTAATTAATCCATATTGTATTAGTGATGTTTCAAAATTGATGAAATAACTGACGTATAATTATAACACAAATATATGGGCTAATTTCACCTAATTACTTCGAATGTTAGAAATATAATATTCTAAAATATAAGGAATTAAGCTGTAATTACAGTTGAAAATTTGAGGATCAAAACACGTTTTTACTTAATTTTGTCGGTGGAGATGTTTGAGAATGTGGGTGATAAAATTCTAACATCCCACCCTAGCTACTCATGTAGTAGTATTCCTTTCCAAATTATATACAATCCAAAGATTATGGGGACATATATGCTAGCTCGGATCTCCTCGTAAAGTATCATGAGATTTGGATCTCTTTCGGTTACATCAGGAACAATGGGAGTAGCAAGTAGCCAACTGCCTCGTTGCCACCCTCTTTAAAGCAAGAGAAAATTGATTCCATTCTCTTCCCTACAAAACCTACCCCTCTCGATGATCTCTACATCTCTCTCTCTCTCTCTCTCTCTCTCTCTCTCTTGTGTTCACGTTGGAACATCTGGTTAGTTTAATGTAAGGTCCAAGCATGGCCACCACATGGATCAATAAATGAAACAGAGGGGAAGCCCGAAGGAAAGGGAAATGTCCAACAGTGTGGGACTCAGATTTCCGGTTGGTTCGTGCCAGAGTAGTCCAGCCAGGTTGATAGCTATATACATTACACTGGAAGCATATATAGGAGGAGGATATGACTCCATGTTACTCCCTTCACCCCATGTTCCCCACTCGCAATCCTTGCACATGGCTTCACTTTCCTCCCTCCCAGTGGACACCATCATGGGGCCCTCTCTCTCTCTCTCTCTCTCTCTCTTCCTTATTCCTTTCCTCACTTATATATACTCGAGGCCTTGCAACATATTCCTCTCCTTTAGCATGAAGAGAATAAACAAATCCAAGCTTTTGTAAAAAGGGGAAACAAGCCCATGCCTTTCTCTCAATGATGATGGCATGCGTTTGAGTGAAACAAACCAAGATTGGCTTTTCAACCACTGCTGAGGGAGAGGGTATCTCAATATGACATCCATTAGCATGCTAAAAGGTAGTGGGCTCCATTTAAAAGATAATTCCCAAATCCACTTTAGCACTCACAAGATTGTGACATCACTCATTTTTACAACCCAACTCTTAGTAAGAACAGTTGGGACTTTGGAGACAAGCCTAAACCCCAAAAAAATATATTAATCTTACCATCATAAAATTAGGTAAGAAGCTTTGAATATAAAATTTCTTTACTTTCAACATGTGAGTGGAATACTATTAGGGATATCTCATAGTCACAAAGCAAGGTTATTTTACTTTTATGGCCTCTCAAGTCCTTATAAGCTACAAATTTGATAGATTGATATTGTCATCGATCAGTGTTTATCTTTATATGTTTAATAGGTAATACATTCGAGTCATTTCATGCCATAACATTTAATGTAGGCAAACTCTAAAAAAGACAATCAAGTAGCAAACCATCTGCCAAATATAACAAAGTATTTGAAACGGTATTTTGGACTGAACAGTTCTCTCTAGTTTAGCATGCTTTCCAAAAGCTGATGCATAAAGAGTTATTTTTTTTTTTAAGAACTTAAAATATGTTATTATAATAAAAAAAAGTCACCCTTTGTTATAATTGGGTGTCCTTTTCCACAAGACTTATTTGATTGGCCTCATATATCACATGAAGTGACATCCACTCCTCCAAGCACTATGCTGAGAGATGTTCATTTTATAAGTCTTCTTAGCTAAACATGTACAATACTATCCCTAGCAGTAGCAGCAACGATTTTAAACCAATATGAAAATTATACTATATATAGAAAGGGCACATAAAATATTTCCATCCCTATAATAGATCCATCACCATGTGGCCAGAACTATCTCCTGTCAATGGATACTTGTGTCCTACACAAGCTAAAATCAGAATTGCCAAATTGAAGGAAGTATGTCAACCTTGCATCTGAATCAAGACATCTAAACTAAAGAATAAATCTTATCCAATCAATTCGGGTTGCGGAATGGATTCTGTTTAGTTTCTACCAAAGGCTTAATTTTTAAATATAGGATGTTAATTAAATTGACTTGCACCACCTCAATCCATGTTTTCTTTTATCTCCTCTTCTTTTCCAGCTTAGTTTAATAAATGATTTTTTTATCGCTCTCTTAGCAACGTCATCCCAGCATATTGCACATGTTAAACAATCTCAAATAAAATCACTTAGTTCATATCCTATTTCACTCCAATTTTCCTCAAACGCACCATTTTAAGATGAAAAAATATATATATATCATTCCACTCTAGATATTTTTTCCTTTACTCATCCTAATCCTATTATTTTTTCCAGTGTGTGGTTTCTCCATGGTTCCTACTGTTAAACTTGTATTCTTAAACTATCTTACATTAATTTCTTTTAAAAGCCTTAAACTATCTTCATGACTGTATTTAGTCAACAGAAGTTTTTTCACCCTTCATAAACTTTTCTTGTAGCTTACTAGAGACATGCATCACAGTCGATCTCTAAATTTTTATATAGAATTAGTTTTAGACATCATATCTCACAATTCAAATCTTCCATATTTCCACTCAATAACATAACGCCCATTTCATTTAAGTTCATTTTTATGTTCGTAAAAATAAATTCTCTTGAAACCTTTTACGTAAAAGTAATTGCCTTGCACTTACCTTCCTAACCTGTTTGGATGAATGTACTTTTCTTGTGACGACAAATTTCCATCGTTGTTTCTTCCACCTTAACCAGTGATGCTTCATAAACACTACAAAAGTAGTTTATTTACAGCAGGTTCCCAGTTGCAGTTGCTTGATAAGCGTCTAATATTAAACTAATCATTGAAATGATGGTTCCAACGTTTTATATGGCCACCAGCTTCGTGGGAATTTTCATTTCAATTTTCTAGCTAGTAGTATTCCCTTTCGATGATCAATCAATTCGTCTTATCAAATTCACATTTGGTTGAAATGACCAGTACTATCGTATGAACCTCTTATGTACAACTTAAGGTAAATACTACTAGAAAAGGATACCTCCTAAATATCTTTATAAATAAGAAGAGCTCCCATATTTTAAAATGAATGCTGACCTTGTGATGATGAATGATTGATCACATTTGTGATGCTGATGATATTTTATATTGCATGGATTTTTTTTTTAAAAGCCTTAAGTTAGCTAGCATGTTTGTGGTTGTTGATGTTATTCTATAGAATATAAAATATATTGTTATGACTTTTATTGATATCAAAGAAAGATGCTTTCTTAAACGGCGATTGAAACACTTAATCAAATTATCTCCTTTAAGCATGCCTAGTAAAATAGAGTGATAGCACAATATTAACCCTTATAGATTCATGGCTCCCTTTATGTTATGAACTATTTTGAGCTCGTTAATATAATAAATGAGATACTTTAAATGGTTCAAGATCTCACTCAAAAAAAAAAAAAAAAGACTACTTAGAAGATTGTAGTTTAGAGTTCCTGACATTACATAAGTATGAATTTTGACACAATTCTCTCATAATATCTATTGCTCTTGCCAAAAAAAAGATATATATTATAAAACAAAAACACAACAGCAGCGGATCACTTTATAAGCTCCTATGTTAGCATATATGAAAAATGAATTGGTTCCATTTTGATATCATTTTTATCCACCCAGGATCTCATCTTAAAAAAGTCAGTCCAAAATTATAATTCTAGATTTTCAATATTGCATAATTATGGCCCTTCACAAATTCTACCTCAATTCCTATACTTATTTTTGGTTTTTTCCTCACTTAGCTATGTGAGTGATGGACTTGTTATGCAAGTTGAAACATAATTTAACTTAAAAGCTTAAATTATTAAGTTTTGAGTTGAAATCATTTACTGTTCTAGATTAAAAGCCCACTCTCCAAGAGTCATATTGCATTTTATCTAGTGTGCTACAACTCCAATTCATTTGTCCTATACTTTAAAAGTCATGCTTCATTGCACCCTTGTAAGAGTTTGTTGTTTCAAGAACTATATTTGAGCTCGTACTCAAACATTATACCTTGCTTCATTGACTCCACTTGTAACAACGACTCAACATATTGTGATCATGCTCGCATGTTAACCATCATTCACAAAAGTTTGGACACATTTATTGCTTTGAGAATTGTACATGCATGGTTGTGGCCATCCACTCTAATACCACCTGCTAGGAAGAAATGATGTGTTTGAATTCATTTAAAAGGACTTAACGTATAAGTTAGAATACAATTCAACTTGAAAGAATATATATATATATATATATATATATATAAAGTGATGGAAAAAAATGAAGAATCTATTTGCACCATTCTATTAGCTAACACAATCATACCATTTATCACCTATCAAATATTTTTCATTCAAAACAATCTTGTTGCACAACTCTTCGATGTAACAAGTGTGCATCGATATGTGGATTGATTGTTAACGTATGTTAGTGTGCATGATGGTTTAATGAGTCTTGCAACATACTGCATGCGCATCGGCATGCATAATGATCAATCCGCATCACTAATGCGCGCTTACTGCATCGGAGTGGTGCAATAAATCTTTTTTTCTTTTTCATTCTAGCACTAGTTATTGGCTTACTGGGTTTGTGGTAAAGAATCCGGTCAGAACTTAGCATATGCCTTTGAGATTATTTGCATGCATGCATGCATGGAGGGTCCAATTTATACGAAAAACCCCAACAATATCTGATGATCATCAAAGGCTAACGAACAGGTTATAATTTTTCAGCTGGGAGGGGGATACACGGATTCTGCTGCTTCCTGTTTTCACTGGAACAGCATATCCAGTGGAAGTTAGGTGGTTCACGCTGACATCCCTCGCCATCATGGAAGCAAGAGAGCTGTCAACTTGTCCAATGATAAGGTGGCGTGTGATGACACCATATATAGCTCCCTTTGGTTTCCATTTTCAGTACCAAAACCCTAACCCTAGTACAATCCCTATTAGAGAAAATAATTAAAATATCCAAAGCCTTGATCATCCTGCTCATTGTTTCTGAAAGGCTCCATCATCTTAAAATAATAATGATGAGTAGAGATGAAAGAGATGTCGAGTAGAGATGAAAGAGATGTCACTTAAACTTTCAATAAGTTAGTGAGATATAACTGTCGATACTCTCTCTCTCTCTCTCTCTCTCTCTATATATATATATATATATATATATATATATATATATATATATAAAATTAAACAAAAGTCACTGAAGCCTAGTGGGATCCATGTGCACTGTTTTTTATAAGGCCAAAAGAAAGGTCGTACATGGAACTCTATATCTTGACAAGGTCTCCAATAGATTCTTCCTTCGTTGTGTGGCCAACCTAGCAAAGTTCTAACTTATCTTTCAATAATGTGCATTGGTGCAAGCTTTTCATTTGATGCACGAGTTTTCCCAGCACCAGCACCAGCACTTTGCTTACCCCACTAAGCATATTCCCACTCTACAAAGAAGTTCTAAGCGCACCATTGGGAATTTATGAAGTGTAATATATATCCCTCATCACTTTTGAGCAGTACAAGCCTACATTTCACGCAACCAAGATCAAAGAACTTTGCAAGCTAGGCCACAGCATATGCATGCAAGGAAGCTGCACGTTCCTATGAGACAGAATGGTATATGCTATATGGTATAATCTATATCACAGTACTGTAGGTGGCTGAATATAACAAGCCATCAAGCCATTTTTCTGACGATGGCTACTGTATTTAATTGTTCATGAACAATTGGATTATCCATTGTTTTTATGAATTATTTGTGACTTTTTACTCGCTGTTCGGTTAACTATATATAGATTGATAAATTGCTGTTGCTGTTACCTGCGCTTCTAGTTGCATGACTCAAATATAGAAGAAGCTCAGATAACCTATTTCATGTTTTCTGGTCATCTAAATTCTTACCAAACTTTGTGTGAATTCTCTTTTCCCCTTTCCTTTTTGAACTTTGAACCATTTTCTCTAGCTGAATCGTTCCTAAACACCAAAGTTTTATATCATAGAGGTCTTCATATTTCTTTATTTGGCTGGGATATATGTCCATTTATTTCTACTATTAACATATAAAATAATGGTGTTTAACACATCTGACCAGTGAAATCGAACTCCAACTCTTTACGTCAATTAAACTTGATTGAACATGTCAAGGTGATCATCCACTGGTTCCTTGAATGGCACGACAAGAAATCAAATTAGGAAGCTACAGGAACTTGGTTATGACATTTAACAATTGACTTACCTAACAGGTAACATTACACGAGTATCACACGAGTTGTATCATTAAATCCAAAACAAAGATATCCAATTTCTTATGAACAATTTTGATCATATATGCCAAGTTGCAAGTAACTTATATATAACCAATATAACTACCTTGTTATTTGGATAAATATTTGATAAACCCCCTTCGAAATTGAATTTTGACACTGCTGTTGGTGAGTCGTTCATGACAAATGCATTCGGATAGGCTTTAGTGAGTCCATCTTGGGCAAACAAATTAATTGAATTTTGACACTGCTGTTGGTGATTCGTTCATGACAAATGTATTCAGTTAGTTCATCTTGCGCAAACAAATTATCAGCATGTTTATAAGCGTTTCCCAATCAAAATTTAGTTATCTAGGGAACAGAGTATGAAGATTCAACCGTAGTACGTACTACCATCAATCTAATTTAACATTGTATCTTAGGTGAGATTTCATTCGACTGGAATGGTACCAGTTGAAGTCTAAGCTCATGAAACCGAAAAGCGTCTCTTCAAAATTCATCTAAACACGGGTAAAGGAGAGGGAAAGATGACTAAGTTTGATATAGAGCGGCATATCTCAAGTTCTTTCACCAAAGAATATCACAGTTGTCCGGAAAATTGCTTGAGAAATGAGGTGACAGGAAGCCACAAAACCCATCACACTCTTTTAACTATAGTTTTGTAAGAGCATCTGATAGTTATCCCTTAAACTGAGGCTAAGAAAGTCCATCCAGTCAGAATAACCCCTTGCACACCTAGATTTGTATATGGCCTTGATGAAGCTTCACATTTGTTTGCTTGAATCAAAACAAGTTAGGCGTTGCTAGACTAGACCTATAAAGGGTTTAAGATCCCTCTCTGGTACTGACTTGTCTGGTCTGGTAGAGTTAAGCTAAACAACACCATAGTCCCTAAGGATATCTGTTGCTAGGTATCCTTGAATACCTCAGAGAAGACAAATTTAGTTGCATTTAGGGAGTGCTACAAAGATATTGGTTGATAAATAAATGAACGTTCTGTAACCAAAAGAAAAAGCTTCGCTACAGAAGCAGCAAATAAAATGCAGACACAAGAAAATATTGGTTTTGCTAAATTTAAATGCAACCTTCTGGTTGATGCAAATGGCTCTGCTACGTATGCACTTTGAATAAAGCTTAAGCACGATGAGAGTATTACACCAGCTTCACAGGTTGAAAAGAGAAGCAAAGAAGAAAATCACACAAACTTCAGCACTATGAAATGATGCAGACACAAACTGAGAACTATTTTATACGATATATAATCATGTACTCATGGACATGATTTTCACTGATTCTTGAATTGGGTTTCAGTTCATTGCTGAGCATTGCATCATGAAATATTTGTACCAAATTGACTCAAGTAAGCTGACACAGTTGAACATTACCCTGCCTTTCTGTACAACCATTTTCACTATTTCAACGAATTGGATGGGTTTCTGCTCAACCTTTTCCAAAGTAAATAAACAAATAACACTTGCCTCTTGTCATGATTTTGTATATACATGCTGAAAACCCACTATTTGGAAGAACTGATGCAACGCCTGTTATTTATTCATATCACATCAACACAGAACTCTTTTTGCCTTTCTGAAGCTCAGTCATTTTGAATACATCAAACCAAACTCGATATAAAAGAGTCACCAGTTTCAGATTCCATGGAGATATGCTGATGTTTATGTAACCATTTGCACATTTCAATTGTATAATGTATCTGTCAAATGAGAAGAAAAGGTCAAAATAGTGTTAAAGTTCGCAATCATGTCCACTTACAACTATATATCAGAAATAAAACATACAAATTTGGAAATCATCCTACCTTAGTGTAAGTCAATCCTTCCCAACTGATCACCTTCAGTAGAGGCAGCATCCTAGCACTTCTTTATTTTATCAAAACAGGCTCTTTAAGTTCCCTGAATTCCTCAGTGTCTGAAGTTCACAGCCTGGAAAGCATCCAGAGAATAATTTATTCAGATTTTTTCTCTTAATATTGAAGAAAGATTGGTGTTAATTGAACAAAGCATTGATCAGCATCATAGAATTATTTGGTTTCTGAGAGTGCCCCCCCCCCCCCCCCCCCCCCCCCCCCCCTCTCAGTGAACGATTAAAGAGTAAATAGAGCAGATTTGACTTTCTGAAGGGTGACTAAAAAGATGGAAATTTGAGCTCAATATCATAAACATGTCAATACTCAAGTAGCTAAAAAAAAAAATCCAATGCTGTGGTGCATGCTAAATGATGTGAAACCCAAGCCTTCAACGGTACTCTTTTTTACAAGCTTTCTATAATTTTCACCATAAGCCACTATAACTGCATGCCCAAAGCACAAACAACACTTTCTCTAAGGTGATGACTAGTATATTCTATTGACTCATTTCATTTTTAGTTTGTTTGAGTACCTTTTTTTTATAACTTTTAGGATGTTCGACTAGCTGAGACAGCTTAAATTGGAGATGAAAACGTCTAAATGTGAAGCCCATGCTGATAGTCAATTGAAACCAGTATGAAGTCTTGGCATGAAGTTTCAAAACAACTTGTTTAATGTTTTCTAGCTGTTGTATATAAGCCTATCAATAACAGACAAATAAGCATATCTTTATCTATACTACATATAAAAGTGTCAATAAATTTCTGTCAAGAAAAATTTTTGGCCATTAGATTTAGTTGGCTACAACATGACAATCTAAATATATATCCTAAATATGAAGACCTAAATTTGAAGAGTGAAGTCATTCTAAAAAGATAAGAGTCCAATTTCTTTCAGTTTTGCATGCCTAATCCTAAAGACAGGAATCCTGCCGCAGCATCATATTGATCTTGTGTGCATATTCCTGGTACAGATATTTGTTTGTTTGTATGTGTGCAAGAACATATGAATGCATGAATGTAGATTATCTATCTAGATTATCCACCTGTCTATCTATCTAGATTATCACTGTTAGGACTTGTGAAGGCGATGATTTGAGTTCAGGCATCCAGCTGTTTGGCTGTTCTTTGTTGATTTGATTTGTGGTGAATTTATGACAGTCCCACATCATCATCAACAACAACAACCATATCAATAATAACAAAGCCTTAATCCCAAATTGGTTGGGGTCGACTGCATAAATTCTTTTTCTTCGTTCTGCTTGGTTTTGAATCATATTTTCAGTAAGACGAAAAAATTTTAAATATTTCTTTATCACTTCCTACCATATAATTTTTTATCTACTTCCATCTCTTTTTTCTTTTATATGTATCAAGTCACTCATTTGCATCGGTACATCGTTAGGTCTATATTGTAAATGTTCAAATTATGTAAGTCATCCTTCCTTGAATTTGTCCTCAATTGATACTACCATCATAGATGTCTTTATTTCTTATTCTATCTTTGCTCGCTTATACATCCATCACAATATTCTTATTTTATTTTGTATACATATCATTTTCTAACTATCCAACATTCTATACGATAAAGTATAATGGGTCTTATGGTTGTCTTATAAAATTTTCTAATTAATCCTACATTAGATATTTATAAAAGTTGGATATGGTTGGGACCACCACTCTTCAATGATGTCCTAAGGGGGTGTCAAAGTGAAGGTTTCCCATTATGCAACAAACAATTGTAATATATTTCAGACAAGTGACAAACCAAAATACAGCATCATCAAAGTTGAGGCAATCCATATATTGCAAGTAAGCTCAATTGAACACAATCTTTTCAGCACACCAGCTTTTTTAGATGGAAGCATGATTGAAGTCATGAATATCGTGTAAAGAGAGATTTGCCAATTATTAATCTCCTACAAGCTTTTTACAAATAGAAAAGGTCAAAGCAATGTTCACCATACTGAGAATTAGTGCTGACCCAATTTGATGCAGTATAGGTGGTATATCATACCGACACGGTGCACCCTGAGTACTAGTCAAGTGGACACAACAGATTTTCCTCTTTTTTATTTTTTATTTTATTTTTGATAAATTTTTATTTTTTCTTCTTAAATGTGGCATACTTAATTTTAATATTTTTTTAAAAAAATTACAATGATTTTCATTGGTATTTTAAAGTATTTTATGGTGCCGAATGAAATTAAAGCATATCAGTGCATCGCTAATGCAAATTGTAAGTAACAGATAATTTAAAGAAAATATTTTAAATTATATATGCATAAGAATTTTAAACATGTCACACATAATAGATAATATATACTGACGTCTAATATGTGGTGGTGTGTCTATTCCACTTTGTAAACATTGGGATCCTGCTCATTATCTAGGCTTAAAAGGTCAACTGAACTATCATGAGCATCATGGATCCACTCTACTTGATCATCATATCTAGCAATCCTCCCTGTCTTATCATCTACTTCTAGCGCGTGGCAAGATACTAGTTTGTTCGATGTTTTACGTCTTCTTAGTGATGACTTTTTTAGGTGATGTGAGGTTAGACCGAGGTAGTTCCACCGAGAATGAGGACGGTATGAAGGTCAACATGGCTTGGTCCTACAAAGATCATGTTGGCGAAATTCATTCCGTAAGAATCACAAGGATATAATACTGGAACATAGTAGCTGATCAGAGCTTTGGGTATATGATATCCATAAAATAACATGTTGAGCGAAGGATATCCAAATCTACATACATAAGGATGTAAGTTGTGGCAAGTCAATATGGAATAGCATCTGATATGAGAATTTGATTTAAATACCAAAAATTCTACTCCACATGCTAGATCATCTTTATCAACAACTCCGTGTCTTAAATCATCCCATGTGTCCCGTCTCTTATAACAAATAATTTCTTACCAGGATCTACCAAGTCGTATTTTCTGGTCTCTATTTTGTGTGGCATGAATGTATGAGGACTCACCAATGAATTGAACACCATGTGGCTATGACTTCTATGCAGCTCTCTATCTATCTGATACCTCATCATTGCTCAAACTATCATCATCATCACTCTTTTCGTGCGACAATCTAAAGAGTTGTTTATTTGAGGGCTCTTATGTCTCAATCTAAGTGCATTGACTCCACTCTTTACAACACCTTCCCCTTCTTATTGATTTGGAGAGTTCTTATTCTCTTCCCCTTCTCGTCCCTTGCCGTCCAATGCTGTTGGGTGGCTCGACCAACCCACCATCCTAATTGGAATGAGTGTCATAGTAGCCTCTTCTTAGTAGCTCCCTCTCAAATCTCTTGGAGGACATGTTGGACAGGGGGCCCTTTGTCATTGTTTAGATAATCCTTAAATCTACAATATATTATGACAAGCCAAAAGTAAAAAAGGCATGATTTTCCCATGTTTTTTCATTTTCAACCTATTTAACATGGAAAAAAAGAAGAAAGAAAGAAAATGGGAGGATCTATACTTAATTTTGGACTAAAATCCACCTCTTTAAGCTCAAATCAACTGTAAATGGAGGAGAGGCCGTGAGGCTCTCAGCCTCTCTCTCTTTATTTCCCATATCATTCACCTATGACCCACCCAAGCCGTGAAACCAAGCTGAACCAACTTGAGCCATGCCGAGCCGTTCAACATGGTTCTGAGTGGCATGAGGTGGTTCAGACCTTGTACCATGTCGACATGGCAAACTGGCTTGGTTCACCAGTGGTTTGGTCCAATATGTCCTAAACCAGATAGTTTGGGATGACTCAGCCTTCCTTGGATCAAAGTAACAAAAGTTTGAACAAATAACCAAAGCATTGAAGCCTAAAACTATAGTACAATCAAATATATGAGTAAGTACTGCTGAAAAACAAATATTAAACTAGCCTTGCAAATGCTTGTTCTTCTTTTTCATTTGATAAGTGGCATATTGCTGTAAGGAGTAACAGAAATGCACATAAATTGTCCACCCAATGTTCCATAATAAAATAATCAATTAAGTGTGACACATTTCTAAAAATAAAATTGATAAGTGAAAATGCATATCTTAAGGGAAAGTTAATAAGCTTATCTCCAATCCACAAGACAAGATGAACAATTTGAGGAAGAAGTTATAAATACCATCCTATTAATTAAATTTAAAATAAGAAGCCAAGACTACTACCAACCTTTTGTACAAGATCCATCCCTTAGTACTGGGATGGTGAACCATGATTCAGAGTAATTAAGAAGTAAATAAACATGAATTTTAACATGTCTTCATGTCTATATCTATATAATATATCAAATAGTTACTTATCACATAGTTTCTCTTATTATCATAAGGTAATGGAAGTGGCAATGAATGGTTTTTTGTAAGAAGCCAAAACTTGTCATGAGAAATGGGAACTTCAATTGGGGCCTATAGAACAAGGGATCAATGATAAGAAGCAAAATTTTTTAACTATCTAAACTATGAAAATATCATACCCATTATATAAAAAAGAATCAACAATAAAAGAAGAAAATCATTTTCCCTATGTGTAGGACAAAATGTACTGCATCGAACCGATCGGTTTGGCTTGAACCGAACCGATCAGAAATCAGTATGTTTTGGTTTGTTGATTCAATATGGGCCTCATTAAAGTAAATGCTATCCTCTTTTCCTTTCATTTACTTAAGAATTTTCTCATAAAATAGGGGAATACCCCCATTTGAAGTCAATAAGTAAATAAAAAAAATTTAAATTCCTTAAGAATAAAAGATTAACTCTCCCTTTGAAGAATAAATTCAAAAAAATTTAGAAAATTATGGTTTAACAAACATAATGTTTAGGTACTTTTACTTTGGAAAGAGGAAAGAGGAAAGAAGAGAGAGGATGAGAGCTCATGGGAGGTTCTTATCCTTATACACTACATAAAAAAGAAAAAATTTGAAAACCAATAAAAAAGTAAAAATTGAAAAAACATCGAATAAGTAGTGCACTCCAATATTGATTTGGTACTAGTTTGTGGTTTGTCCAACCTTGCCTATGATAAAAATTACATATGAAGTGTTGCATATGTTTGTATATGACTATATACTGTATGTACATGCATTGTATGCCCACAAATAAATCATCACATGACAAATTAACGCACATGTTGCAACTTAAGTCTGAATCATAGAGTTCTGTCACATGATCTAAATGGTGTTATACTTTTATGCAGTATTTAGAATAGTGTGCTAAATAGTGCACTTAGTGTGACACTTAATCCTCAATTTTAATGCATGAAGGAATGGCATCAAGGTTCCAATCGACTTGTAAAAACCTAGGAGATGTATTACAAGAAATCAATCCAACTTTTTATGATTTTACAATTTAACTAAATAGTCACAGCTTCCTTTCATCCTTTTACTAACAGGTTTCACTCAATTATTGTAATATCCCAAAATAGTCTCACATCGAACGGGAAAGAAAAGTTTGAATAGCTTATAACTCAAGTTCACCTACTACCAATTAATTTTCATTCGAATTTTTAGAGTCATGTAGTTTTGGCTTGTTAATAGGTTAATTGGGCAGCAGATGGGCTTGGAATATTATAAATGGTATCAGAGCCGATCCAAATATGCAAAAGTTGGTTGACAGAAGGAAAAGACTACCTATGGAATGATGGTAAAGTCCTATCATAGCATGAAGCTATCCTTGCAAATACCAACAACCAATTCAGAGTAGATTCTGGCTAGCTTGCAGCATGCAATGAGGATGTCGCATTATAAGAGAGAAGATTATAATATCCCAAAATGGTTTCACATCGGATGGAAAAGCAAATTTTGAATAGCTTATAACTCAATTTCATTTGCTACCAATTAACTTCCACTCGAGCTTTTAAGGCTTAGCAGTTTCGGTCTGTTAATGGGTTAATTGGGCCAGCAAGTGGGCTTAGAGTGTTACAATTATCATAAGGATATGCTGGTTTGAAGGAAAGCAAATACCAAAATCTATAATACCAGTTTCTTTAGTCAATTACTTCATGATAAGCTTTTCCCTAAGGTGTCTCTTGTTCTTCTTTATCTGTACAGAGTAGATATTAACCTTCCATCCTACTCACAGGTGTTTTTGAGGTCGAGGAGAAAATGTATGAGATAAATGGACACACTTTCCCCATAAGACTCATGTTTCTGCCATGCCAACTTTCTGATTTATATGTGATGTTTTTGAAGACCCAGCTGGGCTTTCTATCATCTTGTAACCTAAAATTTTTTATTACATGATTTTGTCATGTTGCCAAATTGTCTAATTCCTTTTTCTGTTTTGAGGTAAAGACCATGACACTACTTATTTTGCTTCAAATCCCTTTTTCAATCTTTTATTTAAAATTTTTCACAAAACCTAAACCTTTTGGGATTAGGTTTGGGATTGGAAGCACCAAGAAGCCCACTTTTTCCAGTAATGCCATATAACTACTTGTAAACATTTTTATATGTATATTAGTGATAGATGAATTTAATGAGATCATGCATGAGCCCTTCATAAATGTAAATGTATATAAGTAGTTATCTGACCAGATGGAATAAGTTTATTTATGTCAATACTTGGTCATTGAGTTTTAAGAAATACTAGCTGGGTTCTTTCTGCTATATATCTCTAACTATTAAATCATATACAGTTTCAGACTTTCAGCTGCAGCAATTTCCAATAACATGGTTAGATGTTTTAATTTTAAAAATTAAATTTACCAAATTTAGATGTTGCATCCAATGTTCATTTTTCTGGAATTTCTAATTTTGGTCATCAGGTAGAACAAGAACTGCATTGTATGGCCTATAACAACTTTAAATATGCAGATAACTGCTTATACATTAATGATATAGATATGTGATATTATAAATGGCACATACCCCCTCTTCTCTCCAATTAGGGATCAGTTCATCCAATGCACGAGGCCCAAAAGCTTTTCCTGATATGATATGAGCACTGGGAAAAAAAAAACCAGGTCATTAGACAAAAAGATCTCGAATCCAATGGTGATAGCTCCCACAAAAGTACTTCAGTAAAACTTAGTGACTTGATTAAAGAGAAAGTGGAATATAGCAATTGAATTGCAGTTGAAGATCTCATTAAATTCAGATTCCACCGAAACATATCCAGTTATCCGTCTTTATACAGTAAAGTTGTATTTTTCTGTGAAGACATGCTCATTTCAGTTAAACATGTAAAGGCAAAGGATGTGAACACTAACAAGGCAAGAAGCTGGGAAGAAAAATATTAACTAACAAAAGCTGATGAAGCGTAACTGCTAACAGTTACAGCAACTCAGCAAAAAGTTAAAAGTTTAAGCAGTTGTTACCATAATATGCACATTGTCACCACCTTTGCAAGGGAACAATTCTCTTGATTTTCTTATCCCACAAAAAGCATTGGGTCTTCCCCCGCCCCCTGCGCCCCCCCCTCCAACACAAAAAAAACTTAATTCTCTACATCTGTTCAGTTTTACTTCCCTAGTTTGTTTTATTTCTTGCTCTCCAAAATGACCTAAAGAAGTATAATGCTGCAACAGTAAAGGTGGAGACTACTTTACTATATGAATCCAGGTACAAAGTCTAGTAAGTATAAGAGACTATCCAGTGAGATCTAGTCATTGATGCAGTGTTAATCTTAACTAACAACTGGACTCCAAAACTTTAAGCTGTTAAGAAATGAGTCAAAATATATATCGAGCTTAACACCTCACCCCTCCTCATGTGCGTCCTAAACCTAAATCATGCATGTGGAGACTAAAACAAGTACAGGATGACAACCAGGTTGATTAAATAAATAACATGCTTATTAGGGCTTTGAACTCAATATGCAACAAACTTGGCTCTAATACCAATGTTAATTAACCACTTAACCTGAAAGGTTAATTAAGCTGCCAAGGAATGAGTTAATAGATATATATCTGGCTTAACAGTAATGAAACCATGTAGATCTCCGGGGCATCAGATTTGGGCGGGTAAAGCAGAAAAACCAAAAAGAGTCTTCAATTTAATGAAGACATCTCACTTCCTGTCGCTACAAGCCCATGCTCAAATATATTATTCCTCAACATAAAGCATAATTTTATTGTGCTTCACATTAAGCAAGAGGATCTCACAGAAAAAGGAGAAATTAGAAAGCAAAAAATATACATATTTCTATCTATTTCTATACAAAGCCATAGACCTTATCAAAGCCTACTTTACAAATGACACCTGGTTAATTCTTTCTTGATATCATGTCACAATACCTCTTATAATGCAACATTTCTGAATTTATTCTCATAATTCGTTTCAGTAAAAATCCCATTTTACTTGCTAATCAGTCTACAGCAACCAATATCTCCGATCACCTCCATTTTGGAAATCATAGCCTAGGGTAACTAAATTAAGTCCAAGATCATCTGCATTCCTAGTATAAAAGAAGCAGACTGGGACACTTAAAACTTACCTTATAAAAGCTAATGGAAGAATGCTACTCCTAAAAGCCATTATTAGACTAAAAAAACATATGTTCTAGGGTTCTTTATTATCTCATTTTAGTTTAGAGTATTTTAAACTCTGAAGAACAGCATTTAGGGTATTGATTCAAGCATGTTAAAGAACAAAAGCTAAAAGGAAAACCTTACTCATGTCTGAGCCCTTACACAGAGGCACAGCTACTTCAGCCGCATCGCCGCCGACAGCCCGCGAGCTCCGCCCCGACGACAACCACGTCGTAGTTCAGAGCCCCCGGCCGTCCGATTTGCCGCTGAACCTCATCGTTCCTCCGATCGAACGTACCAAACTCGCCAAATTGGTGCTGATGGGAGGGTTACCAAAGTGAAAAGAACTGGTATGTAAGAACGGGACGGGGATCGAGGCCGGCGATGGATGGCCGCGGAACGGGGGTAGGGTTTTTGGTGCGGACGAGAGGGAGATTTGGGAGGAGTGAGATGGTTTTCGAGGGAAATACTTTTGGTCCATGGAGGTTCGATTTGGAGGGGAAGGAGGCGGGAAATCCACGCATGGTCGCGGCGGCGTTCGGGAGGCCTGCGAGGCGAAGACGGATTCGGAGTTCAAAGTAGGAGGGAAAAAACGGGATCCGACTCGCTTAATTAAGGTCCTGCTGCTTTCGGGCCATGGGCTTAATGTTAAAGCGCCCGTGATGCCGTCGGACGGGGACGATTTCTGCATCGTTCGTTCAGCCTACAGACCCCAAGGGGGTTATCCTTCTTACCCCGAAAGTTATTACTAAAAAAAATATATCTAAAAAAATTTAATCAGAAGGAATAGCTCATATTTAATCATGAATTTCTTAAAAAATTCAGAACAACTAAAGTTATCCCTTGATGGCAGACTTGTAATTTTAAAAATGTGCTTATTCCCTTAGCTATTCCCTGTATAAATGCTATCCTATACATTTATCCAAGGATAGCTTTTAGAAAGTTAAACACTACCTAAACCCTGAAACTTTAACTCCGCAGTCGGCCATAGCAACAACAACAATAATAAATTTAAATTCAGTGCCTCGCTCTGATGCCCGTTCTCCAGTAGATTAAACCAAAGTATTCGATATTACTTTCATGCTCTCTCACAATTTTTTTTTTTTCACTGAGACCGAAAATGAGCTCGGGCTGGCCTGCAGGCCATTAGGATGGCCCAACTTGACATCAGGCCATGGGCTAGGCTTAAAAAAAATTCAAAATAGATCCTGTAACACCTTGAAAACCTTATAGTTTTTACAATATTAATAATATTTTTATTGTAATAAAAGTTGGATGGTTCCAATGACGTGTTGGATGTGTTGGTTACTTTATAAATATAAAAGGAAAAATTTTTGTGGTATAAATGAATATAATTCTTGTATTGCTAATGGTTTTGATTTATGTATTAGAGATTTGTGTTTTCAATTAGTTAAAATTACAAGAAAATCTAGCCTAAGTGTGAGTTTGCCCTTAAGTGTCGAGTTTCAGTTGGAGTTGGCTCTTAGGGTGAGGAGTCAACTCTGGCACACTTTGGCATGCTCCCGAGCCGATTCTCACAGTGGGCAAGCTGACTCGGTAAGAAAAATAGTAAAACAACAATTCTGCATCGTGCTCGAGTCGACTTGCACAGGGCTCGAGTCAACTCACGTAGTTTTACAAAGAAGGGTGAAAACTGTGTTATGCTCGAATCGACTCCTCGAGTCGACTTGGGACCTGCAGGAGCCGACTCTGGATTAAATCTTGAAAATTTTATTTTGAGCTCGTTTTAAGTCCGATTTGAGTGTTGTTTGAAACGTTAGACTCCTAAAATCGAACTTTTCATGTTAACAAGGTCTTTTTCTAAAAATATTGTATAAAAGTATCAAATTTAAAAGAATAACAATAATTTAATACCTCTATGGCTAGTATTTATGTGCTTATCATGGACTGTCAAATACAGCCCATTCCTTATGTATTGATAATTGAAAAAGTGGTTGAGTAATGACTTAATAGTATACTATTTTGAGAGGGTTTGATAGATATCTCGTGTACGATTACAGGAGTACTATTGTTCAAGATATTGGGATTTTCAAAAGTTAAGTGTGCTCAAGTATGAGCGATGAGTGATCCTGGGAAGTCAATAAGAAAATTTTTAGGGTCAAAATGGAAAAAGACTTCAAAGTCATTTGCAAATGTTGTTAAGGGCAAAGTGGAAAAAAATGATTGAAGGGCAAAATTTCATGGTTAGGACATAGGAGTAAGCCATGTATTTTTCAAAAAGTATGCATTAATAACTATCAAGGATAAAATGATAAATTCATTGAGTCATTTAAAATCCCTTTTTCTTTATACCGTCTCCTCCAAGCCGCCGCTTAACAAAAGAAATAAAAGGGGAAGAGGTGAGTCGGCAGAAGAAAGAAGCAAAGAAGGAAGGAAAGAAAGAACGAAAAGAGAAGAAAGGAAAAAGAAGAAGAAAAAAGAGAAAAGGAAAGGAAGGGAGGGAAAGCTTGGGAAGGAGCTAGTTTTTTAGGTAAGCTATGACTTCCCTAAACCTAGCATGGTATAGAATTTTCATAGATTATTGTAGATGAGATGATTTTTTGTATACCCTAAGTAAAGAAAGGGTGAAAGAAAATTATATCATATCAGAGGTTAGAGTATGCATATATGCATAGTTTCAGGGAGACCTTACGTATATATGGTTCTAATAGCTACTGTGTCTGTATGATGACATAGATTAAGAGGATTGTTTCAGGGAACAAGAACATTGGGGTTGAGTACTAGTTAAGAGTGCTATTTGTGAGGTGAGTGGGTTTCTCATCTAGTAATGAAAAATTTATTTTGAGCTAGCATGATGATGTTAATACCTAGCTGTGGTATGATGTGCTTAGTAGGAGAATATATGTGTTTTAAATCTAGAAAATGGGAACCTATTATATGATATTCTGATGCATGGGTTTTAATACATGAGTTTAAAGCATGTGTTTGAGCAAAGAAGCAAAGCATGAGTTTCAAAAGGAAGAATCTAGCCTGGTTTTTGATATGTGGATTTCAGATGCATACATGGTATATTTACATGATAAGGCTTCATAAAATAACATGTTTTGATGTATGTATCATACTGAGCATTAGACAGCTATGGGGCTAATCATCCTTTAGACTGTGCTATAGCATGAGCATTGCACACTACTATGAAGCCAACACCTCCTTACGATTAAATCGTACGATGATCCCCGAGGCTAGGGATGAGTCCACGCTAGACCAGGCCTAGTGAAGCAGGTTGTAAGTAGCCCGTGAGGGCATGAATCATAGCTCAGTGGAGCTAGTTACTATATATGATACCATATAGCCCGTGAGGGCAAAGAGAAAATCCAAGGTCTCAGGGTTAAGAGATAAAGCTCACCTTGATGGATGAACCGCATGGGTAAAGGGTGTACACCTACAGGAGGACGATTGTAAGGTAGTACCTCAAAGGCATCACAGATAGCCCAGCATTATAATAGATTTTAAAATATGCATTTATTTTAAAAAGGCTAGTGGACCAAAAGCATTTCCAGTGGGGAAGGGTTTTCAAAAAAAATTGCCGGTGGACAAGATTTGAAAAGCATACGAAATGTTTTATAAAGGGCCAGTGGGCCAAATATCTATTTCAGTGGGGATGAATGTATATGAGATACCAGTGGGCAAGTAGATCCCAGTAGAAATCAGGGAATTGAATAAAAGAAGTTTGGACTGTATGAAAGGAATGATTATGTTTTATAATGCATCACGCATGAATTTTTCTTTATAAATGCCTTATTTTTTAGTGGAAAAGCTATTCAGAGTATTTCAGTACTGGTATATTATTGCAAGCCTAAGCTAAATTACAAGTTATCTTATATCATATTCAAATGAACATTTTCTGTTCACTCTTGTTATCTGCGTTTATTATATTTTGCTATGATGATTCTGGTTCTCTATTTTCCCATGGTTAGATAGTTATCCAGTCACTGAGACTTAGGTTTCACCCCTCTATGGTTAATATTTTTAATTTCAGATCAGCGAGCCTATTAGTGGATCGGACCCTTAGCTGGTGAGGCTTATTCAGATGCAAAATTGTATTAATGATAGCTTTATATATATTAAGTTAGTGTGGGGTGACTTCCATGTATATGTGTACAGAGAAATTGGGTGATGTATCTTAAATTCTTTTGAAATGAAAGTAAACCTTGTATTTTGGAGGAGATTATGAGTACCTGTGAAATTATTATTAATTGTGAATGTGATCTGATAAGCTGCCTGAGGATGTTCAGGAAAAAAATTTATTCGAAGCAGGATGATGTAAAATGTTGAAATTATATCGTAGTGATGTATATGAATATTTGAACAGATGATGAAAAGTTTTTAACAAGACAAAATTTTGAATGTCTGCCACTTGTGATAATATGTTGGAGTTTCTTAAATCTTTATGGAGCACTACATAAAAGCTAGCAAACCTCTATCCGATTACCTCAGGTATGCAGGTTGTTTGTTGGTCGTCCTAAGAGAGAGGGAGTGCCGATAGTTCCAAGCCATAACTTAGTCTGAGCTACATGTCATTCGAAACCCAAGCCCGAATAAGACGTAAAGCACTGAACTTTAAGAAAACACTTGCTGCACTGAAGGACAGTGATTGGCCGCATGCCCATGCCGCCAAACTTGCCAAGACCCAATGGGCCTTGTCGCATACCGCAAGCATGGCAGTTCGCGCACTCAATCAATCTGCGTGCCCAGTGCGCGCTTGCATCGTCCTTCAACGAAGTAAGTATTTTTCCTGACCTTTAATCAAGCCTAAATCTAGCTTAAATCAAATATTAAAATATTAAAATATTAAATTTCATATTAGATTTTCTTCTATTGGGTGAAAATAAATCTTCATGTCATTAGCAAATTTCTTTCTACTTAGGAATTAGTTAATTTGACTTTTTTATTTTATACTTAAATGATTATAGGTGCAATTATTTTGGCTCAAATAGGCTGTTATTTATTGGTTTGATTGGGTTTCAAGCCAATCTAGGCTCGGTTAATCTCGAACCTAGAATCTAGAAACATTTTCAAGCTTAAGTTTAACCTAAATTTTAATAAAAAAATTCAGATTAGGCCCAGTCAGAAATATAGCCTAATCTAACCCATTCCACTCCCAACTCTACTGTGTAGGTGTCTCAAAATATTTTTTTGGAGGTAAAGATAAGGAATTTGTTATAAAAAAAAAGGAATTTGAAATAAAAATGTGCATTTGCTAAAGATTCTAGATATGGATAATCTAATTAAAATTAATAAGTTTCAATATTTCGAGGAAAAACGGGGGGCCTCTTACCTCATATTATTTCTATGCCCAATTAATCTCATTTCTTGGGAAGAATATAGATGAACAGTAATTAATTTTATTTAAGAACTTATATCTTTTGATGAAAATGTGTAGAAATTCCAAACTTGTAAATTTATGAGTGGTCAATGAAATCAACTCTTTGTTCTTGCTTATTATAAAATTTAAATACAAAAGAATGAGAAAATGAAGAAAATACCTATTTTGGCTAATGAAAGCCAATCTACACACACCATGAGGCACAAATGCAGTGTCATATATAAAAGAGAAAAACACCGAACAGAACTTGTTTTGCTTGTGCATCCCACGTGTTATAGAGTCTATTTTATTTAATTTGGTAAGTTATACATATTTTATAATTTTATAAAATATCGCTTGATATATTTCACATGGATCTCAGCCTTTAGGTATTTTGTTATGAAAAGGATAAAGAGTTGATGTGAGGTAAATAATTAATCATAAAAACAGGTTAAAAAAATATAGAACAGATATAAATTTGATAGAAGTAATAAATATTGGGATGTGTCTCATTAATAGCATCAAAGATCACTCTAAACAGAAACTTTTGAGCAGATTCATAAAGCCAATTACAAATAACATAAAAAAGATTATATAATTATTTAAATATTTTTTTAGTTCAATGTTGGGTGTACACGCATGTTGATATGCGTGCGATGCATGACAAAGCCCATTGGGCCTCGGCACGTATGCATAGCCAATTTATGTGTCCGATGCATGCTTGCTGCACCGTCCTCTAATACAGCAAATGTTTTTCTAGTTTAACAGATCAACTTATTAAGCTAGTGAATCTAGTAGATAAAATAGCCCTCTCCATCTACACATTCCATGAAAAATATTTCACCTATTATCCTCTAAAAAAAAAATCCCATATACATCCATGGATCCGGTATAGATATTTAAATGATCATCACCAATCAAGAGCTAAATTGAAGAGAGATCTTGCTTTGAAGATGACCTTAGCCTCCAATTACCATCGTTTATGTATCATCACATGAAAATCT
This sequence comes from Calamus simplicifolius, assembly GCA_900491605.1. Taxonomy (NCBI): domain Eukaryota; kingdom Viridiplantae; phylum Streptophyta; class Magnoliopsida; order Arecales; family Arecaceae; genus Calamus; species Calamus simplicifolius. Next base: position 213,890 of record UESW01002385.1, read on the forward strand.
ATCATGCCGTACACCCCAAACGACCCATACACAATCTCTAGTTCAACCTCCAAAAATGGAAGAGGAGCTGAAATCTATAAATTCACAGCCTCTTTTAAACAAGTAGGTCTTAAAATCACATGAATTGTTATATGGATGATCGCAGGAACAATGTGATAACACTTAACAAGATACTGAGGTAATGTATACTATATGATTTGCAGTGGAAAACTGTTCTAAATATGTACGCCAAAAAGTTACTAAATGCAAAATACTTCAACATCGACCTAATCAAACGTATAATCCAATAGATTATTTATTTATTTAAGTGCTTGGACTATGGCATACGTTGTACCCTTCAAGAGAAGTTCTATGGAATCGAGGCCTAACTCTAGTTTAATTTTGTCACCATGGCTTTCTAACCAATATAATACTCATCAAAGTCCTCATTTTAGCTTCTCGTACGTTCTCATAGGACTTTGCTATGTTCTCTGACCTGCTAACATGTGACTTCCCAAATCCCAATTTTACGTAGGACAAATCATTTCATGTTACCAAATACCCATGCGATTGTTTTATATAATGCCCTCACGCGGAAGGAATACGTCCTTCATGTCTGGTTATTAAATCATACATGTGTTCATAGATTAAAGCCTGCTCTAAATGCGTGAAACTTCTTGTTTCTTTCTTATTCCTTCTTCTTCTTCTTTTTTTTTTGGTACAAACGGGTAATCACACTTTCTAGGTGACTCAATCCCACACTATCAGAATACAAAAGTAAGTTCAGACCAGGAGGACAACAGTCATCCGGCTTCCAGCACCAGAATCCAAAATGGTCAGCCACTCTAGCGGCGATCCAATCAGCCGCTGAGTTGGCTTCCCTGAAGATATGGCTGATCTGTATGCTATGAACCCCTGTAGGAGAGAACGAATATCAGAGATCAAAGGGTTGATAGGTGGCTGCTCGCAATGATCCTGACGAAGCCACCGAATCACCGTGAGGGCATCACCCTCAAGGATAATACGACGGGCACCAAGACTGTGAATAGCATAGGAAACTCCAGCCAAAGCAGCATAAAGCTCCGCAAGCGGCACAGAAGAATCGAGGTGTCCAAATCCCCCAGCAGAAATCATAGTTCCATCAGAACCCCGAATGACATAACCCGATCCAGCTGATCTGCCCCGAACACTCCCATCAAAGTTGATTTTGACAAACTCTGGAGGAGGGGGTTCCCAAGAAATAAAGACCGTTCTCCGGTGCGCTGCCGAGGCAGCATGGGAATCCCAGAGGCCAGAGCTATTAAAATTACAAACTAGACGATGGGATGTGTACTCTGTAGATAAGGACAAGGCAATCTGCACTACCCTGAATGACGGAGTAAGCTCCTGGGTAAAGACAATCCGGTTCCGGGATAACCAGATTTGGTAAGTAATGTAAGCCCTCGTCGAGCCCTGCTTGCAGCTGCCTCTCCTAACATCCTGCCTGATCAAGTCAAGGAAAGATAAAGAAAGAGAAGATGAAGCAACAACCCAAGGCCGGTCGCTAGCGATCTCCCAAATATGCCGAGCTCTGAGACAAGTGAAGATGGCGTGATCCACCGACTCCTCCTTAATACCACATATCGGACACGTAGGCTAAATCCCCAGGCCACGTCTAGACAGAACAGAGCAGTAGGAAGACAATTCCGAGCAATCTTCCATAGAAAAAGATGAACCCTGGGATGAATGGGAAGGCGCCAAATCCAAGCCATATCTATCAACGGTCGGGATGAAACTCGGTAAATCTGGATGATGTCCCTGATGGGGGCGCTCGGAATACAGGATCGCCTCCAAACCCTGATGTCGGGGGAGTGACCCAGGGAAAGAGGGATAACAGCTATACGCCGCATAAGCTCCTCCCTAAAGAAGCGGGACAGTAGAGGAGTGGACCAGGAAGAATGATCAGGCACCGTGAGATCACTAACACACATGCCAAGAGGAATATCAGTACTGATAAAAGTAGGCCATCTAGACAAAGGAAGGTCAGCGATCCACGAATCATAAGCAACATCCACGGAAGCACCATTACCAAGAATCCAGGAGATACTATGAAGGATGGCCGGAGCATGAGTACAAACCTCTTTCCAAAAAAAAGAGTGACCCCGAACAGGCTGTAGGTTAGTGGAGGGAGTTCAATCCCCGTACTTGCCACGCATAAATGAACTCCACATACAGTGCGGATCAAGCAAAAAACGGGTAGCATGCCTAGCAATCAAGGCCTCCCTTCGAACAGTAAGGGATTGGATCCTAAGGCCTCCCTCGGAAAGCGGCAGATAGACACAGTCCCAGGCTAAAAGATGAACACCATGACCATCCTGAGACGATCCCCAGAGAAAATCCCTGAAATAACGCTCAATCCTCCTTAGACAAGTCAAAGCGACAGCAGCATTAGATAAGAGATAGAGAGGAAGAGATGTGAGTACTGATCGAATAAGAGTAATCCTCGCCATCATAGATAGCTCAGTAACCTGCCACCCCTCCAGCCGATCATGTATCCTCGACTCGAGCTTACTAAAATCTGAGATCCTAGGCCTTCTGCCAGTAATAGGAATACCCAGATAGGAGAGACAATCCGACTGCAAAGAGATCCCCATGATCTGCTTGATAGTCTCCTTAAGAGAAGAAGTCACCCTCGGACTAAAGCAAATCACATACTTAGCAGTGTTAACTTTCTGACCAGAGGCAGAACAGTAATTTTGAAGAATGGAAGCAAACGTGGCCGCATTGGCCACAGTAGCCCTGCCCAGGAAGATGCAGTCATCAGCAAAAAGTAATGAGAGATCGAGGGACCTTGGGAGCCAGCCCGGTAAGGGTCAAGAACATTATCCTGCTGAGCCTAACGAAGAGCCCAAGATAAAGCATCAGCCGTTATAACAAACAGAAACGGGGAAAGAGGACAACCTTGTCTCAACCCAACCTCAGAATGGAAGTAATCAGTCCAGTCTCCATTGATGAGGATGGAGAATGACGGACGCTGAATGCAGGCCATGATCCAATCAATAAAAAGCTGCTAGAACCCAAACACCTGAAGAGAGTGACGCAAGAAATCCCAATTAACTCTGTCATAAGCCCTCTCCATATCTAGCTTAATGGCCATAAGCCCCTGACAGCCTGAAGCCCGTCGAAGATCATGCATGAACTCTTGAGCTAGTAAAGCATTATCTGTGATACTATGCCCTCTGAGAAAAGCCCCCTGCTCCGGAGAAATGAGGCGAGGTATAACCCAACACAACCTCATAACCAGGAGGCGAGCACAAACCTTATATAAGGTAGTGCATAAACTGATGGGCCAGAAGTGCTGAGGGTTGGAAGTGTTGGCCTCTTAGGAACCAAGGTAATAAAAGTACGATTCCAGTCAGAGGGAATAGATTTGCGGTGAAAGACAAGCTGGATCGCCTGAGCTAAGTCCTCCCCCATAATATCCCAATAATGACGAAAGAAAAACGGAGGAAAGCCATCCGGCCCAGGGGCCTTATCAGCACCAAGCTCCCACAAAGCCAGCCGAATATCCTCTGAAGTAATAGGCCAAGTCAGAGAGTCATTCTCAGCAGCAGAAATAGTATTGGGAGACAGAATAGGGTGAATAGGGACCCCAGCATATGCCTGCTCAGTCCACCTGCTATGAAAAAAGTTAAGAAGCTGAGCACGAATCACATGATCATCCACCTGGAGCTAACCCTCCTCATCAGCTATATGCCTAATGCGGTTCCTCGCCCTGCGTTTCTAAGTGGCCTGATGAAAAAATCTTGTATTACAGTCCCCTTCCTGAATCCACTGGATACAGGACTGCGGTCTCCAAAAAGTCTCCTGCTGCAGCAGAAGGGAGTGGTGGAGCGCCAAACTTGATCGCAGGGATGATAGGTCATCAAAAGAAAGAGAACCCTCCATGTCCTCTTTAGCCTGGAGAGAAGAGATAGTAGACTCAACCTGCTCCACCTGTCTGATAATATCCCCAACCTCCAGTCTATGCCATCTAGAGAGGCGACGTCTAGCAAGGGCAAGCCGTCTGGAGAGCTGATAAATGGCATTACCTCTAACTGGTAACTGCCAGACCTGAGAGATGATGGAATGAGTAGCAGGATAGGAGGTCCAAAAGTTCTCGAATCTGAACTGCCTATGCCGCTGAGAGGTGATATCAGTAGAGATAAAGACAGGACAGTGGTCAGAGGCAATTCTAGGCAAGTGAGTGACAGTGACAGAGGGATAAAGCTGGAGCAAGCTAGAAGAGGCCAAGGCCCTATCCAATCTTTCCCAGACTCTAGCTGAACCCTGCCGGTTGTTGCACCAAGTAAACTGCGAACCCTGAAAACCCAAATCCAACAGACCAGCCGTAGAAATAAAGTCCCTGAACTCAGCTCAGCCCATAGAGCCATAGGAAACCCGACCTCCTTTCTTCTCTGCAGCACCCAAGATACAATTGAAGTCTCCAGCAATGAGGGAGGGGAACCCCTGGTCAAGAAGAGACTGAATCTCAGACCAAAGCACCCGACGCTCCCGGAAATTAGTGCTGGCATAAACTCCCAAAAGGAGCCAAGGGCTGGCACTTCCCTCAGAAATGACCAATGCAACCTGCTGCCCACAGCTATGGAAAGCATCCACTCTGATATTCTCGTTCCTCCATAAAGCAACAATGCCCCCTGAAAGACCAGTGGACTCAACAGCATACGAGACCCAAGCTCGAGCGATCTGTCTCCGAAAACGGGCCAGACTAGCCCCAGAAAGCCGAGTTTCCAGCAAAATGAAAATGTCAAAAGAGTGAAGTTGCATAAGCCTCCCAAATGAGGAGCGAAACGATGGTTTCAATGCTCCTCTCACATTCCAGATGAGAATTTTCATGGTAAGGCTAGATTGGGGGGCTCCCCAACCAACACCCCTGACATCTCCACGGAACAGTCCAAATCTCCTAGGCCTTTGCAGTTAACAGCCTGGTATGATTCCAATAGGATCTCCGTATTGCCTGGGACCACCTCAGGACAATTCAGGGATCCCGTATCAGCACAATCAAGTATCTTGAATGAGTCCATCAGAACAGCCGAGTCAGATACCTGAATAGCTTGCTTCAGCTGATGAACAGCTGATATATGAGTGCAAGGCTCCAAATGGGTCGGCATAGTAGACTCAGAAGCTGACCCCGAAGAGGCCCCTACCCGACCTCGGGCATTCTTAGCCCCTGGGCCAAACTGGGCCGACGACTCCCGGCCAGCCACCGAGGAGGCCGCAAACTTAAAGGCTACATTGTCCCCACCTCTACCAGTAAGAGAGGCCTTGCCTTTGGCTTTGGAAGAGCGGGATGGCATTCTAGTGGACGAGGGCTCAACTGGATGGGCCCGCTTGGAAGGACCCGAGACGGGGTCCTTACTGGTACCGACCACAAGGCCCAATTTCGAAAATTAATAGCCTTATCACATTCAGACATCATAGAGTGCACCTTAGGGATTTCAGGCTGAATGCCACTCATGGCTGAATTCTGAAACTGTGCTACAGTGCCTACCGGCACGCTCGAACACTGCCTAGGATCAGCCTGGTTGCCTTGAACAAGCGATATAGGTACAGAAACCAGTGTGGAAGACGCTGCCAGAGGCTTCAAGCCAGGCTCCCGAGTGACCATAGCTACTGACTTTGCCCCGGCCGACTCACCCTGTCCAGCCCCCTTCCTAGGAGATGGCAACGAGGAACCAATGGAAGGAGGAAGCTGATGCTGAGCAAACTTCTTCGGCACTGACCAACCATCCTTAGAAACAGTAGAGGAAGCAGGGCTCGACCGATCACCCACCAGTTGGACCGGATGCTGCGCTAGAGGTGGCCATCGATGCCGACTACTGCCAACCAGGGACCAAATGATGGAGTAGACGAAGAAGAAGTCATCTCCCCCGCTTGCTTGCATGGACCAATGAGATGCAGAGAAGCACAACGGTCACAAATACCCTCCAAGTTCTCAAATGAGAACTGCTGCCAGAAGGGGGCGCCGATTCCACGTATCCTGGCTCCTGGCCGGAGGGAAAGACCCAGATCCACTCGGACGCAAGCCCGAGCAAAACCACCCCGCTTCCGGGCTTTGGTAGGCTTGTTGGAGAACAAGAACTCCCCAGCCACCGAGAGAATGGAGGAGAGGATGTCATCCACCCAGAACTCCATAGGAAGCAGAGGAAGCCGGATCCAGACTAGAGCTTGTAGTAAGAAGTCTTCCGCCAGGATGAATTCCGGCTTCCAATCGACCACCGCAAGAACCTGCCCGTTGATCACCTATGGCCGCTCAAGGATTCCGATTTTGGTTTGAGGATCAGAGAGCCGGATGAGATAGTGCCTATGAGCCAGGAGAACCACCTAGATTTCTCCCGACAGGCCAGCTCGATGCAGTTCTCACACAATCGCCTCCGGCGGCACCCACCTAGAGAGAGAGAGAGCCAGCACCGCCTTCACGCTCCAAGCACTGGCCTCACACTCCAGGGAGCTGATCGGGACTTGGATTACATCGGGGAAGAGACGGATCAATTCCTCTACCTCCGCCGGAGAAGGAGAAGGAGCATCCCAACCATAGTGATCCAAGGGTGGACGACTCCATGGACTTCCCGTCTTCGTCGAACCCTTGGGATTTTTAGAACCAGTAGCTGAAGAGGACGCCATGCCAGCTCCAGCTTTCAAACCAGGCGACTCCCTTCCCTGCCCGGAACCCACCTCCTTTCTCCCGAAAGCCCTCCCATCAAACACCCCATCGGAGCCCATAGGATAGGAGGGGACAGCAAATGGATCAGACCAACCGGAACCCCCGCCGGAGAAGACACATATCGCCGGAGATCAAGAATACGATGCCAGACGCACGAATCTTAAAGACCGCCCTTAAACAGAACCAGAGCCTTCAAGCGTTTCTTTCAATTAGTTTCTTTCTTATTCCTTTGATCACAAGTTCTGTGCACTTGAGTCGGACTGAACCAAACCAAATCAATAGATTTAAAGCGATTAAGGGATGGATTAGGACGTGAGAAGTGGTCCCTAGCTACGATTTGTTTAGAATAGAGAAAACATGCACTTCATTAGCTTGGGATGTCAGCTTCTGTTGGACCCTGTATGTCATGCTGCTGACCAGAACCACTATTTTTTCTTCATGGATCATTCAAACGTTGTGATTGATGTTAGGAAGGAGACAACCTATCCAACCGCAAGAGCTTCCTTAATCCTCCCCTGGCTCCTTGCACTTCCTCACACCATGTTGGTATTCGTTTGATAGTTTCAAACATATGGAATGTTGGGTGATGTCTGCGACCAGAATGTCTTCTCTTCTTTCTTTTTTTCTCATTAAAAAGCTTCAATATGAATGACTGGCTTTTAGTTTACTCGTTGGGGTGAAGGAAGAGAAAGAACATAATGGAAGGTTTCCTTCTACCACTAGTAGAAAAAGCATTTTTAGCGACCGCCATAGGCGGTCGCTAAAAGTTAAAAAGCGGTCGCTAATAGTTTTTAGCGACCGTTTAGCGACCGCCACGTGCTGGCCGCCAGAAACTCATCGCTAAAGACTTTTAGCGACCGCCAATGGCGGTCGCTATAGTATTGGCGACCGCTTGACGGGGGACAAAATTTTACTATTAGCGACCGCCTGAAGGCCTTTAGCGACCGCCTAGGCGGTCGCTAATACTATATATTTTTTATTTTTTTTTGCTATTTTCTGACTATTAGCGACCGCCTAGGCGGTCGCTAATACTATATATTTTTTATTTTTTTTTTGCTATTTTCTGACTATTAGCGACCGCCTAGGCGGTCGCTAATACTATAAATTTTTTATTTTTTTATTTTTTATTTTCTGACTATTAGCGACCGCCTGAACTCCTTTAGCGACCGCCTAGGCGGTCGCTAATAGTATATATTTTTAATTTTAGCATTTTCTATTTTCTGTTTTGAAGAAGTAAAGGCGACATCCTTTTTAAGCCTTTTGCGACCGCCTAGGCGGTCGCTAATAGTGATTTTTGTTATTTTTTTAATTCGTTTTGTTTTTGGTTATTGATTTTTTTTTTTTTGGGTACCTGTACCTGTTTTACAAAATTATATAAACTAAATATTAAAATTAAATTGTACACACACAATAAAAGTATAAACTAAAAAAAAACAATTTATTTATATTAATAAATCTGCAACGTCTTTGATTTACAATCCAAAAAAAAAAAAAATCTAATACAATTTTCACAAAAAAAAACATAAAGAAAACAGTTGTCCCAATGCAGCCCCAGTCAATCAACCTGAAACAAAAAATTAAATTTATTAATCAATAAAATATAAATATAATTAAACAGATTTGATCTACATTCATTTTCATGGACCTATATGATGGCAGAGCTAGAGTACAGCAGTTAGTTAATCAGCAGGCAATGATTGCAATTTATTTTCAATAAAAACTCTAATGCAATAAATATTTTTTAATTTTTTAGATATGGCCAAACTGTATCGAACCAAAGTTTTGGGCAAACTATACCAAATCATTCCAGAACTAGTATGGTTCAATGATTTAATACATAGGCCAAATCACCTCAAATCGATCCCAAGTACTTTTCACCTACAGCCATGGGAAGGCTTAGCATTGGCTCTAGCGTTGGCCCCCCCCCCCCCCCCCCTTGCCACCAGCTGATGACTCCTCCACGTTGTGGACGGACATAAAAGAAGAGGGGCCACCTTCTACGTGATCACAAGAAGGGGAGATGTCTTGAACCGTGCAACTCAGTGAGGCCTCTCATAAACTCACATTAAAACTCTCTTTATTCTTCTCCCTGCCCACTTTCCCATGCCTTCACCCCCTTCCCACTTTAATTTACTGCACCACTAGCTGACATTTATTCCACCGTAGAAGAAGAAAGAGCCTGTTCCTTTCACCTTGGGAGACCTAAGAAAACATGCTTGATTTGATGGTCCCAGACACATAGACCTCATGTGAAAGAAAAGAAAAAAATATCCAAGAAACGATCGCATGAATAAATGATATTGGCAAGGTTCTCATAGGGGCAGCACCAAACTCTAGAGCGTACAAGGATAGCAAAAGGGACGAGTGACTTCTCTATGGATGTATCTAAAGCACATGGATGTCCAACAGTCACCAGAAACTACTGTTTACAATGCATGAATCCATATCTGACAAGGTGATAGATTGTTGGCAAACATCCAAGGTGATAGATTGTTGCACCTGCAATCTGATCACTTTGAATCAACGAAAAATACGAACTATCATCTATCGTGTTTTGAATCAACGAAAAACATTTGCATCATAAAACAACTACAGAAATAATGAGAAAAATTGATGCTACTGGATCAAGCATATTCATAAACTCGTACCCGATTATGTTCATTTGAGCCCTCACCAACTGAGTCATGTCTCGCCTGGTGACTACTGCCAGCGTCTGGGGCCTACAATATTACAGTATATAATTAACAACAGAAATAAATAATATATATTTTAAAAGTAATTAAATTAAATTTAAATACAGATGCCTTCAATTATGAACCTGAGTATGAATCGGTGGATCTGAATCATCAGCTATAGGGACACCACTCTGAGCTAGTCGATGATGTAGCTCCGCCTTAAATGCCTGCACCTGCTCCTGTACCTGAGCCTGCACCTCGGCCTGCATCGCAACCTGCATCCTTACCCGAAGATCCTCGACACGCGCATCCATCTGCTGGTGAAGAGACTGGATCAGCTCAGCCACCTCGTCAGTTCGCATGCGTGAGCCCTGGGATGACTCCGCTCGCATGATAGTCGAACGTGGTATGCCTGTGCCGTATGTAAGTGTGTATCCGTGCCCATCCTGGCCTATGATGGTGTGGAATATCTCATCCCGCCTAGCAACTACCTGTCGCTCCTCCTCTGGCAGCTCGGCCAATCGAGCCTCAAACTGGGCCTGTGTGCAAGAAAGCAACCAAATTAGAATAGTAAATCAATAAATCTCATAATAGGTTAAAAAAGTATTGCGTAAAGGTAAATACTTACTACAAGAGCTGCAACCTCAGGATGGTCGAGATTGCGACTCGCCATCCATACAGACATCCGGTCGGTGGGTGCACCCCGCTCACGTAACTGTCGAAGGATAAATCATGTCATCTACATATATGAATACACACTACGTCAACAATCAAAATACGTATGGTCTAACGTGACAGTTTACCTCGTGCCGGATCTGCGTAACGTGTCGAGTCCCAAGCTTGTGAGTAGGGCCCTGCATCGAGCGATTTTGAGAATTTCGCTCTGCCTCTTCCTGCATTCATTTTGGGTCGTGTTTATAAGTTTACACCGAATGTTTCATATGAATTTAACAAAAAATAGGTTGAACTACTCACCCTTGCCTTCTCACTCGACCAGTACCGGACCAACTCAGGCCACTGTGCGGGGAGAATGCCCCTTGGGACTCGCTGAAGAAGGTCTGGGTCGTCCACATTCTTCTCCCAATGCTCTTTCTTTACCTTGTTCTTGTGGTCTTTCCATAACTTTCGACACTTTGCCAAGCAAACTGGACGAAAATCATCAGGACATGACCTCAAATTGTCCTGCGTAGGACAAGAAATTTTAGTAGTCAAGGTGTACTAAATTTGACACATCGTATAATAACGTTGAAGCTAAGATAGAACTCAGCGGCTTACCTTAACCTCCCCCCAGAGTCGATCTATCGTATCCTGAGGAAAAGCAGTCCAATCAAGCATAGTCAGGGAAATCTATGTGGGTCTCGAACCATATGCCCCAACTGGCTGATAAACGGGCGAGCCCCTTCTCCAACTGGATGAAATGTGTCGTCAAATTGCACATCATAACGGGTACCAGCATTCCATGAAGGAATCCCTCTAGCTGGGCCCCTACCCCTACTGGAAGATGAACTCGTCGTAGTAGAAGCTATAAACAATAAACTTATTAGTTAAATAAAACTAAAATTATTTTATATAATTGTTAAACATAAAAATGAAATTATACCAGTATGTGTGGAGGTCGATGCACCAACTGTAGATGGAGAAGGCCCTGTGGACTGGGAAGATCTAAATCGTGCCGGTGCAGGTGTCTGTGGATCATGGTCCGTAGGCATCCGAGAAGGGTCCCTCGTCGGCGAACGAGCCTGGCTATGATGTAAAAACTCGTCCATCGTGTGTGGACGCTCTCTCCTCTTACGTCCGGACATATCTTTTTAACGTATCATAAGATAAATAAATTGCAAGTAATAACTAAAACCATTCGTAAACAAAAAGTCAAACATATTCTTAAGCAAAATTGAGAAGAAAAAAGGAGAACAGTTCACTGGTCATGCAAGTCGATAGTATCTCCTTCAACGGTCTCTCTAACCCAGTTGACATCCTCATCACGTTGAAATATTACATTTTGGTCAAGAACTTGCTGAGCAAATGCATCAATATCTGGCTCATTATCTTCAATTTGATACACCCCCCTCCTTGACATTTTAACTGCAACTTGCCAGTTAGGATCCATGGGATCCATAACATAGTAAACTTGCTCAGCTTGCCTGGCCAATATGTAGGGTTCATTACTTACTCGCTCATCTCGATATAACAAATTGTTGAAATTTACCAACGTAAATTGATACTTGTCAACTTTAGTCCCACGGATTGGATCGACCCAGTCACACTTGAATAACAAAAATTTTAATCCGTGACTGTATATAACTTCAATGATATCTTTCAACTGGCCATAATAATAACCTGCATCGACAGAAGGACACCCTAGACCACTATTTTGTGTTGCTCGTTTCTCATCTACTTCTTTGACGCGAAATCGAAACCCATTGACATCACAAGTTGTGTAACGTCGTGCCGTTATAAACGGACCATCAGCCAGTTGGTTCATTTCATCAGTCAAAGTACCTTCACTCGCTCGTCGTAAATTGTACACCTACAGAATTAAAGTAATCATTGAATAAAGCTATGTAAAACTAATATGATAAGAACAAATTGAAGCACATACAACCATATCTATACATACATAATTCTTGAACCAATCGTGAAATGATTGAAAATGGGACTGCCGAATTTGATTATCTGTCGCACGAGGCATGTCCCGTTTGAGCTCATCAATGTGTGTCCTATAATGCAAAACAACATGTGTTAATGACAAGCTTGATTGAGTTAGACATAACACGAACAAGTTAAATATATGAATGAGCATTCACTTACTGAATCAACGCCACAACTGATGGAGTGTTAAACAACACGTATCGATGAGCTTGAATCCAGTCGATGTTATCTAGATCAAATGCTGTTCCCTCCCCAATAGGACCATCATTAATCCGCAAGGGCCTATCAAGTTTGGTTTCAACATCATTAAGATATGCAGCACAAAAATTAGTACACTCTTCCATTAAATAACCCTTGGCTATTGATGCCTCTGGACGAGCTCTGTTACGCACATACCTTTTTAACGTATTCAGGTACCTCTCAATAGGATACATCCACCGAAATTGGACAGGGCCACCAAGCAATGCTTCACCTGTTAAATGTATGGTCAAGTGAACCATTACATCGAAGAATGAAGGTGGAAAGAGTTTCTCCAGATGACACAGTGTTAGCGCAATCCTATCCTGGAGACTTTTCAAATCATTTGTGCGATGGACTCTTGAACACAGTTGTCTGAAGAAGTTACTCACCTCAATCAAGGGCTCAACAACATTCTTAGGTAAACAATTTCGGATTGCAATAGGAATTAATTGTTGAATGAGAATGTGATTGTCATGACTCTTCAAACCTTGTAAAGTCCTTTCTTTCATATTCACACGCTTAGAAATATTAGAACAATAGCCGTCAGGCACCTTAACCCCTTTCAAAATGGAAAGAAATGCCTCCTTCTCATCTTTACTCATCGTGTACTGTGCAGGAGGCATGTATGCCTTGTTAGACTCTGTCAACTGTAAGTGTAGTGGTTTCCGCAAGCCCATTTCCTGCAAATCACGACGTGTATTGGCACTATCTTTGGACTTTCCCTTAACACCGAGAAGGGTCCATAATATATTATCACACACATTTTTCTCAATGTGCATAACATCCAAGTTGTGCCTCAGTAAATTGTCTTTCCAGTACGGTAACTCGTAAAAAATACTTTTCTTCTTCCAGTTATGACTGCGCCTTCTGTTCGCACCAGGAATAGCAGGCAATGGAGGGGCTAACAGATCTTGGAAATCATATACTGTGCGTATTTGCTCTTGTTCAAGTTGTGATAACAAATCAACCCCAGTCATTATTTGTGGTGTTGGACCATATTCTCGAGTGCCATCGAATGACACTTTATCCCTTCTGAACCTATGCAATGGAGGTAAAAAACGTCTGTGACCTGTGTAAGCCCACTTTTTGCCATGTTTTAGCCAGGTTGACTTTTTACTCTGATTGCAACAAGGACAGCAAATTCCCTTTCGTGCTCCAACCTGACAAATTCGCATATGCCGGGAAGTCATTGATTGTCCATAATAATGCAGCGCGAAGTTTGAACATTTCATTTCCTTCAGAATCAAAAGTCATCACACCTTCGGCCCATAATTCATTCAACTCGTCAATTAAAGGCTGCATATACACGTCAATTTTATCCCCAGGGCCCCTTGGTCCGTCAATAAGAGTGGATAGGATCAGAAAAGGTTGCTTCATACATAACCAAGGAGGAAGATTGTACGGAACCAACACCACTGGCCATGTACTATGAGTTGCCCCGGTCATGGACCTGAAGGGGCTAAAACCATCTGCAGCCAACCCAAGCCGCACACTACGACTATCCAAGGCAAAGTCGGGTGTTTCTTGTCGAAATCCTTCCATGCCGGGGAGTCCACTGGGTGGGTTAACTTTTCATCCTCCCTACCATGCTCTGCATGCCATCGCATCAATTTAGAAATTTTAGATGACATAAAAAGCCTCTTTAGCCTTGGCTTGAGTGGAAAATATCGCACTTGCTTTACAGCGACAAGCTTCCCACGATTCGAAACACTTCGCGAATTACTCTGACGATTCTGACCAACCCCATCGTCCTTCCACCTTGAAGTTTTACACACAATACACGTATCGAGGTCGGCATTCTCATTTCTAAACAACATACAATTGTTTGGGCATGCATCGAAAGTCTCATATGTGAAGCCTAAGTTTTCAGTTAACTTGCGAGCATGGTAGTAGGACTCAACTAGCTTTGCACCGAATGGAAGCACTTTGTGCAATAGCTGGAGCAGCATGTCGAAGGACGTGTCCGTCCACTGATTCAAAGCCTTCAAGTGTAACAACTCGACAATAAAAGATAATTTACTGAAATTCGTACATCCAGGATACAATTCGGTCTGCGCATCATCCAGAATTTCAAAATACCTTAATGCTTCTTCATCTGCACCCGAGCGAGGATTACTCCCACCCACCCTATCAGTCTCACAGCAACTGTCTTCGGGTGCTAACCCGCATGCAATATCATTTAGCATCACGATCATCGGATCAACTGTCGTAACATCGACCTCCATCTCAACTCTTTCCTCTCTGCAATAAGGAACATAATCTTCCCCATGTCTAGTCCAATTCTTGTAATTCTTCAAAAACCCATTTAGAATCAAATGCTCTCGTACAATATCTCGTGTGTAGTAATAACGGTTCGCACATTTTCTACAGGGACAACTGATGTGCTCACTATCAAATCCATTGGTGAAGGCAATGAACTGCTTAATCCCCTCTATATATTCCATAGACGTCCTATTTGGCAAATCAATCCAACTCTTATCCATGTCGCTAAGTATTTCTGTGAAAGTATGAATAACTTGCTAGGCAATGCACGGACAAATAACTTGCTAGGCAATGCACGGACAAATAAATTAAAAAAAATGAAGATTAGTTTAAAAGAAAAAGAGTAAAAACTTTCACCGGTTAAAGTCTGCCTCACTAGCTTCACTTGACCTCCTGTGTTCTGAAAAAAGAGGGATTAAATTCAAAATTAAAATCAACAAAGAAAAGAGGGATTAATTCATTTGTGAATTGATCATGCTTTGTAATATTATAGTGCACAACCTCTGAACAAGGGAACATATAAGCCCTAAGTAACCATGTGACGGATTTTAAGACTTCAAATCACCTAAATGTTTATATTTGTCAGCCAATAAATTTGCTAACTACTACTTCAAGACACCTTATGGTCCTCATCCATGATCACTAGTCTTCTAAACAGCTTATTCATGCAATAAACTTCATCAGAGAATTCCACTTGCATATCTAAATATTTCCTGTACAAAGTGTCTTCAATTCCCTTGTTAGGAAAAAAGATAAAAGTTTCTGATCTTTACATAAACATGATGAATCAAAATGTCACATATCATCCTTCATAACTACATGCAAAACAAATACCAGAAGTCTAGACTTAACTTTTCTCCTTTGAGGAACTCTCATGTTGATTTTTATGCTGTTCCCAGGATTAGTTCCTTCAAACACTGTTATCAACTTAGTCATAACATGGAATTGGTACTTTGAAATATATAAAGATCCTGTAATATGTATTCAGTGTAGTGACTTGTGTTAAATGCAGTGCAAAAGAAAACTATATTTTATTATTGTTTTTATTATTGTTTACATGTAATTATAATTCCTCTGTCTTGTAATTATAAGTATATTTTATTATTGTTTACATGTCTTGCTATGCAAATTTTCCCCGGTTAGGTTAAGTCTACAAGCAAAAGAAAACTATTATGAACAAAGGATGTCTCAGCTCACAATGCTCCCACCACTGTATGGTCTGGATGTCTGCAGTGGTATTTCCATATACGGAAAGGCTATTTTCTTGTTTTGAACTAACAACACCCAAGTCACAATGGACCAATCTTGCTGTTGCATCTAGGCCTGCCTGCTTTTGTGGGCTTGTTATCAAATGATTCTTTTTTCTACATGGCAGTTACTTGGTCTGAGAATTGACCATTTTGCATTAAAGAAATTACAATTTTTACCATCGGAGTACATGAAGTGAATGCATTCATTGATGTAATACAGAAGCCTTGTGGCTGTGTGTAGTCTGCAAATGGTCCTTACGTAGATAAATAACTTGGTTTCAGTGACTTCTTGATTCAAAGAATATCTACTTTTCAAGCTAATGCTGGGTTGAATGAATGAAAGGCTTTGTCCTGGTTGGATGAATATCAGACTGGTAAATCCAGTCACCTCTTTATGTTAGTTTTACCCAAGCTTCAACTCTGACCCAATCCCAAAGAAAGAAGATTTTTCAGTGACTTGTTCATCCTGCATTCATACTTCATAAAAGTAACCTGTCTGATGTAGTTACTTTGTAACTAGCTTTCCTGTAGATCCATTTTCTATATTCTTATGGGTTCAATATATATTGGATAGTTCTAAGACAAACTTTTGTAGGAAGAACCGAGTTCTGATTGGTTAGGAAATGGCTAAGAGATGCTGTAAATGTTAAATTTACTCTTATATTAAATGTTAAATTGGTACTTTGAAATATATAAAGATCCTGTAATATGTATTCAGTGTAGTGACTTGTGTTAAATGCAGTGTCCCCTGGACATGGATACAAGAATTAGATATAGACACATATCCAAGTGTTTGGCTTAGCAACAAGGAAAAAAGATACAAAGATACTAGGATAAGTAATAATTTTTAACAATTATATATATATATATATATAATCTTCTTTATTTAAATACAAAAATAAACGTTAAGAAGATATACTTGTTAAGGTTTTTCAATATCTATATTCTTGGCCAATCACTAAAAAGAATAAATACTCACTTCTAACACAAAAATAGGCGGTCAAACTCATTGTTGAAAGAGCTCAACTCTCTGCTAATCTTTTATCCAATGTCTAATACATATCTGACATAGATTTTTTGGAGCCAGATGTGAGTGTCCAGGTAACACAGGTTGAAAGTTATGTGAAACGATAATTGAGAGATTTGTTAGCAGTTCAACTGAAGGTGGTAAAATAGTCATGACTGACGAAGTGGCAAAAAGTCTCTTCAATGCATTGCTTGGACATTAGAAGTTTACCAATTGGACAAACTATCTAAGGATGTTGTTTGTAGATTCTTTGGGAAAAGTGTACTCACTAAAAGCAAAGAAAGCACCCATGCTTTGTCAAAACTGTGACGGCCCAAGTCATGGAAGTGCATCTGCCCTTGACAATTAAGACACTTGGGAGCTTACTGTCACGCAAAAGGACAAACAGATGTGGAGTCAGTAGCAAGGGTCGGTTACAATCATCTGTCCTCCATTTGAACCAGTGTTTGCTTAATGCACCGTCTTCCCAAAGGATTATGAGATCGAGATGTTAATTAGCTTTTAGATGGCAAATGATTTTATGAATTCAAGTAGTTTTACCATATACAACGCAAACTTTGGGAACCACATATCTCTGTTCATGCTTTTATCCCCAACCCAACCTTAATGACTCCAACCCTAGATCCTTTTTCTTTCATTTCCCTTCCTTTCTCTTGTTCAAGTCATATGCAAAGCATGTGCCACCAGCTAATAAAGAGAGTCCCAATGCACCATTAAAAATGTTGTCTTCTCCATTCAATCAGAACAGTGCTAGCTCACTAAAGTCTCACAATCTTCTCATTTCACTTCCATGCTGGGGCATTTGGGATGAAGTCGTCAGTCATATATAATTGGATCTACATCTCTATGTTTATTTCACAATACTTTGGAAAGATGGTGCAATCAACAGAGCATTGCTTCAAATGGAAAAACAAGTCATTATAGCTCATCCTCAACAAAAGTTGGATTTTATCTTCATTCTCTCAATTTTGCTTTCCATCACAAACCATAACCCCCATGCTTTCCTCTGCTAGATATATTAGGCTCCACAGTGTTTTCTCCTCAATTGGCCAGCCCTCATACTTCCTGACCTTGCCCCTCCTAATATTTTACCAAGTTTAGGTGTGTTTTGCACTATCTTCATGAATCTTACTCAAACAATCTCTACTGATGGAACAAATGGAACAACAATTTAGAATTAGTCATAACATGTTTATTATGTGTATAATATTTTATCTGTCATTTTTTGATTCTATTAAGAAACATGATATACTGAGTTCAACAGAAGGAATGAATTTAGAAACATGACACACACATTCTTCATTGCAACTTTCCCTCACTGCAGAATCAGTATTTTTATAACAATTTTTGCCTAACATTTTTCATTCATTACAGTTTTCACTATTACATAATTATCCACAATATGAATCGCATAAGAATAGCAGCTATATATTATAAGAAATAAAGATGACAACTCTCTAAAATAGCAAACTCAGAAATTGAAAACTAAAGAAAAATACGAATAAAAAATTTCTATTCATGAGAAGGATGAGATGAATCACATCAAAAGCGTGTGCAAAGACCAGATTAATGATTTGCCAAAATTCTCCCGCTTTTCAAAAATAACACAAACCAAACAACTCGTGAGATTTGGAGCACAAAGAAAAGGAGAAAAATGACGAAAACTTGAAAGAAATTGGATTTTGCCCACCAAGAATAAGGAAAAAAATCCAGTGGCTACAGAGCATTCCACGGGGGGAAAAAAAAATCAGCCTTCAATAAAAAGAGAATTACTGTCGTTAATTAGAACTGTCAGGATGAAACCTTAACCTTGAGCTCCCCCTTCTTGGATTAGGGATCTTACCTTTCGGAGGAAGAGCGTTGCGAGAAGAAAGTGGGTGGAAGCCTAAACCCTTGCCGCGGGAGTTTTAAAGGTGGCGAGGGAGGGTTCCGGCGTCCGGGGGTTGACGGCGGAGAGGAGCTCGCGGGCGTCGACGGAGTCTCAGATTTGCGGCGGAGAGGAGCTCGCGGGGAAGGGTTTCAATTAGGGCATCGCTCTCAAGCG